>JARHVA010004210.1:387500-522500 GCA_037957365.1 Torreya grandis
CATTTATGAATATATATGATCTACCTTATTTTTTCATTTCATATCTGTAGCTTCCTTTGTGATTTTTTGTTGCTAACACTTTAGATTCTAAGGTTGGAATAACTTTACCATTCCTAGCATGGTACCATAGACTTGAAGAAGTTGTAACCATCCATTAGTTTACAATTTAGATGATTTTATTCTACTTCCCTCTTGTTGTTGCTTCTTCCCTTGTTGTAGAGAGAAAGTGTAGAAGAGAGGTGTATGAGAAGATCTTAGTTCCGTTTGGTGCCTCTTTTTAGACTTTTCAAAGATTTTGATTTTTTTGTTGTTTTTAAAGCTTTTGTTGTTTCTAAGGTAGTAAACTAGCATGGAGATCTCAGCATCCTTATGAATCTTAGTGATTTTGTTTTGATATCTTCTTTTTTTGGCATTAAGATCTTATTTTTTTTAGATTTGTGATAGGTAGAGATGGTGATTGGCATTGATATTTTTTTGAAAGAGAAGCATTGAGGAAGAATAAAAAGGTGTTAAAAAGAACTTTTCTTTAAAGTGCAAATATGAAGAGTCAAGATTTTATGTAGGTTGGCAATGGATCTACCTATAAGAGAATGCTCAAGCTAAGGCATTTTTAAACCTATAGTGTCATTTTTTCACCTATTGGTTCTACATTGGAGTTTTTATGGTTTCAGATCTAATCAATAGAGTTTAGTGTTGAAAATCAATTTGAGGTGCTATTGCTTAGTTTTAAGCACTAAAATAGGACATTGAAGCTGAGGAAGATTGGCATTTTCAAGAGAGATTTGTGTTGATGAATAGGAAATTTTGGTGATGGAAATAGACTAGAGCTTTGGAATTTTTTTAAAATATTCTTTGGAACTTTTTTTTTCAAATCTTGGCATCATCTGTTTCTTGTATGGTTTCATTTTCACCTTAATCTTGTAAGGCATTGGTTTCTTTCATGTTTTTTTCATTTTTAGATCTAAACAGTGGAGATCTATTTTATTTCAGAGCTAAGGAGGCATTGAGACTTTATTTTTGGCATTATATATGTTGCATTAAATATCTACTAAGGTGTCTGACCTTGGCATCAAAATTCTATGCTAAAGTGCTTTGGTTGGAATGGAGATTATTTTTTGCTGCTAAACGATCAAAGGAGTTGAAGATCAGATCTGAGGCCCTTGGAGGAATTTGAGCCCAAAAAAATTGTGTTTTTCCTTTCATTCCTCTCAAAACCAAATTTTTGGTAAATTTTTACTTCTACAAGGCTAAATTTTTACCTTAAGAGGAAGGCCAACTCAGTTGCACACTTATAAGGGTCACCCAGTTGGTTATTTTTCACTTTATTTGGCTTTTATAAGTCCATGGAAAAATTGTAGTTTCAATGAGTGGTTGGATGACTCTATTGTTTTTCATTTTGGTCACTCAAATATATTTGTAGTGTTTTTTTAATTTTTTTGACCCATTTTATGAGAAATCATAGAACTTGTAAATTTTGAACCGTAACTCATATTTGATTTCTATTTTTTTTTAAAGTGTGTTTTTTTATTATCTATCCATTACTATCATTAAATTTAAAAAATACACTATTTTTATAAAGTACCAAAATTGAGGGGGTCCTATAATACAATCTTTTAGGGGGTTGTCTCAGTGCCAAATTTTTGTACCCTTTGAATTCTTTATGGTCTTGATGATTAGTTAACATGGCTTCTACTTCTAGTGTTTAGCATTGTGAGACTTTAACTATACATAAATACCACACATAGGGACATCGAATGAAAAAATAATAAAATGCAAAGGATTATGGTCCCTCATTAATGAAACACAACCATAATTCACTCATGAATTTGAAAAAAATTAGTATCAATGTAAGTTTTAAGAACATATGGGATTTATTAAGGGATATGTGAGTGATAGTCTCTTGTCACATTTTAATGGGTGTGATTTTCCATTCAAAATGTGGACTAAGTTAAAGGGTTTATTTGGGAAAGTAGACCACTTGAGAGTAATGCAAATTGAAGTGGAGCTTACTTCACTAAATCTATATGACTTTGCTTCCATTGTACATTACCTCATAAATTTTAAGCATTTATTGACATAATTTAAGGGAGTGGATGAGATAAAATAGATGAAGAGTGTGTATACTTAATCTCATCTAAATTGATTGGACCATTACAAATATTTGATTGTACCTTTTTCTCTAGTATGTATGCATTAGGTACTACATTCAAAATGATATATTTAGAATTTTTTTTTTAGAGACTCACTAGGGATGAATAAAAATTATCTCACCTTGAGTCTTCCACCTCTCAAAAATAATTAGTGGCCTCACATCATAAGTCTAAGGGATAATATAAGGGTAAGAAGAATGACACTCCTCCAAATAAAAATGCACTAAAGCCCACAAACATTTTTACATATAAACCCAAACCATATTCCAAATTCAAGAATAAATCTAACCTATCTTACTCCTATTATGGGGGGGGGACTTGACATGAAAAGTCTAGGTGTTTCAAAAGAATGCAAGCCTTAGAGGATACCATTAGGAAACACAAGATTTCTATCTCAAATACTTCACCATATCATGAGAATGGGAAAGAATTTAATGTTTTCAAGAATTGACAATTACCTATTTTAGATGGGTTCTAAATTTTTTTTCTCCACACCATATAACTTTTACAAAGGAGTCCTTTGTATCTCTTGGTCTAATTTCTAATTACAACATTGCAGTTGGATATTATTTTTTTATTTATATTAAGGGGAAGATGGTGGTGGAATTAATGATTCATTATATGTTATAAACATCACCACCAATATACTTTCATTGTATCATATTTGTAATTCTAGTCAGGGTAAGATAATGGCTTTCACACCACATGGTGCTGAACTTTGAGCTTTGTTAGAGCCATATACACTCATTGCATAGGGTGTTGTTGATCATAGTTGTTGAATTTACTATTTTTATGGTTTTGATGATACTCTTCTTTTATGGATGTGTTTAGTTTTTTATGTTGGTTTAAAGAGTTGGATTTAGCATGAAAGATTTGGAAACCTCAACTATAGATATTTGAAGGAGTTGAGATTTAATAGTATGGTAAATGGTTTTCCTATAGTTTCATGTCTTGGTGGATTTTTCCCCAATTTTACATTAGGGAAATAACATTAGGATCAATTTCTTAAGGGATTGTTCATGAGATTTTTTGCACCACTTGAGTTTATGCACAATGATTTGTGGTCTTTCCTACTCCTTTAAAAAAATCTAAGTATGCACTTAATTTCTTAAATAATTTATTAATATGTACATGGGTTTATTTACCCAAGTACAAGAGTGATTTCTGTGCTCACTTAAAAGTCTTTAATGCTTTGGTTGAGAAATAGTCATTGAGTTTCATCAGGAAGCTTGATACAATTAATGGGGGGAGTACTTTAGTCAAGAGTTCACTAATTTTTTAGTAGCCCATGGTATTGTTCTCTAGAATTATATTTCCCATACTCCATAGTATAATGGCTTAGTAGAAAGGAATAACTAAAATTTGAAGGAGATGGCTAACTACATGATTCATTCACATGATTTACCTCCTATATATTAGCTAGAGGTAGTTAATTGTGTGAACTACATTAAAAACTACACACCACATTTAACACTTGAGTATATGACTCTAGATGAGGATTGGTCTAGAACCAAGCCTGATGTCTCATTTTTTTGAGTCTTTTCAAGACTTACTTGGGAATTTATACCAAAGAAGAAAAGTAAAGCATTGGATAAGGAGAGCAAACCTTTGATTTTTGTAAGGGGTTGTGAGGAAATGAGAGCTTATTATCTTTTAGATCCTGATACTCATGATGTTCATTTTTGAAGTCATGTATAGTTTGATGAACATTTCACATCTCATGAATATTCATCTTTTTCCATGCCTTCTTCTTATTTCCATAATTCACCTCCTCTTGAGGATTCATTCTTTAAAGATCTAGTTCATGATATTCTTGAAGAGGTCATAGAGGATGAAGATATTGTTCATACTGATGTGGACACTATGCCTAAGTGGGCTCATATTATAGTTTATAAAGAAACACCTTTCATATGAGATATTTTACCTACTCAGCATCATCATCTAATTCTATGAGTATTGAACTTTTGTGTCTTGGATTATCTAAGGATCCATAGTATTTTTCATAGGCTTATGGGATATATGAGTGGGATGATGTGATGATAGATGGCTATTCTTTATTGATGAATAATCACACTTAGGATTTGGTCACTCTTCCTAAGAGAAGAAAGTTGGTCAGGTGAAAATGGATTTACCACACCAAGTATGTAGTTAATGGGTCTATTGATAATTATAAGGCATGTATTGTTTCAAAGGGATTCTTGAAAGTGAAAGGTATTGACTATTATTATACTTTTGTGCCCATTACCAAGATGGATTTTTTTTTCCTTGTAAACTATCTTATTGCATCATAGGGTTGGATAGTATATCATATGGATAATAAGAGTGATTTATTTCATAGAGACTTACTTGAGTAAATCTATATGGAGTAGCCTACTAGGTTCATTCATGATTCTTCTCTTATTTATCAACTTAGGATGTCTCTTTACTAACTCAAATAGGCTCTTTAAAATTTTTATGAGAATATGGATTTATTTTTTCTCTCCACTGGATTTATTCACTACCACTTTGATTCTATAGTGTGTATTTAGTGTATTACAGAGGACATTATTATTCTAGTCTTGTATGTTGATGATTTGCCTCTCATAGGAAAATCCTCATCTTAGATTAAAACTATTCATCAAACACTTTTAACATAATTTAACATGATAGATCTTGGCCTTCTACATTTCTTCCTTGGTCTAGAGATTTCACAGTTAGATACAAGGATCTATTTGAGTCAACATAAGGATATATTTGAACTAATTTAGAATTTTGGCATGAATGATTGTAAGATAATTCCTTTTCCTTTTTAGTATGGAGTGACTCTCACTACCTCTTGTACTAATCCACTTTATAATCTTACATTGTATAGTTAGATGGTTAGGAGTATTATGTATTTGACCCATACTTGCCCTGACATTTAATTTCTAGTTGGGATTGTATCTAAATTTGCACATGACCCTCGTGATAGTAATTGGTAGGTTTCTAAGAATATCTTACAATATAAATGAGGCACTAATCATTTTGGATTCCACTACACTAGGTGTTCTACTCGATTGGGTACCAATGATTCATATTAGGAAGTTTTTCTTGATGATAAGAATTTCACTTATAGATACATATGTTGTCTTAATTATTCACTTATTTATTTGTTATGTAATAAGAATTAGGATATTGTACTTACATTTATAGAGATTCAATAGGTTCTTTGGCTTCATCAGTTATTGATATAGAGTTTCAATTCATATAGGATTCACCCACAATACTTTAGTGTGACAACTAGAGTGTAATACATATATATCACAACCTAGTTGAGAATTAGTGGACCAAACACATTCATGTACATATGTATTTCACTTGTCAGCATAGTTAGAATGTCATTCTTAGCTTACAGTATATTCTAACTTAGCAACAGGTTGAAGACATCTTCATGAAGATTTTTACATCACCTCATTTATTTAATTTATGTGGCATGATTAGGGTTTCATAATTTGTCCTTGGGGGGGTGTTTTTAGGACATATTCCATTTTATTTTCATGGATACATATTGTACATGAGTAATTTATTAGGCCTAATTATCAGGACTCATATTATGGATATGACATTATTTATTTCTTGGCTTTTGTTATCCCTTAAATTCACTTAAGGGATGGGGGGTGTTAGAGTATTTATTTCATATGTATTTCTCATGTTTTCTAGTACCTTATTTAGTTTTTTTGTTTTGTAGTATGTTTATCCTATGTGAAGCTTTATCCCACATAGGCCAGTTTAGCTAGTTCTATATTTTGTCTTGCCTATATAAGCAAGTGCCTTCATTTGTAATAGCTTATTTTTATATATTTCAGTTATAAATATATATAATATGCATTATTTTTTCATTTCATATCTATAAATTCCTTTGTGATGTTTTATTTTCAACACTTCAAATTTGAGGCTTGTCATGCCTTTACCGTTCCTAACGAGATTTGAGATATTCTATTCTTTGAAGTGATATGTGCATATGATAAATTTTATAACATTACATATTTTTGTTAAAGGTATCAAATATGGAACATTATGCTTTATGTATGATAATTGAAGTTTACTTTCAATATGATGTTATTAAATGTTCAAAATGAAACTATTATTATTTCTTGAATTTGGTGTGATTGTGACTTATTTAACCAGTCAAAGCTAAGTTGGTAATATTTAATATTAATATCCCTAATTTTTAAATGGATTACAAGTAGTATGAAAGAATCCTATTTTACTTAATTATCATTAGTTAATAAGATAGGGAACTAGTATCAATATGCATTAGCATATAGTATGAATCACATGGACTATGACCCATATCTTGCAATATGATTATACTATAAAATGATTTGTCCAAAATAATGTTATATTTATATAGATTGTAATTCCATGGTGTATTATATTTTATATGTTTCCTTGATGTTATAATAGATAGAGGAATACCTAGGTTCTATATGAGTGGATACATATAATAATGATTATAATACACATGTGATTCTCAATTGGTTCCTATTTCTTGTATCATCATTATCTTCCCCTTCGTGAAGGGAAGAGTCACTCCCAATGGGGAGGTGTGTGAAGAAATTTGGTCTATGGTTGGGGAAAAAGTTCCAAAATGATTATTTCCCTTTCTATAGTTACATTTGAACCTATCTCGATACCTACTCATGCCTACTATATATAAGATTGGGTTGCTTATATGAAGCTACAACATACTATTATTTATTTACATTATTATAGCCTTATATAGTTATAGTTTTTGGCACTTTGTGTAATTATTAATTGATCATTTATCTCAGTAGTGATTGAAACATATTATTATTGATGGTTTGACATAATTTTGATTTTATTCATTAGAGGTAGTGCTTTATATAGCATATTGATCTATTACACATGATTATATTTTATGCACTATGTAGACCTCTTTTTGGGATATGAAATGAAATATCATAGACCTCTTCTTAGTTATAGTTCACTCAACAGTAAAACACTCAAGTTGGGCTTAATTAATGGCAAGGTGTGTTATAAACCCCTAGGTATGCATTTATTTTCCTTTAAACTAAAAATTTCATTACTAAATTAAAGGGGAGGGTGATGTAGACACTATTTATAAAATATATAACACCTTAATCTTGTAAACTTGGAAAATAAATATCATGGATGTACCCTGAGCTTCTAGACCCATACAAATATCAAGAGGCTCACATTCATTATATATCTTTGCTTATTAATTATGTCTTAGTCTAAAGAATGTTATCTTGATGACTCAAACCTTATAACATACTCAAAATGTTATAAACTTGGTTATCATCTATCTCCATAAGTTTTGGACCTATGCCTATTTCCAACTACCTAGAAACTTATTTCAAATTTATAAGCCTATGTCGATGTAAGTGTCCTACCCCAACAGAAGTCTCTAGTGGCCTAAAATCATCCATTTTGAAAATGAAACATATTCTTATGGTTTCCATAAGTGTTTTAACATGAGATATTCTGCAAAGGTATTGGAATATATACTAGATTAATCCTCATTCATTCCTCACCTATAACATACCTAACACAAACCAAATAAGTCATAACACGACTTACAAAAAGCTGTAAATCAAGCATTCAAATGATAAAATATTCCTTATTTTCTCTTATTTATGTATCAGTCATAAAGGAAACACAATTATAGGTCTAAAGTACTGAAGGATCACTCCATGAACCACATTTTCTAAGTTACAATTTTGGTCATTGTTGTACTTTATTATCACACTTTACCTGATACACACATAAGCCAAGACATAGGTGAGAACTACATAATTTTTAGGCCCTCTTCATAGTATTGGATGTGTAGGAAGTGGTCATTTATAGAGGGGTCTTTAGGGAAGATAAACATTATGTGTACACTAAAACATTTTCCCATAACCACTATGAAGATAAATAACTAATGTTTTGCTATTTGATAAGGAGTGATATTTCATGACCTAGATATAAATGCACTAGAGCCAAGGTGACAAAAAATATAAAAGTATCCCAATGGTTGTAACTATTTTTAGTATGTATTTGATCTAGACACCTAAATTTGAGTCAAATAGAAGTGTCGACACAACAATCCCAAGTTAATGCAAGTGTCCACAAGTACAAAGGTATAATTTATAGAATCAAGTGACTAATCCAAAATATAGATCTATTTTAATTTATTCATGTTTTAGATCTAGATATATATTAGAATTAGAACTAGTTAAGTATCTTGTTTTCATTATCATTATTGTATCTAACATAGTTGTATTTTTTATTTTTAGCATATCTTAGCATAATAAATTTAGTATATGTTTATCTAATTTTTTTAATAAATTGGTCTACTTTAGAGATAGTTTACTATCTATTTTCCTTATCATAAATCTACCCCTTTAAACCTATATTACCTAACTTATATTTTAGGTTTAAACATTTTGTGAACTCAACCTTTCATCCAAAAAACCCAAGATATTTATCTAGGATTTCTTTATTCTCTATTTTTATTTCTAATTTCTAATTAATAAGTTTTCACAAGTTATAAACTATATTTAATTTTAGTACCAACATGTTCAATATGAATATATCTCTTAGTTACTTCATTTTATAATACATCATGGTAGTTATTATTATTATTATTACTCAAATGTGCACCGTGCTGAGAATGTGTACTTTATTCTTAGTCCTAAAGACATAATGGAAACTCTCTAAGGTGTGGGACCTTGTGTTGGATACAATATCTATATGAAGGACTGGTTCCCTTTGGTACACTCACCTAATTCTCTCTAAACTATCTAATTATGTTTTCTTGACTAGGAAAATGGTAGAATCCTAAGTTGGTATGATTGTGACTTATTTATCCACTCAATGGTAAGTTGGTATTATTTACTATTAATATCCCTCTCTTTTTAATGGATGATAAGTAGTAGGAAAGAATCCTATTTTACTTACTTTCATTAGTCAATAAGTTAGGGAAGTGGTAACAATAGGCATTAGCATAGTGTATGAATCAAGTGAACTATGACCCATATCTTGTAATATGATTATATTATAAAATGATTTGACAAAATTAATTTTATAGTTTTGTACATTGTCAATAAATAGTGAGTTGTATTTTATATGTTTCCTTGAGGTTATAAAAGATAGAGGTATACCTAGGTTTTATTTAAATGGCTACATATAATAATTATTATACTACACATTTGATTCTCAATTGGTTCTTATTTCTCATAGCATCATTAAATTCCCCTTCATGAAGGGAAGGGCCACTTCCATTGGAGAGGTGTGTGGGGACATTCAGTCTATGGTTGGGGGAAAAGTTCTTAGATGATGCTTTCCCTATCTATATTTTTATTCGAACCTATCTCGATACCTACTCATGCCTACTATACATATGAATGAGTTATTTATATGAATCTCAAACATACTATTATTTTTTGACATTATTTTAGACATAAATATATTTAGTTTTTAGAACTTTTTATAATTATTAATTGATAATATATCTCAATAGTGGTTGGAACATATTATTATTGATGGCTTGGCATACATATGATTTTATTAACTAGAGAGTAATGCTTTGTATAACATATTGATCTATTACACATGATTACATTTATGCACTATCTAGACCTCTTTTTTTAATATGAAATGAAATATCATAGACCTCTTCTTAGTTATAGGTTAGTCACCAATAAAACATTCAAGTTGGAATCAAACAAAGGTAAGGTGTGTTATACACACCTAGGTATGAATTTATTTTCCTTTAAACTAGAAATTTCATTACGAGATTAAAGGGGGAGATTGTAGACACTATTTTTAAATTATATATCACCTCAATATTATACACTTGGAAAATAAATATCATGTATGTGCCTTCAGCTTCTAGATCCTTTCAAACATCAAAAGGATCACATAGATTATCTCTCTATGCTTATTACTTATCTCTTAGTCTGATATATGTTATTATGATGACTTAGACCTTATATCATGCTCAAAATGTTATAAACCTGGTTATCATCTATCTCCACAAGTTTTGGACATATGCCTATTTTCCAGCTACTTGGACACTTGCATCCCAGTCAAACACCTATGTCGACATAAGTGTCCTACCCCAACACATGTCTCTAGTGCCCTAAAGTCATCCATTTTGAAAATGAAACATATTTCTATGGTTGTCCTAAGTGATTTAATGTGATATATTATCCAAAGGTATTGGTATATAAAAGATCAATCCTCATTCATTCCTCACCTATCAAATACCTAGCACAAACTAAACAACTTATAAAGTAACTTTAAAAAATTATTAAATCAATCATTCAAGTGAGAATATTTTCCCTATTTTATCTTACTTCCATATCAGTCATATGGGAAACACAACTATAGGTCTAAAGTACTAAAGTTTCATTTCATTAACCACATTTTATAAGTTACAATCTAGGTCATTGTTGCACTTGATTTATCACACATTTCATGATACACACACAAGCCAACATGTAGGTGATAACTACATAAGTTTGAGTCCCTCTTCATAGTATTGGATATGTAGGAATAACTCATTTATAGAGGGTTCTTTGAGACAACTAAACACTAGGTACCCACTAACCCATTTTTCCACAACCACTATGAAGATGAATAATTTGGGTTTTTATATTTGATAAGGAGTAATATTTCATGACCTTGATCTAAATGAACTAAAGCAAAGGTGAGAAAAATTCTCAGAAGCATATTAGTGTCACATTTAGTTTTATTATGTATTTCATCTAGACACTTATGTCTAAGTTAGATTGAAGTGTCGATGCAACTATCCCAAGTTAATGCAAGTGTCTATAGATGTGAAGGTATAATTTATAGAATCAGGTGACTAATCTAGAATCTAGATCTAGTTTACTTTCTTATTCTATATCTAGATCCATATTAATAGTAGAACTATCTAAGTATCTTATTCTCGTTATCGTTATTGTATCTAGCATAGTTATATTTTCTATTTTTGGCATATCTCAGCATAATAAATTTTGTATATGTTTATATGAGTTTTGTAATTAATTGGTCTATATTAGATATAGTCTAGTTTACTTATACCTTAGCCTATATCTACCAATTTAAACCTATATTATCTGACTTATATTTCAGTTTTAAACATTTTTTGAATGCTATATTTCATCCATAAAACCTAGCGTATTAATCTAAGGTTTATTTATTCTATTTTATTTCTAATTTTTTATTTAATAAATTTTCATATTTTACAAATCATATTTCATTTTAGTATAAATAGGTTCAATATGGATATATCTCTTAGTTACTTGATTTAATATTACATCATGGTAGTTGTTACTATTATCACTTAGAAGTGCCCCTTGTTGAGAATGTGTAATTTGTTCTCACTCCTCTATTGACACAATGGAAACTTTACAAGATGTGGGACATTATTTTGGAGAGAATATATGGATGAATTTTTGGTTCCTTTTAGTAGACTCACCTAATTATCTTTAAACTATCTAATTATGCACTTTCTTAAGTAGGAAAAGGGTAGAAAGAGCAATGTTAAAGCTAAAAATGGAAATAAAAATTGAAAATTGGGGTGATGCACCAATTTTAAGGTAAATTATGATTAAAATTGACACAATTTTTAAGACTAATATCTTTTAAACATTCACTTAATCTTCATAAAATGGATCTTGCATCACTAATTTAGACATAGGCCTTCACAAACACTCACACTAGCTTGGAAGGAATGAACAATAATTGAATTCATTTCTAGATTAGGTAAAAATCAGATGTAGACACTTTATAAGACCTGAAATAGTTCTTATTTTTTGAATAAATGTGATATAATTATAGAAACATAACAAAATTAGTCATTCACTAAGTTACATCAATGAACATTAAGAATGCACTTCATAAATAGCTTGAAAATGGAGGAAAAATCATCTCTTTATTGGTTAAAAGGTGAGGTAGTAAATTTTTTGATAGATTTTATGAATATAAATACATAATACCCATTAATCCTTCAAAATTAATTTACATATAAAAAGGAATAAGATATAGAGAAGACAAGAATCTCTAGATGAGTCCTTACTAGTCCTAGTTCATTCTTTTTTCAACTAAACTCCAACTCTAACTTCAAGTCCAACCTAATATTCTAAATTACCTCCCTAAATTACCACATAGTAATTTTAGAGTTTAAACATAATTTACATTAAAATATGATGTCATAGGAGAGATAAAGAGGTTTGAAAATTTCAAATATTCTTCATGCATGTTTTGATTATCTTTAGTCTTAAAGAGATCTTCAGTTAATTACTCTTGACTTGCAACTTGCATTGAAATAATTTTAATATTTAGTTAAATCCTTTTTATTTTTTGTTAATCTTTATTTTTGGATTCATTTACCTTTATTTTTATCTTTGAGTTTGAATTTTGCTAACTTGACTTGTAATCTAGAGTTTGACTTCAGTTGGCTTCACTTGCATCTTCCATGCATGTTTGACTTCTTAACTTTCCTAAAATTAGCACAAGTTTGGTATATTATAATATATGTTAAATGATGATTTATAAATAATATTTTTCATGCAAATAGGGCCTCAAATATTAACCAATACTTCAACTCCATTTATCCACTTTTGCATGTTTTAAACTCCACTTTTCTAGGGATTCTTGAAAAATTCTTGTAGTTGACTTGAATTGTATAGTTTTAGACCAAATAGGGTGAAATAGAGAGATAAATTCATATTACATGTTAATTTTATTAAAAATTCCTGAAAAATTTCTTATAATTACATCTTTTCAATGTGTCCACCTTCTGTAACTTAGCAAGCCTTTTGAATTTAATCTTAAGAACCCAGAGCTTCATGAATATGCATTTTTTGAAAAAATGAGGAGTGTAAATATAATTTTAACCTAATAATCATGGTTTCACATAACTTCAAACAAATTTTTATCTCCAACATCTATGTATAACTTCAAAAATGCCATTTTATGATCTTTTGTGCTCTTTTATTCTCAAGAAACCCTTATTTTGATTAAGGGATGCAAAATGAGTTATAGGCCTCACAAAACACTCCTCATATTCTCATTTTATATTTATAAAAATTTTATACCTATAAATTTTTAAAAATCACAAAAACTCTTTATCAAACACTCGAACAAAAATTCACAAAAAAGTGCCTGCTTAGTGCCCTGAGGGTGATTTGGTGATTTGGAGATGTTTTTCAATGCATTGAGCCTATTTTGAATTTTTTTCAAATAAAAAAATAATTTATTCAGACATTTAAATTAATTATACACACTCTCAAATCATTTTGTGTCATTGCAAGGACTTGAAACACTCACTTGTAGCTCTATTTGTGAGCAAATTAGTGAAAATCATGATTTCCTTCATGCACAGACTTATATTTTAGAATTTTCTCTCTCATAAGGTATATTACAAAGATAAAACCACTTATAAAAATTAAAATACATCAAAATATACATCCATGCCAAATTTATAGATATTTAATTTAGTATAACTCAAAATTTACACTTTTTGGTATTTCCTAGCTTATACAATTTCATTTTGATTGCCTATATGTCTAATTTTTGCCATTTTATTGATTTTTATGAGGGATAAATACATAATTATTTTTTAATTATGACATTTAATAACCATTTTCATCATTCCAAAAAAATTATATGATTAAACAATCTCTTAAACCTCTCAAAAGTGCCCTTTTTGACTGTCTCTCTTACTTATTTACAACCATGATACTTGTACATTTGAATTTATCAAATTTTTACTCAAATGTTTTATTGATTAATGTGTATTATTTTAATTTATTACCCCTAATATCTCACACTATTTTTATTTTTCAACAAGGAACTCAAAAATGCAATTATATCTCTTTAAACCTGAGCCATTAGGGTTTAAGAAGGGTTTTAAAACACTTATTCTTATTAAAGATGGTTAATTAAATTTAATCCAATATAACCTAAAACCAATTCATGGAATATTTATGTATTATTGTCCCTAAACTCCCCCTAATACTATTTAAATCAACTCTTCTTTACCAAGCATTTGAAAATTGACTTCACTAGCTTACAACTAGCTAGCTAGAGGAATAAAAGAACCCTTTATCAAAATTTAAACTTGTGAGATATTATTGAGCATGATTTTGGAATTATTAATTTTTTATTATGTTTTTTATACCTTTTTTAATATTCACTCCATAAATTTAGTCTTTTTTAAAATCTATACATAAGCAACTTTTACCAATGGTGGCAAAATTGTTAGCAGTTACTTTTTATGTTTCATGTATGATAAATTAAATAAAATATATAAGTAATTAAAAATATTATAGTTTAAAATAAAATACATTATTTCATACTTATTATTTCCATGATTTTTATAATGAACTTATACCTATTACCATAAAGAGCTAAAGGGAATGCATAAAATAATCTTGCACTTCCCACCATATCACAACATCTTCCAATGATATTATTTATCAAAATTCACTCTTAGATTTAATGTATCATTATTCACATTACAAGGATGTTATTTTAGATGCATTATGCATGAAATTTTTACCAAGTAATGTGTATTCTCCATATGTGTCTTTTATGTTAAATTATATCATATGGATGGAACATACTACTTTTTTTTAAAGAGGACTTACCAACTCAAGACCTCATTAATTTATATTTACCACTACACATTCATGTATGTGTGTGTAGTAAATTACTTAAAGGAGTCCTAGTGTATAATGGTTTGAGACTCAACATTTGCAACATATCTTTTCTTTCTTTACTTTTCATTGGGCATAAATATTTTTAACCCTCCAACATTTATATCAAAGGATTTGGTAACATTTCATGATGCATCTTGGGGATTATATCCTTGAACATCACTATGGGACCTCATACATTACCTAATTTGTGTCAATTTGCACCAAATTATTTGAACTATAACATACTTTTGGGATGACACTAGATAAATGATATATATTCAATTCCTTATACTTTACATGCATGCTTAACATTCATCCATCAGGGATCTATTTATACATTCCCAATGGATGCTAGTCCTTTCAAACATTATGCAATGGTAAAAAAAAAATACTCTTTAGTCATAATCATAAAACTTTGATTTTGGTTCTCCATAATTTATAAAATATGGGTATAAAAGATAAGGATTGAGAAAAAATTAACAAGGTATATCCAACCTATATTTCCTAAAAATAGCATAAGTTGACAAGGCTTGGGTTTTTTTTAGAAAAAAATGCAATTCACAAACAAACTATTCACAGTGATACTTGCTTTACTAAGGCCAAATTATAATTCATTCATGTACATACCTATACCATACATATACAATTGATAAACCATCATTTTATTGATAAAATTTATTCTTTATAAATTTTGACATTTGATGAGTTCTCAAATGATGAGCCTTTGCTCAAGTACTTGAGGTCATATGAGGATATCCCTTCCTTATATCATAAGAATAGGTTTCTTATTACCATATTTGTTCATGATTACTCTGGTGAGTGTAATGATACTAATTTCCAACTTGATACACACAATTATATTCCTACTATGCCATTTATTTCTTGAACAATCCACTTTGTTAAATGGATAAATAATACAATATAACTATGGCATATATAAATATCCTCAATTGGTATTGCTTATCTCAATGATGAAGGATGATGAAGGAAAGTCCTATTTTCAATTCCTACATGATTACCTATAACTATTCACTTTGGATTACTTAGATATGCCTAGAATTAATCCATCAATGGTAATGCACATTATATTATTATATCTAAATATAAAACATGTTAAAGAAAACATTCATAAAATGAATCCCAAAGTGGTATTATTGGTAAAAGATGAGATTAAAAAACCCTTAGATGTTAAATTTATACAATCCATTGCACATTTTGATTAGGTGTCCAAATTTGTACCTATTGTTAATCTTAATGGTGAAATTTGATGTTGCATCAATTATCATGATTTAAATAGGGATTTTCCAAAACAATACTTTACATTCCCTAACATCGACATGATTTTTGATTCTATAGTTGGATATGAGAAATTTTCATTTATGAATGGTTTTACTAGATATATCTAGATAAAAATTAACCCAACAGATCAAGAGAAGACAACATTTTCTACTCTATGGGGCACATTTTGTTATACATCATGCCTTTCCAACTCAAAAATTCAAGAGTAACATATCAAAGGGCCATGACTCATATATTTCATGATTTTATTTACAAAACTATTAAATATTATGTTGATGATTTACTCAAAAAATAAAAATCTCACCAAGACCATGATATGGATTTATGAAAAATATTTGAACACTTACAAAAGTTTAATGTATGGTTAAATCCAAAAAAATGTGTTTTCTAGAAATCTTTTCAAGTAAATTATTTATCAATAATGCATCAAGGTTGATAAAAAAATGTTAAAATCTATTATTGAAATTTAACCACAAAATAACCTAAAACAGTTACAATGTTTACAAGTTATAATTTAGGCTATCCAATCTTCATTACTCAGTTGGTGGATAAAAAAATTCCTTTCACATGTTTGATAAAAAAGAACACAAAATTATATGGGATGACATTTGCCAATAATATTTTAATAAAATCAAATAATACTTAGCAGAGCCAGTAGTGCTCATTCTTCCTATTCTAAATAGACCATTGATTCTCTATATATCATCCACTCATAAGGCCCTTGGAGCCTTATTAGCATAATATGATGATGATCACAAAAAGGATAAATTTATTATATCATTTGCCAATTGGAAAATTTATGTTTATCTTTGGTTATTCCTACACAAAAACTACAACATTATTTTCTCAAAAATGAGGTTCAAGTCATAATTAAATAATATCCAATAAACTTACTTATGAATAGAACACACCTCATTATCCTCATTGTAAAATGGGTGATGCAACTTACTAAGTTTTATCTCAAGTTTGTATCCTAAAAAAATAATAAAAATACAAGTTATACCTAATAAATTAGTTGTATCTCCATTACTTTATCTCTTTCCAATTACCAATGCTTTTCATGATGATTCTGAGGCATACAATATATCTTCAATTCTATGGAAAATGTTTTTTGATAGATCCAAATGTAGAGTAGGCGTGCATTTATGTATTATATTTTGAATCCCTGAAGGTGAATACATGCCTTTATCTTACATATTAGCCTTTTATTCAACCAATAATATATAATAATATTAATCCTTGATATTCAAAATATCAATAGCACAAAAGATTCATATCAAGGACTTTAAAGTCTTGGATGATTCTCAGTTGGTTATTAGTTAAGTTACCAATCATTACCAAGCAAAGAAGAACATCTACTACCACATAAAGAAATGGTGGATAGACTAAAAAAACATTTAATACTTTTTATATTCATAGTATTCTGCATAAATTTAACCACCATGTAGATGCAATGGCTATTTCATCATCTTTGATTCCTTTTGATATTAGTTATGATCATATAAATATTACCATAGTATGGTTATGAGATCATTCCATTTCTTCTAATAAAATGGATGCATTAGTCATTATTGTTATTACTCATATTTCTATGAACACATAATGGTATTTTGATAGTTATAATTTCATTTACCAAACTTATATACTAGACCACTTTACATAGAATTATAAATAAAAATTACAACATGAATCACTTTTTTATTTCATTATTATAAATGATTTATTCAAGTAGGGTTTTGATGGATAACTGATTCAATGTTTTAAAACAAATAAAGAATGTAAAACATTGTTATAAATACATGATATTGAGTGTGTTGGACATTTTAGTGGTAAGGTTATGTCCCAAAAACCCTTATGTCAAGGTTATTATTAGCTTATCATGCAACAAGAATGTATTAAACACACTAGATTATGTTTACAGTGTCAGAATTACAACAATTTGAACCATGTGCCTTCTCATAATTTATAGTTGATTAGATCACCATGGCCTTTATCCTTATGGGCATTTGATTTTATTAGCAAGATAAATCTAGTGTGCACCAACGGCCATAAGTTTGTAATCAAAACAATAGGATATTTTTAAAAATGGGTGGAGATAATTCGACTTGATTTTACTACATGAGATAACATATAGGTTTTTTATGACCAATATTATTTCCCATTTTGACATACCTTCATCTATTATTACCAAAAATGGATCATCATTAAAAAATAATAAAATTAAATGATTTTTTAGTAAGTAAAAAATAAAACATAGCTTTTGTACACATTATTACCCAAAGGGTAATAGCCAGGTAGAGGCAATAAAGAAAACCATTGTCAAAATACTTGGCAAAATAATTGAATGGTATGGCACATATTAGATCCAATAGATAGTGTATGCTTTATGGGAATATTGTACTATTGTTCACACTCCTACTTAGGCTATACCTTATTATTTGGTTTATGGTACAAAGGTAATGTCACCAATTGATCTTGAGATACTTTCCTTGTGTGTTTCTCTTAGAGATATTAATGAATATCATGAAAAACAATTACATCAATTTGAACAATTAAGTGAGAAATGTACAAAATTTTATGGAACATTTATGATTTTATCAAGAGTGCATTAAGTTTTCATTTAAAAAAAAATTTAGGCCACATGAATTTATTGTGGATGACTTAGTACTAAAAGAAAATCAAAAGAACCCCAATATAGAAATAGATAAAAAAGGAAAGTTCAAACCAAATTGGTTTGGACCATTTATAGTTACATAAAAATTGGGAAAGGGCATGAATTTAATAGATATAATTCAATGAAAACCTTTCATAAATATAATGAACATCATGAACTTGTGTAAATATCTTACGTGAAATATTCACATATTCCAAAAATAACAAAAAATTAAAAACTTCAAAAATCCAAAAAAATTTAACCATTTACTTGTTCCATTTGTCCCTTAACATATATGTTTTTAGTTTCATGTTAGTATATATCATATAATTTATTTATATACACATGTGATTCATGCTTATTTTGAGTGTGATTTAGGCATACACATATACATGATCTATGCACTTCTGGATGTTAGACCTTCCCTCTTCTCATGACATATGGACATTAGGGTTATGTGCTTATTTGATCATGATACACTAAGGTTATATCATTATATGATCACTTTAAATTATCATTTTTGATCTTATGTACATAAACATGCCTCTATCCATGTTTATATATTTTATAGTGTACTTGATATGTTATGTACTTAATTTATTTAATTTCTTTTTCTAACACATATATCTAGGGACTAGTATGATGTTTTTACATTGGTCTCTTATACTTTTCCTTTATGTACTTCCTTGAGTGTCTTTATTTTTTTGTTTTATCATTTTAATATGCTCTATTGTTTGTGCCCCCCCCCCCCCCATGCCCTTTTTTACCTTTTTGACATTTGAATAAGTCATTTTTTGTTGTATGTGGACATTTGAATATGTAATTCTTAAATTTTTGGACATTTGAATATGTCATTCTTAAATTATTTTACATTTGAATAAATCATTTACCTTCAATTTTTTGGCATTTGAACATGCCCCTCATTTAAGGTATTTTTAGACCATTGTATTTGATCTAATTTTGAGTTCTCTTGTGTGTGTACTTAACTGATTAATGAGATTATATTTTTACTACCTAGATTTTTCCATAATTCACATAATGCATCTTAGGACTTGATGTGATTACATTTTTACATGCTTAAAATATATATTTACCTAGACATGTTTCTCTAATATGATACATGATACATTCATAGTTTGCATGGTTATGTTATCTTTTTGAGGTCAGGTAACTACTAGTTACTACTTCCCCTCACCTCAAAAAGGAGGGAATATTTATGGGGAAATGCCATAGAATCATGGACTCCACATTATTCATAGATTCATATATATACTGGGGCATGTTTTAGAAACATGTTCTCCACACTTACACCATTTCATAGATTTAGATGATAACACAGGCATGTTTTAGAAACATGTTCTCCACACTTATACCAGTTATCATTTTCAGATTATATTGGGAACATGTTTTGGAAACATGTTCTCCATACTTTCAAAGTTTTCAAATTGGATAAATTGAATATTTATATGTTTTAGAAACACATTTGTGGTAGAATTCTATACATTGGTACCATTTTTATACATAGTTTTAGCATGAGACATATCTAAGGTGCATATTCTATTTAGAGAACATCTAAATTTTTTAAAATCAAATTATATTTTATACTTCAAATAATTCTATTAAAAATCATCACCCACCAAGTTGGAATTTTATGATCTATATTGAGCCAATTCAAGGTAGTAATTGGTTCATTTTTGGTATGATTGAGGTGATTAAATCACTCAATATTGACAAGTTTATAGGTTAAACTTGATTAAATCATCCAAACTCACTAGTTTCATAGTGTTAGTTAACTTAGTTCTCTCACACTCACTATGTTATAAGTATGATTAGGTTTCATGGTTGAGTTAATCTCATGTACTGGATGGCAACTCACCTTTTCTCCAAATTTGGGGGCATGTGTCCTCCAATATATCTCTATCTCTTTAGATATATGTACTTTTCATATCTTATATTTATATTAATCATAGATATAATGATTCATAATGATACATATTTTCAAATCAAATTATAAAAAGGCAAAGAAGTTTCATCGATACATAGGTGTACTCCTAAACCTTGATCTATTTTAATTTATATCATTTTAATGATTTAAATTAAAAATTTTATACACTGATTATATACTATAACATGATCTTGGTTTGAGGTTAGTCACTAGCAAAACACTCAAGTTGGGATCAAGAAAAGGTATGGTGTATTATGCATGCTTAAGTACTCTTTTTTTTTCCTTTAACTATCAATTTCATTACTAGATTAAAGGTAGGGGATGTGTAGACACTATCTCTAAATTACATAGAAACTTAGTCATGTACACTTAGAAAATACATATCATGGATGTAAGTTCATCTTTTATACCCTTCCCACTACTAGAAAGCTTTCATACTCTATCTCTATGTGCTTATTTCTTATCTCTTAGTCTGACCAATGTTATTATGATGACTCAAACCTTATATCATGCTTAGAATGTTATAAACCTAATTATCATATATTTACAAAATATCGAGACCTATGCTTATTTTATAGATGCATGCACACTTACATCCTAGTCAGACACCTACATTGATGCAAGTGTTCTAATCTAATGCAAGTGTCTATTACCCTAAATTCATCCAAATTTCAAATGAAACATATTCATATGGTAATCTTATGTGATTTAATGTGATATATTATCCAAAGGGATTGGTTTATATATAAGATCAATGCTCATTCATTCCTCATCTAACATGGACCAAACAACTCATAATAAAACTTAAAAAAGGCATTAAATCAATTGCTCAAGTGAGAAAATATTCCTTAATTTTGCATGTTTCCATATCAGTCATAAGGGTAACATAACCATAGATCTAAAGTACTAAAGGAGCATTCCATGAGACACATTTTCTATGTTAAAATATAGGTCACTATTTTACTTCCTTATCATACATTTCATGATACACACAACCCAACATGTAGGGTAAAAGTACATAAGTCTAAGGCCCTATTCATAGCATTGGTTATGTGACTAGTCTAGAATTTAGATCTATTTCAATTTCTTCTTGTTCTAGATCTAGATTTGTATTAGCATCAAAACTAGCTACGTATCTTATTTTCATTATCATTTTATTATATAGTTTGAATTTTTATTTTTAGCATTTATTAGCATAAAAAATATAATATATGTTTATCTAAGTTTTATAATTAATTTCACTTATTTAGGTATAGTCTACCATCCTTGTACCCTAACCTATCTCTACCCCTTTAATCCTACATTCCCTAATCTATTTTTTAGGGTTAAACAAATGTTTTAAAATAACATTCTCATGTATTTTATAAATTAGGTTATAAAAAATGTTCTAAATATTCCCCTATAAAATTACATCAAGACATTATCTTGAAACCCCCTAGCAAGCTAATTTCAAATTACTAAGCACTTATCAAAAGAGTAATATTTCTTCTAATTTAAATTATTCTAATTTATAATATTCATAGGAAAATTCTAAATATTTTTTATTGTATGTTAATGGTATCTATTTTCAATCATTCCAATCAATATTCTATTTATATTCATATAGTTTCACAATCATAAATAATCACCCTAATAGGAAGAACTACATTAGACTAGGGCCCATTTGGGCTATGTAAGAAACACTCATATTATATTTAATTGTTTAATGATAGATTAGTTATTCTCCTTACCATTTTATTCCTTTTTAATTTGATTTCTATCTTGTTTATTGTTTAGTAACAAAGGTTTATGTTTTATGAATCTATTTGACTCCCACATAGAATCAAAAAACCTTCATTTATACCCACATAGATCTAGATCAAAAACTCAATCACATAGTCAACCAAGAAATTGTTATAGTGAAAAAATAAAGATGTATTTTTACCTTATCCTCATTTTGTATCCTTGTCCCAACACATTTTATAATTGTGTTTTCATATGTGACACTATTTGTGGGTATTTTCAAGTAATTTCCAATTACAATCAACTTGCACAATTAGAACTAAACCTATTTTAGGAATGTTTACACATTCTTAAGATTATTTGTTATTTTTTAGTAAATTCCAAATTTGGTTAGATCTATACCATAATTTATTTCAATATTAGATTTTTATATTCCAATATTTCCATTATACTAGTTTAATATATATTAATTTATTAGTTTCAATTGAAAATAGATTAAACATTTTACTGAACCCACATTTTTATAACATTGTTTGATTATTTTCTTAGGATTTTAGTAAATTTATGTAAACTTCTAACACTAAAATAAAATAATCATAAACCTTGGATAAAATTCAACACATAACATTTCAGCTTCTTCAACCTTGGACTTAATCCAACACTAAAGAAGTTATTCTTGTCACATTGGGTAAAATATGACAAAAGATATTTATTTTGACCTTAGGTTTAAATTTTATGATTTATATACATTAAAATATTTTTATTTTTCTTTTCTCTTTATTTTATATTTCTTTTGGTTATTTTAAAAACTATGTTCTATCAATTTTAAAACTACTTAATGACTATCATAAAGGGATATAATTTTCTCTATTTACATACATCATGGTATGAGTGGTTTACCCTAACACTCATAGCCATCGTACAATGTTAAACATAGAATTTACTTTCCATTTACCTCATAATATATAAAAAATGCATAGGATCCCTTTTTTATACCATATAAATCCTCTTTTAACCATTTGATTTGTGGTGCACCTGAGAAAAGTGTATCACCTATAGAATTTACTTTCATTATACCCTCTAAATCAAGGTAATTTGGATACAAACATGGTTCTACATCTCTAGTTATTTCTCTTAAACATTGGGATAATACTAATCAATGAATGATTAAGTACATTTAAGAACCCCAAAAATAATTCAAACCTTTGCCTAAATCATCCTTCTACCTTTATTTTTACTTGTATTTTATTCATAGTCATTAGCATTGCTTGATTCATATTATATTATATTCATAATGGAGTTAATAAATGAATTTTACTTTCCCATGTTATTATAATTATGCAATTTATTGTAGAATATTATTTTACTTACCAATATGTTATTCATTTTGTCAATACATGCATAAAATTAAATAATTTTAAAAAAATTACCTTAGATAAATCTCCATTATATTGTACTTCATATTTTTATAACGTTGAATAAAAATTTCTTCCCACAACTAGTAAGCACCAAAGAGAATTTATGTAATCCTTTTCTAAAAATAAGTCTCAACTTGTCAATATTATTAATACTTGATGATTTAAATTAATTCATTTTCCTCTTACCCCTCCATCAAGGAAAATCCCTCAATCTAATGTATTGGACATCCTATATCAATTAAAAAATAATAATGAGAAAATTTCATTGTTATTACTCTTATAAATATTACCAATGTACAAAGATATACTATATGATTCATTAAGTAATACAATATTACTTGATAATGTTGAATATCCTTATTTATCCTCTATTATTAATTTTATCTAATGAATAGAAGAAATTATCTATTTTTAAAAAGAGGTGATTTAAACTTTTAGGGTTTTAAAAGTGTAATTCCTATATTTTGTTAGAGATAAAAGATGTCTAAATTAGTCAAATAAAATAAAATTATTAAAATAAATTTTTTTATTTATTTTATCCTTCTTTGAATTTCTTAAAATATTAATAAATATTCATAAATAGAGACTTATCTATAAAGTGATTGTCACAAATGATCTGGGTTCTAAAAATTGGGTTTTGGATAGTTCTAAGTGTTGTCAATAGAGTCCCACGATATATTTTCTCATTGCATAATAGTTCCACACATGGAAAATAGTGAAATATAGATATAGTGTCCTCAAAGTGGTGCTAGTGTCCCATTTATAGTATTATTCATATTTTCTAAGAGCACCTGTATCTATGTTTGTATGTCCTATTCCTACATGAACAAAATCTATAACTCTGTGGTGTGCCTAGAAAACATGATTTAGTGTGAAAATCCTAATCTTCCTTGAAAGTGTGGCATGAGAAATAAATGTGTGTTAATTACTAAGAGAGGATATAAATCCTCAAAAACTCTATCTCTATGTCACTAGTATAAAGGAAAAAGAAGTGTACTCTATCTAGGTCACTAGTAAAACTCTATCTAGGTCACTAGTACTTTATTTTATTATGAAAATAATAAAATGTGCTTAGGATGACCTAAAGAGGGGTACATATTTTTAAAATTATCTATTTAAAAGATTTAGGTCAAAGGATAGTATCACACAGTTGGGGGCACTAGCACCATGTGGTTGTAGTGTCCCAAATGTGGTGCTAATGTCCACCTAGTATACTACTAGGAAAATTAGGTTGGTGTTTGGGAAGCTATCTTGGGACTATGTTTGAGATAATTGTAGATGTATGTGGTCTGCATAATGCATGCAAAAGTGTGTCTAAGGCTCTAGGATTAGTCGAAGGCTAAGATAAGAATAGGCTAACTCAAGAAACACTCTTAGAAGTTAAATACTACTTTTAGGTGATTACAAGAGGATATGTCACAAAATCATATTATTGATCAATATTTACCCTTGTATATTCAATTTTTCTCCAAAATAATTTGGTTAAAAGAGTACTTGTTGAAAATGCATCAATTTTAAATATTTTTAACATTTCTTTCCTAAGTTTACTAGTCATAATAGTGAAAGATATAAGTCATTCAAATATGAACATTCATATATTTGACAACATTTTATGCCAATTACTTGGGAAAATTACATTAAATATCACTTTTTGACCATACATTCTCACCACCATTTTTCAAGTTATGCCTAATGATCTTAACTAAAATATTTTATTAGAACAACATTGGATTCATAACATGAATTCTCTTCCTTCTAAATTACATACATGCCTTAATATTAGTTATCAAGGTTGTGTGTGTGTGTGTGTGTGTGTGTGTGTGTGTGTGTGTGTGTGTGTGTGTGTGTGTGTGTGTGTCTTGGTAATTTATACCAATTCTTTCAAATATTATGCAATGGTTCATCATGTATAATATTATGTCCCATATATGAATCCTTATTCCATTGAGGTCAAACCATATACTTCATCTATTGATTTAACCTCATTTTTACCACATTTATATGAATTATCAATAAACTTCAATCAATATGGTTTTTATTTAAATACTTATAAAATTTTAAGTATACCATCTACTCAAGGCATTGTTTATCCTATTAATACATTTATTAATGAAGTGCAATCACACCTTAAGTATAATGATAATTCCACTTCTCATGGACCTAATAAAATTAATAAACCTCCCAATTTCATCCCTTCCATTCATGTGCACTTTGAGAATAATAATTATGTCAATCATGTGTCTAAATTATCATTGGTGTATCATGAACTCATCATTAACATGATCTCACTATAAGTATTGATATTGGATGAATTTTTAAATGATGAGTTTCTCTTTGAATATCTAGATGTATATGAGGATCTTCCATCCTTCCATCATAATAAAATCTTCCATACACATGTATACTTTAGTGAAAGTGATGATTCCATCCCAAAAATGCACTAGAAGGTCCTAATAATATTCTTATTTATCCATAATAGATGCTACAACCCATTGTATTCTCATGGCCTTTCTCACTTTTGGGATTTGATTTGATTGGAAAAATAAGTTCTTAATATTTATATCTACACAATTTTATTATTACTACTATTGAATATTTTAAAAAATTAGTAGAATAAATACCGCTATGATTTATAATAGGTGAGTATATTTAAAATTTATTGATAACACATATTATCACATGATTTGGCCTACCTTTTTAAATTATAATACATAATGGTTCATCTTTCAAGAATAAAACAATCAAAATATTTTGTGCTAATTTCAAAATCTATGAAACTTTATCTAGCTCATACTACTTACAGGGTAATAGTTAAGGGAAAGTAACTAATAAAATAATTATTAATATTTTAAGTAATAATTTTGCAAATCATGGAACATTTTGGCATAATCAAATCATCTACATTCATTGGTCATATTTCAAAGTGTAATTACATAAATAAAGGATATGCCCTAATATCTTATTCATGGAATAGAAGTTTTACTTCTTCTTGAGATATAAATACCATCTTTACAAGTTTCACTAAAAAATATTATCAAAGATAATGATTAAAGGGGGAAAAACCTACATGAATTATAAATTTATGATAACCAACTCATACAGGCTCTTGAACATTTAAATTTTTATCAAGCACATATCAAATAAGAAAAAGGAAAGACAATTCATGATCATGTATTCTAAATTATTGATCTTGTTCTTAAATAAAATCAAAATAAAAATAATTTTTAAAAAGATAATAAATAAAAATTCAAACCTAATTGGTTGGGTTCATTTATAATCAATGAAAGGCCAGATACAAGATCCTATCGACTAGCCCCACTTAATGGTAAACCTATCAAACATCTAATAAATATCATGAATTTACATTGTTATTATACCTATATAGATATTTTTACCCAATATTTCCTTCAAATATTTCAAAAATAAACTAAAACAATATGGCACTAATTCAAAACATGTAAAAATAATATAGGGATAAAGGTAAAATAATAATGGGAGGGGGGGAATGTTTCAATAACTGGAAGAGTTTACAGGTTTCCCCTACTCAATGCATTTTTTCATTGGTCATCTAAGACCTAAATGTTACCCTATAATTAGTTAACATAGATATACATCCCATATAAGATCAGCTCTTCTATATGGTAGAGGAAAATGGTAACTATTTCATGAAATTAGGTCAATCGATGGGTTTAAATGAGGAGGACTAGAAATCTTGGAAGCCTTTATGGATTAAAAACATCACTAGAAGGATTAACATATTATTCTAGTTGGTATCTTATTCCAATATCCTCACCATAGATAACCTAGCTAAAAGAGGGCTCAACATACCAAATAAATGTGTCTTATGCAAATCTAATGAGGAAACAATGTTTCACCTTGTTTTATCCTTTTAAGGTTTAGATATGCAAATATTATGTTTGATTAAAGGATTAAGTGGTTTAAATTAGTGAAATAATATGCAATAAATAACCACTAATTAATTACATATTTTGACTATCTTTTAATTTCTAAAAATAGTAATAAATACGTGTAAATAGAGACTTATCTAGAAAACACGTAATACAGAAGATCTGAGTGTTAAAAAATTGAGATACAAATAAGTCTAATGTCATCAACAAGACACCTATGTTATATCCTCTCTTGGATATTAGTTACCCACTTTGATAGTAGCACCATGTGGCTCTAGTGTCTAAAAAATGGCACTAGTGTTCTCTATGTAGGATTGATCCTAAATTCTAGGTGTACCTACAACTATGTTCCTAGGTTCTATTACTACATGAATGAAGTCTAAAACTATGTATTATGTCAATAATATTTGATTTATGATATAAACCCTAATCCTCTTTATAAGTATGGCATGAGCTAAAAAGTGTGTTCATTAGTAGGATCAACTAGACATCCTCAACACTATGATGTGATCAAAGTTGCCTATATACCAATACTCTTAGTAGGGATAAATATCTATGTATTTATCCCCACGTAAGTACTAGTGTAAGTGAAAGTTATGTTATAATGATAGTGATTTTGAATTCCTTGAGTGTGCTCGAGAATAGAAATCTAAAAAATCTAGGCTTAGGGTAGCTATAGATGGTAATATGCATAAGTACAGAAAAATAGGGATTAATAACCTTTATTTTGATCAACTTGTTTCATGTTTGAGTAATTATTTTGAATTTAATTTCTATTTAGTGGATAAATGTCTAAAATTCATGTATTTATAGTTATATGTGGATTGTATGGATAATAAATGACACTTAGAACAACCTTAGGAGGGTTTCAATTTTGAAAAAATATTCATTTGAGAAAGATAGGGTAAAGGAAACTCACACCATTTTTGGCACATTAGATACAAATGGGTCTAGTGTCCTTAATGTGGTGCTAATGTCCAACTGGTAGGATACTAGGTATGAAGGGACACGATCTAGAAATGTGGGTCTAAGAATATGTTTTTGCTAATTAGGGATGCATGTGGTCTGCACAAAGGATAGGAAAGTGTGATAAAAGGATCTAGGATAGTATAGGGATAATCTAGGAATATTTTGTCTCTATTATCACTCTTGTCACTAAAAGACCAGTTTTAGATGATTACATTACCCCCCTTAATTCTATAAATTTATCAAAGTGAAATGACTAGTATAAAGGAAAAAGAAGTGTACTTGGACTTGCCTAGGAAGTGAAGCCTATGAAGCTGAGTTGGAGTATCTAAAACTTAGTCTACATATGTGAAGCATGATCCAAAACATGACTTAAAATGAAACATGTATAAATCAGTGCTTACTTAAGAGATATAAAAATTAAAAGACTAGTTGAATAAATAACTAAGACTAAGTAAAGAGATGGGTAAGAGGAAAGCAATGAATACACCTCATCATTTATGTGAACCAATGCATGAACCTAGTGACAAATCATGTGTGTGCATGTATATAGTGATCAAATCATTTAATATCTTACACTAAGATATTATTTTTCTCAATACTCATGTATTGGTGGCTCAAAAAATCAATCCAATTTTGACTCCATCATTACCCACCCTAATTGGTATATTATGACCTATGAATAACTTGGATTGGACTTAAAGTGTGTCCAAACCTCTCATGTTTTTGACCCAAGAACTCAAGTAGGATATGAATCCATAATTTCCAATTCATATGTAGTAGATTCATTTGAAACTAAACTATGTAAAGTGATAGAAATATCTAACTAGGTATATGTAACTGTGTATGTCATCTATGTAGCCATTTAAATACATTAGGTAGCTCTTGGCCATTGAGGAATGCTAACCAATACAAATGTAATAAGTTCTGAAAATGGTAATAACCTAGAATATAATTTCAAGTGTATACATGGTAGATAACGACATGAGTTTTTCCATTCCATCTAATCAACTTATTTGTAACTGATCATATGAAAACAATATGTTGCACACATGCCCCCACTCTAATATCTAAGTGTACTAATTCTAGATTGAGTTGCAATGGTTTTATCTAAGTATATGAATTGAATGTGGAAATGATCATGTCACACATGATGCCCCCAATATAAGAAATTAACCTAAATATGAGTTGAGCTAGTGTGAATTTGAGAAAAATCTAAGAATAATTATCAAACCTATAGTTATATATATGCAAAATCATATTGTACCTAGTGTATTGTTCTAGATAATATGAATTATCCAAAAAATGGGGATATTAAACAATAGAACCACATCTTCGATAGTAGTTCCATATGGTTATAGTGTCCCTATTTAGGTACTAATGTCTATCTGGTTTAAAATATAAATCATCCTAATTTTTTATTCCCTTGTTTTTCCTGATGTACATGTGTTTGATGCTTTGAAACTGAGCTTATGTGTTGAAATTTTTTCTATGAATGTAATTTAAGAGACTGGTCTCTATGACAAACCCCTATGAATTCCCCTTATTTTTATGGAAGTTGTTGAACTTGTGTAATAACTTTGCTTAAAATAAATATCTCTACATAATTTGTATTATCTGAAGCATATGTGACACCTACATGATAATCTAATACATTGTTCAAACATAACATCAAAATGAAATATAATCTTAGCGTAGGTATGCAATATAAGATGTATGCTATGTCTAGTATTTTACAAGGGTGTCAATATAGATGTAATCAATGTGTATAACAAAATTTTTGAGTATCTACCTATGGGATGGGGCATGATTTCCATCACAATATCCAAGTAGGAAGGGTAGATGTATGAGGTCCCTCATCGAATAAAAAACTAGTGTGCGTATGAGAAAATACAAATGTCATGGCCATGATGCATAAAAGAAAGCATACATACAAAATATATGAGGCACATAAAATAGACCAAAGGACCACAATATAAATCACATGGGTAGATGTCACTAAATTTGAGAAAATAAGACATATAAGGACATGTTTAAATGTCCACATACACAAGCAACAAGCAAGTTATCTTAGAGCCACATATAAGTACATGTTCAAATATCCACATAGATAATAAAAAAAAAACACAAGAAACATGGGCACATGTCTAAAGAATACATGAATAGTAGTGGCATAAAACCAAAGAGTAATGGCATATTCAAATTCCCTAAAATAGAATAAGCATAAAAAATACAATCGAGTCTAAACTAGGAAAAGCTAGAAATGAAAGTATGTAAGGATGTAGTACAAATATATTCAAGATCTAGGATGTACATATGTTGAATCTAAAGTAGTGATAGTCACAAAAATTCTTACTATGAGTAGTAATGATCAATATCAAGATATATCAATGCAAAAATTGGAATATAAATAATGTAAGGATAAAAATCGATAATATAAATAGTGTATAAGATGCACCCAAATGGGTAAATGTGTCAAATGAATAATCTTGAAATAATGTATATTCCCCTAGTGAGTAGATGATAACAAGTTGGATTTGAGTCTCGTAAGTAATTTTTAATCACTCAATAAGACTAAGTAAATCATGTATGTATGATAAAATTAACTATATTAATATAGCTATAATATGTAGTGTCTATCAAATATAAGAAATCTAAACATAAAAATATGCAATCTATAAATTTTGTGTTTTCAGAGTAATTTTTGAATGTTTTTATGTTTTGGCATGTTATATTATTTTTATATTTTTAAAAAATAATCTAAGTAAAACAAATATGAAAATGAACTATGTACAAGGATCCAAGAAAGAAGGAAAGTATGTATAATAAGGGAGAAACCATACTAACTGATGAGTCTCATGGGATACTCAATATCACTGTGGCTTATGTCAAAAATAGGAATGGTAATCTCTCATGCAGTGTGAATGTTATGCTCTTATTGAATGTTGTTTCAATAGGAATATGAGTATTATTCATCATTGGAATCATAATATTTTTCAACATCAAAATCATGATAACATATAATTTTAGAAGGAAATGCCTCATACTGTGGACTTGACCTTTTTAAATTATGATTTGGCATATTGATTATTATTTTACCCTTTAAAATTGTGATTATTCTAGGAATATGGTGTCATGGAGGCTCATTTTCTAGAAATCCCTTTTTAAGAATTCATGTTAGCTTAACAAAATTTTGACTTTACAACTTAAGTTATTGCTCTTTCTATAACAGGTCTTGTGTATCTAGATGTTTTTCCTTGATAAACTATATCTATGAATGATTTTCCATAGGATGTTTAATAAACCCCAAAACTTGTTGAACAACATTATCAACTACTAAAATAGGAGTAGTAATGCCTTGGGACTACTTGCCCAAAGCTTGACCATCATAATCATATTGGTGTATATATTTGTGACCAAAATCATACCACTTTGAAATTTGAGACTCATTTTGGAGAGGTAGATTTCATCTATTTATTGCTTTACATGTGCTTTTATTATTATTTATTATTCTAATTTTGATATTGAAACCTTTTTTATTTTGAGTTATGATTTGGTAACCATTTTCTTATTGTTTCTAAATTTGACCCCTTTTGAATTTGTATATGTGTCATTGTATGTTGTTTGGATGAAGTGTCACTATATGAGTCATTTGTATCTATAATATGTTTTATTTTCCTTTTTAATGTTAAACATGAATTAGTGTGGTGCCAATGCATTCTATGATATGCATAATAATATTTACATCTCCTTACTAGGTGTATAATGGGTAGGTTTATCAACTTATATTTAATCATTTACCTTAGTATCTCACTTGAATTATTATTTGACCTTTGTATGATTTTTGAATCACTAGTTTCAGGTGTACTTTTTTGTGATTTATGATTTGGATATGTAACATTGCTTGCCACAAATTGACTAGGTTAAGATGCATATACATGATTTACACTATTATGCCCTATAGGTATTTGTCTTATAAATTTATTTTATAATGTTGTATTATTTTCATGTAATATTTGATTATGATTTTATAAACTATACTGATAATTTGATCACATAGAATCTCACAAGTATAAACCCTAGTTGTTTTTTACTGAACATGTAGGCACTCACCCTATAAGGAAGAGGTGTGAATAGGATAAGTATAAGTATTAGTTACATTGGTATAATTTACATCATATCTTGTAGGAATGATAGAATTGACCTGGTTAGAGGAAAAGTATATATCACCCTCATGAAAAAGAGGAGAAGGAGATTATTTCATGTGCATAAGATATGACATTGAGACTTGAAATTTAGTTGTTATCTTATGTTATAAATCATTTATGTATGTATGGGATTGCTTGTTAATGGAATTCCACATACGAGAAAGATAACATGCTATAAGATATGACATATATTTTATTGATGTAAAGCATCATTTATACATGTGTTTATGTCTTTTTTGAGTACATTCTAAATTAAAGGGAATAAACATACAAATGAAATTATTAAACTTTGAAATAAAAAGTGATTAATTTATTATTTTATTATGATCATGATTATATGAAATATAAATTAGAAGACACATGGATTTAAAATTTGAGTTCTAGAAATGTAAAACCTAGGGTTATCTAGGGTTAAGGTTTTAATTTAGGGTTTCTTTGTAAATATTCAAATTACATTAAATAAATGAAACCCCAATTTGGGATTGATTAATTAAGCTAGGATATGACAAAAATTTAAAAAAAAATGTTTATAACCCTAATTTAGAGAACAAAAGTTTAGAGAATGTAAACCCTATCTAAAAACTAGGGTTTTAAGTAATATTCAAAGTAAGTCAAGTTCACCAAATGTTTTATTATTTTAGGGTTACATATATAAATCATATGTTTTATTAAAGGGATGAGTGGTCTAAATTAGTGAAATAATATGAAATAAATAACCATTGATTTTTTATAATTTTGACTAGCTTTGAATTTCTAAAAATACTAATAAATATGTTCAAACATAGACTTATCTAGAAAACACCTAATAGAGAAGATTTGAGTGATAAAAATTGAGATACTGTTGAGTATTGTCAACTAGATCCATGTGTGATATCCTCTCCTAGATAGTATCACTCCACTTGGATAGTAGTGTCATGTGGCTTTAGTGTCTTGAAAATGGAATTAGTGTCCTCTATGTAGGACTAATCCTCAATTATGGGTACACCTACACCTATGTTCCTAGGTTCTATTCCTATGTGAATGAATTTTTAAACTCTATATTATGCCTTTAATAATTGATTAATGATGAAAAACCTAATCATCCTTATAATTAAGGCATGATCTAAAGAGTGTGTTTGTTAGTAGCATAGGATGGAAATCCTCATCACCCCACTATGAAGAGATTTTCCTACATGCCAATACTCTGGTGAGGGATCAAGCCCAATGTATTTCTCCCCACCTAAGCAATGGTGTAAGTACAAGTGATGATATAATAATTATGGTTTTAAATGCCTTCAATTTTTGAGACTATAAATTTGTAAATTCTATACTTAGGGAAAATGTAGATGGTAGTATGCATAGGTAGGGTAGAATAGGGATTAATAACCTTGATTTTACTCAACTTATTTTGTGTTTAAATAGGTATTTTTCATCTAATTTCCATCTAGTGGATAGAGGTCTAAAATTCATGTATTTATAGTGTTTTATAGCTTGTGTGGATAATAAAATATTCTTAAGCCAACCTTAGGAGGGTTTAAATTTTGAAAATATATTCATTTAGAAAATATAGGGTAAACGACATCAGTTCCATTTAGTGACATGTGGCTCTAGTGTCCTTAATGTGGTGTTAATGTCTAGCTAGTAGGTTGTTGGGCTTGAAGGGCCAATATCTAGAAATAAGAGTCTAAGACTATGTTTTAGCTAACTAGGGATGCTTGTGGTCTACATAAAGACTAAAAAAGAGTTATAAAATGATCTAGGATAGGTCTATGGCTAAGATAGGAATTGGTTGTCTCAAGTAGAATTCTTATCACTCAAATACCAATTTTAGGTGATTACACACCTACTTATAGACTACTCCTTTATTTATAAGTTATGGGAATTCCTCCTACTAAAATTAAATGTTTATTGGGTTAAACAAAACTCCCCCTTAGACTTGATTTTATAGTGGAGACCACCCTGGAAGCTAACCTCTCTCATTTTCCTATGGTACCTCTCCCTCCCCCATCTCTAGTGGGAAGTCTAGAATTCTAGGAATGACTTCATATTTGATAAGAAAAGACCCCTTTTAAAATATTATTTTCATAGGATCTATTTGGCTATTATATAAAATTATAATTCTTTTGACCCAAAAGACAAAACTATAGCTTCCAAACTCAAGGATTTTATCCTTAGTGGTTGGAACATCAAATTGGTAACCATAAAATAGGAGCTAAAGATGGCTAGATCAAATATAAAATGGTCTACACATTATTAAATCTTGTATAAGTTAAATTTAAATGTGGTATCCCCTTAAGGGCAACTCGATTTAGGCTAGTTGGGGAGAATTTTTTGGGACTCAATATGGAGAGTAATTACTACTTATGTAGGGTCCATGGGATTTAAAACTAACCACATAGTTGAGGTAAGAGTGGATCTATAGGGTATTATAATGGTAGTGTGATTTGGTATAAAAAATAATGGTTAAAATGTAATCCCTTAACATTCTCAATATCCTTTATGATAATTCTTCACCCTCCTTGTCTATTAAACAATAAATTGATAATGTTTTTAATCTACTAAAACTACGTAAATAAGTCTCCATTGGACATGTGTATAGGGAGGGTAATAAGGTGGATGATGGAATGCCCAATTTAGGGGTCAATATAAAGAGATGTGAGGTATGGCATATAGTTACCAATATATCTCCCCAGATTATGATCTTAATTGATATTGATATTAATACCATCATCATGCCCAAGGAGATCAAATCATTACACAAAGTATAATTCTAAATTTTTTAACTTGTAATAATGATTCCATGTTACAAATGCGTAAGCCATCATTATGAGGCAAGGGAAAAACATGGGAGTAAGGTGTGTCAAGGTATCTAGAATAATTACATAACATAGACAACCTCAATGAATAAGGTAAATACACTAGTTACATGGTCTAGATTAGGAGTGTGAACATGAGGAGGAAAGTGGCGATGGGAAAGGATAGGGATATAATTGAGCTAATTATTTTGTCAAATCAAAGGAAAGTTTTTTTTTGTGAAAATTAGTAAAGGGTGGATTGGCAGAATTCATGACTAGAATTATGAGCTATGAAAATATGTGTCTAAGGATTTCACTTTGGGATGGCATCACAATATAGTGAGAATGAGGGGGATAGAGATGAAAATATATGAACTTGGGGAGGTCACCATCATGAGTTGTATGGGACCAAAGATTTCAAGTATAAATGAAATAATTAGGAAGCTCTAAATAATCTATTTAGCTTAGATGAGGATATCATCCTTAAAAATAAGGGCTTCCCTAGGACAAACTTGTCAAACTATTAGCTAGATGTATGCCTATATATTATAAAATATATCACACTAGAAGGTAAATTCCATGTCATTTTATCCCATCATTTTATGCTTCTAAATCACTTAAAATGAGATAAACTTATCCTTACCTAATTCCTATTTAAATATCTTTAAATAAGGGTGAATGGATTCAAAGTAAATCCCTCAAGTGACTTCATCTATCAGGGCTTAATCTTCCTCATTACAAAGAGAAGGAGTTATTTGATGGGGAAGGAAGTGAACTCAATGGAAAATGTGATGTTGTAGGATTCTGAGGAAGACCTTGGAAATTTTGTGGAATCAATGGATCTATATTAGGAATATTCTAAACATTCATATAATGAGGTTTAGTTTGATATCTCCCACTCAATGGGGTTTATACTTGAGTCAAAATATAAAAATATAAATCCCAAGTTATAAACATGTTAAATGAGAAAAGGGTTTATAACATGGAGGAGGATATTAATAAGACTTTTCTATGACCCTTAAAGGACTCAAAGGACAAAAGTGAGAGGAAAGACACCCCTGGCCTTTACTTAACCTTATTACCTAAAACTGATGGAACTTGAGGAAAATTTGGAGAACCAAGGATTATAATAAAAATTATGGAAGAATGAAATGATTTTAATGGAGAGAGATAAATATATAAAGGAGTGGGAGAGTAGTATGAAAGTGGGGTTGCCCCTCAAATTGACGATGTAAAAATTAACTCTCCCATGAAGGAGAAAAGATAAATGAAACACTTGTGCTTGAAACTATCCCTACTAATATCCCCATGAAAATAGAAAGTAGATTAAGAAACATGAAGGGTAATAAATATGGAATCTCTCAGTATTATGTATCCAACCCTTTCCCAAATTCACAAGAAAAAAGAAGAAAGAGGAGGTCAAGGAAGAAGATCTAAGTAGGTAAACTCATGGACAAACTAAGAAAGGAAAAACTAAGGGAGATAAGGAGATTATTTCAATGACCACATTAGTGAATTACTAAGACCCTTAAGAGTCTTTTCTTAAACATTATCTATGTTTCTTGTTTATTTTGGCTATTTCTTAGTATAATTTTAGCATAATTTTTGGGTGTTTTTTGGGAAGTTTTTTGGGAGACTCTTTGTTTCACTGGTTAGTCTAGATGATTGGTTAGTTTGTTATTTTAATTTGGTGTTGTCTATTTTTCTATCTATTGAACTCAGTTACATCATCATTGTAAAATCTATATATTTTACCTAATCAAATAATAAAACATGTAAATAATAAAAAAATAAAATAATGTTGCAAAATATTAAAATCAAGAATTTAGAAGAATTATTAAATTATTTATAGAATTTTTTCCATATGTTATTTATAATATGTTAGATATATAACATATTTCAATTTTTTAAATACACATTTATTTTTAAAAGGTATTTGAGTGTGATACATGACATACTTTTGCATGGTTTTGATGCTGGGATTCCCTTATTACCCAAAAAATTTGTTAAGTTGGGGTAGTTTCTTCATTCTCTATGAATAATTTAATAGGTTTTATATATAAAAAACCTTTATACCATGTTGAGATAAAAATCATAAAAAAATTTTAGTACTCATTCATACTATACATGTGTGACATGAATATGCTACTTGATAATAATGACATAGATCCATATGGTGGATAAACTAGTTTCATTTGTTCTATGATTCCTTTCTTATTTTAATCCATGATATGCTACAACTTTCTTACTTATTATGTGTGGCCTTGGGACATGTGTGCTTATGTGACATTCATAGATCCCTTATATGTGGCCTTTAGACCTTTATGTGTGACATAATATGCAAATTATTTGACATTATATGACATTACTAGTATGTAATTTCATGTTACTATAGTGCTATGATTCATATCATGCATTACTTATATATTTTATTAATTTAAGTTTCGTTATGCATATTATGCACATCCAACTTATGTTTCTCAATGTTACATCTTTCTGATAAATGCTCATATGTAAATTCAATGATATATTCAAAATTATGATGCAACTACATTAAAATTTCAAATGCTACTACATGATAACATCTTTCACATATTACATAACTCTTATTTTGAGATATGTTCCTTGTAGGCTACATATCTCTTATTAAAAGTGTGCATCATGGGCTTGTATTTAGAATTTTATAGACACATAAATTAACATCTATTGTTTAAACAATGCACTAATAACCACCCTTTATACACACTTAGCTCATGCCCAATTACATGGTTCTAGGCTATTATTAGTCTACCTCTATAAATATGAACATTACCCTTGAGAAACTCTAATATATAAAACTCATACTATTAACTCCAAAAAACCTAAAATCACTTTTAGACTGATCCAAACTTCCAATTTAGTTGATTTTTCTCCTTGGATAAGGTTATTTCTTTAGTACTATTTGAATCCACCAACTGTGTCTTTCCACAAAATAATAGATAATTTTCAAAATTCAAATTCACCTAATAGGTCATTCCACATGTTTTACAATACCCATTTGAGGACTTTCCAAAATTATCACTATATATCTAAATTTTCTTACCATTGTTCACTAGAGGCTCATATGATTCAAAAGAACTAGGATATCTAACTAGATATTGAGATGAAAACATATATTCTTCCTAATTATAATTCCAGCCAAACTTAGTATTCATAATATAATTTTGAATACACCTATAATGTCAAAACTGATTTTTGAAACACTTAATCACACTAAGGTTTTGTATACAAGGGAAAGTTAATTTGGTCTATAAATCAATCCTAACTCAAATAAGATAAATCAAAATAGCCCTTTTGCTTGTTGGTACATTTAAAAAATTGATGTCATGACCAAGATGGATCTACTACACCTAACCAAGGGGTCCTTTACCACAATAATATCACTTGAGAGGGTTCAAAATACTCAAGTCAAACAACACCATGTAATAACCCTATCTAGGTCCTATGTTTTCTTATTCACAAAGTAAATGACAGAGTAAATTACAGTCTAACCTCCTACTCACCAAAGTATGTGGTTAAAAATAGGTGTAATAAATATGAAAGTAATCGTACATATAATAACTCTACTCAAGTCAAATTAGAGGTAATCTAATTCATGGAGAGAGAAGCATATAACTGAACAAATGCAAATCTATCTACTTTAATGATGAGTAAGAGTTAGGAATATTTACCTTTGAAGATGAACCCACTAATCCTCAATCTCTTCCTTATCCAAGGTGTTTAATAAGAGGTTATTGTGGTTTGTAAGGATAAAAAAGATGGGTCAGATCTATGCTACATGACTTCTTCTATGCATATAAAAGACTTCTCCAACAAGACAAGCTTCATATCTCCAAGTGTAGTATAAAAAAAATAAGCAATGCTCCTCAAATAGAATGGTGGATAAGTAGATGTGCAAATAATTATTTACTCCTTGTCTCTCTCTCTCAAAAATGATGAAAAAGATGTGTTTATATATCCATATCTAAACTTAAACTCTTTCAAAGTTGTATCTAATAGAGTTTGCCCGATCAACCCTATTAAAAAAAAAAAGTAGTTAGGTTTGAACTAAGTCATCCTAGGTTTAATTCATCCTATATTGTGCTCAAATCTTATGATAGATTCAGCCAAATCAATTATATATGTGTATGGTAAAGTAAAGTTTTGGCTTAGGTAGGTGATACAGATATGTAGTATTAATATAAAATAAACATCCAAGTATAAGTTATAGTTTATTGTAATTTAAGTTATATTTTAGATTTATACTTTTAAAATGTTTGAGAGTGGTTTTAGACCTCTCATTATATATTTTGGAGGGTCCTATTGGATTTTATACTTACCCATATTTTAGGGTTTTAAGATTTTAGGCTTGGCCATATTTCAAGATTCTAGGATTTTTGGGAGGCATCATAGGAGGCAAATGTATAAATATGCTAAATAAGTTGGACTAATGGTATGAATATTAAAAATTCACAAAAATATTGTGAAGCACTAATAGTTTGCCCACCCATTTCCTAATGCAATCTTTAAGACATGCACTCAGATAGATTAAAATTCAGTAGATTCCTAAAAGAGAGAAAGTATTAGTAAGTGTTAAATTTAATAAATATATTTTGTGTGTATAGATTACAATAACATATAGCATTACACTATTTTTCCACACACACCACCATAACATGGTATAACTACATGGATTTTTATTCCTCTTTAAAGTATTGGTATGTAGGCAATGCTCAACATAAGGGGTGTTGAGGTCAAGTACATCTTTAACCACTAACCCTTTTTCCCATTTTTTTTCATTTTTTCCTTATGACATATTAAACTAGGGTTCTAACTGAAGAATAAAACATACAATAGTTTTTATAGTGAATTAAATAGATATGATCATGCACACATAACATACATTTTAAGGTGCATTGATCCAAATTTACACAAAGAGATAAAACTCCACCAAATATTGGTGTACCATATAGACACCAATGCATTCTAATATAATCTTAGGTAGATGCAAAGCTTTTTACCTGATTCATAACAACCTTACTCATCCTCACATTTATTTTCATTATTGCGATCACAATCCTACATGCTTTATTTCCAACTATTTTTTTAATTATTTGGTACTTTGACTTTTTAGCATATTTACATATTTAAAAAATTCTAAATAAGTTTTTGTGATTTAATAAATATTTTATTCATTTTATTTCACACACCATTTTTCCCAAATTAAGATTAAAACTCTCTTAATCAAAATTTGGATAAAAATATTGGTGAACCCATTTTTTTATTTGAGCAGTAACAGACCCTAGGTTTATATTTAGGTTATAAAATTATAAGTTTTTAGATTTTATTTTATTTTCTTAGGGTTTTAGAGCTTCTCTCTCATTTCCCCTTTTTATTGGTGTAAATTAGAAGTTTTATTTATTGCCCTAAGGTTTCACCTTAATTTTTTATTAAGGATTTTGTCTCCTAGGATTATGGCCTATTTTTATTTTTTAAACTCGTGTCTAATCCATAATGGCTCTCTTTTTTAGATTATCATATTTTAGTCTTATTGATAAAATTAAGAATCTATTTTTTCACCAAAATATTGTATGGATTTTTTGGAATTTATAATTGACTATTTCTGGTAAATTTGGCCTAAGAGATGAATGGTTTATTTATTTTTAAATTAATTTATAATTATTTTATATTTAATGATTTTAATAAAAAATCTTCTTTTATACTTAAAAGTACCCAATATATCTATTGTATTACTTGGTTATTTATTATGTAAATCATATAATCACTATATGGGTTACTCTTGGTGTATAATTTTTTCAAGAAATAATTGTTATAATTACATGGTATCAACTATAAACATTTAATATTTTTCATATTTATGAAATAAATAATAAAACATTAATATAAAAAATATTCAAGGTTTTATTTATCAAAATACACCTTCTATGTCTATGTTAACTTCTATCAACCCTCCTCAAGATGGTGATAACTACTTTCCCTCTAACCATGTCCATGTTATAACTATCCCAAGAGGTAAGGTAACCAAACCTATAGTGATAAATTAAGGTAACCTACATGTCCTTCCTTGCCCCTATCCACTTCCCACATCTCCTCTTGATGGTGTTTATATACATATTCAATCATAATCACCTAGATTTCGTGCTTTTGAAGCCTTTCAAGATCAAATAGTCACTATGGGAAGGATAATATAAGATTTTTTTAAAAAAAACAGTATTTCAATTAAAATATAAAATCATTGTAAAATTATCTCACATATCCAAATAATTCATAAAATGTTGTTGTTAATCATGCATTTTTATCTTCATACTATAATTTTATGCCTAACTAGACTTCATATCAGGATTGGAATCTAAACCATAATAAATATGCAATTAATTATTTAAAATTATATAAAATAATAATAATATTTTAAATTATATTATAAGATAAATTCTACAAAAGTTGATCAAAATGCCTTCTATGCATCCTTTAATAAAATTAAAATATTATTTTTCATATCATAAAATTCATGGGTATCGTATAGACAGATATTTGACTTTGAAAAAAAAATAAAAAATATTAGTGATAGTGGTGATCCTATAATAGATACATCAAGCAAGAAACCCACTCACACTATGACTTCATCTCCTAAAGCACAAGTGTAAAAATAAAAAGTATGGATACCAAAGGATAATTTAACACAATAAAAGATTCAATATGCACAATTAGAGAAATAAAATTACAAAATGCACAATATTAATAAGATAAATTACAAAATTAATGCATCATAAATATAATATTACAAAAATATCAAAGATATAAGTTACAAAAATAAGTTCAACCTAAGCAATAATGTATCTTTAAGAAATGATTTCTAATAAAATAAGTTAAAAATAAAGACACTCCTACAAAATACAATGTTAAAAGTGTGGTTTCAAAGGAGTTATCTCAAAAACACTCATAATTTTTAGAAACTTTGATCCTTATCCCCCTCATATATGGAAATTAATGTACCAATGTTGTGATCAATAACACTATTGAAATGAATGTTTGTAACATGGCACTCCTAAAATGAATTGGATATGATAAGGAACATTTGAGTAAGACTACTATATCTAAATAATTTATCATATCCACTGAGATAAATTTCATAATTGGTCCCAAGACATGTTCAATGTTATTTCAAGTATGTCCTAGTTTGGCCTAATATAACATTGAATTAGGAAAATCATGGATGACATGAATAAGGGAAACAATGGGTAAATATCATATCCATACCACATTATAACATAAAATTGAAATTATTATAGTTTCAAGAGAATGTGGAACCTCTTTAGAATAAGTTAAATAAAAATAAATAATATCTTTAATTAGTATAAGAATAAATACAACCAATAGAATGATAGTAGAAAAAAATGGTGCAATACTTATCGCACAAGTGAAATAAAAAATGTAAATACAATAGTATGGGTAAGTTGGTTTTTCACACACACATACACAAGTTACTATAAATCATCATCATCATCATGATAATGGTACTTATGATACATAGTCAAATAAGTTTTCAAATTCCAATTTGATATTACATCATTCATAATGGCATGATACTTTCCATTAATAAGAGGTCGCCATTTCTTTGTCTAATACGAGACATATTCATAGTAAGGTTCTTCTAAGATTCATTGGTAAATATGTTCATTTATATTTTTTAATTATATATTCAAAAATATGAAATATATATAGAATATTTTAGAAAAAACTAAAATCTAGGATCTATGTAGGCTATGTCTAGTTCATTTACATGAGGTGATTTTGTACACAATATATGCAATACTTATATATATCTAGTTTTATATCAAATGTGATTCAAAAGTGTACTTGAGTGAGTTGTATAAAATTTAGGTTGTTAATTTTAGATGCAATTATAGGTGGTGATATTATCTCAGAATACCCAAAAACTTTCCATAAACAAAACCTCTCTAACCCAAGCATCATTGCACTCTTTTCTAATTCTAGTAGACTTATCCCAATGAACACGGGCTCTAATTTCTTAATCAAACTAATCATAGGTCTTATAAAAATTATTTTAATTTTATAAATTTCACTTGGGGCATCCTTTTACATATTTTTTTATCATTATATAACTATTTATATTATTCCTACTTCAATATACTATATTACATGATTATTTTTTCACTTAATTTCACATTGTTATATTACTAGATGCCTAAGTTACTAAATATCATGATGTTGAAAGTTATTTATGTAGATAAACTTCATTTATTCATGCATGTTTGTGGTGTTTATGTTCTTTTTTATTTTGTGTATTCATCATTTTTGGATTGTGGACATTTGATCATGACCTTAATTATGGATTTAAACCATAGGGTGTGTCTCTATGTGCGTGAGTGACAATTGAACATGTCCCTTGTATGTGGACCATTAAAATTATGGTTATTTTTTTGTTAATTTACATGTACTCTTTGTGTGTGTGTGTATCATGGCTATGACTCTTGTTTTCTCAATTTGATTAGTTTTTTAATGTGATGATGGAAATCATGCATCATCCCAATTTTTTATGCCATAATAAATATTATGCATCCTTCTTGAACTTCTCTATATAAGTTTAATATTCTCAATATATGATTAATATTCACTTCATGCTAAATTTATAACATTTATCTCAACAACTATGTATTCTTGGTTCTACATGAATATTACATTCATATATTGGTCAATTTATCTATGATGATGCCATGCTCTCCAATGTTATCATTATTAATCTATATTTCATAATTTTATATAACATCATTTGCATAACTTTCTTATTTTGAACTATGTTAATACATGTGTTTCACAACTCACCTCAAAAGAGGGGGAATACATAACATCATGTCTTAGCTACTAAGTGAAAATGTTCACTGCACAGATGGGAAAAGATAAATTTTTATTAGTTGATCATGGTTCATACCCATATTCTACTCAAAAAGTAGTTTTAGACAACAAAATTTAATTTAGACATGAGCACATGTCGGTCATGTCAAAAATAGTGTGTTGTCATCCTAGTAGTCAAAAAAATAATTTGTAGATTTATTAAAACTACACTCAATCAAGAGAATAGATTTTAGTAGTTAATTAGATATAGTTTTAGGTTTTTATACACATGTTTATTAAAACAATTATTAATATGGGGGCATCATGTGCATTCTAGGGTTTGACAAAAATATTACACATAAATTCACTCGATAATATTATGTTCCATAATCTATTTATACCTAGATATCATATTGGGGGTATGTACATGGAACATGACCACCTGCTCACTTAGTTTTTTACAAATTTTTATATATAGAATGGAAATTCATGTCATTATTTATGTTATTTACACCAAAATCAAATCATCTTTATTTCACCATTTTTACACTATAAATCAAATATTATTTTTCCTACAATAGTTAATTTACAATTTTTGTATTTGTTTTGCACTAGAATGTTCTATTAGAATTCAAATAAGGATTACAAGATACTCTACAATCTTGGGTATGCAATCATGGATTTAAGAAAACCATTATTTATTAATCATTCTCTCATGTTAATGAGTATTGGGGATGCACAGTCCAATCTAAGTGTTTTAATAAAGTAAAAATATCTAGGGTTCCTACCCTCCATAGGCATTAGTTTTACACCATAAAGCATAATGATTTGTGTACCCAATCAGGTGTATTCATTCCTTGTTTTCTAATCTATAAGTTTGGTGTCTTTACATTCATATTTTTATCCTAGGTAAGGATTGATTTATACATATTTAGCTATAGGTTTGTACAAAGCACAATTTATCATGAGGCCTACATTTAACATTTTTCTTCATAGGTAAATCCAATTATGACTCTTTCCTTTTTCACTGTAGTAATATTATTTTTTTTGCATTAATATAATAAAAGGATGGAAAATGTAGACATATAAATTAAAATTTATTGTTAAAAATTTTCACATTTTACCATATTTTTATACACACTTATCTCATTACCAATTTTGTAGCTCTAATTAGTCATTCCTCTACCTAGATGTGTATGACCATTATCTTTGAATAACTCTGATACAAAAAAATCCTATTCTTTAATCCAAATAGGATAAACTCATTACTAACTAATTCAAACTTCCAATTTATCTTACTTCACTCCTCACACAAGGCCTCTCTTTCAAGACTATCCCACTCACTGATAATGTCTGAATCCACTGGTTGCATCCTCTTACCATATAATGGATAATTTTTCAAATTTAAATTCACATAATAGTTCATCCCACATATTTTTCAATCCCCATTTCATGAAATTACAAAAATATCACTATAAATTTAAATTTCATAATAATTATTCACTAGAGGCTCATATGATTGAAAAACACTAGCATATCTAATTACACATTGAGAGGAAAACATCTATTCTTCTCAATTCTAAGTCCACACAACCCTAATATCCCTGAGCTAAGTCTAAATACACCTTTAAGGTCACAATTCATTTTTAAATCACTTGATCACACTAGGATTACACCAACATATAACATTACACCATTTTTTCACACACATTATTATACCATGGGATAAATACATGGATTTTGATCACCCTTACAAGTATTAATATGTAGGTAGTGCTTAACATAGTGAATGTTGAGGTCAAGTACAACTTTAGCCAATATCCCCTTTTTCTCATTTGTTTCATTTATTTCTCATGACCTATTAAACTAGGGTTCTTAGTGAATAAAAAGGCACATAATTAATTCTACAATAAATATATAGATTTTATTATGCACACAAGACCTCTAGGTGAAGGTGAATTTATCTAAATTTGCACAAAGAGATAAAACCCTATTAGATGTTGGCACACCCTATAGACATTATCATAGGATGGCCTCATCTAGATAGTGTGGCCTTGTCCTAGGTAGATGTAGATCCTTGATCTTTATTGATAGTGACCATACTCTACCTCGTAGTTAGTTTCATAGTCACAGACATAGTTATGTATGATTTATTTCTATATAAGTTGTTCTGATTTATTACTTTCTCTTTTTAACATATTTATTTATTTAACAAGTTCGAAATTATTTTATGTAATTTATTACATTTTTTTTTCATTCTAATTTTATACATCTATTTGTCTAATTAATATTAAAACTCTTATAATCAAAAAAATAATAAAACAAAATCAATTCATCATGAGTAAACTTCGAAGATTTATGGCACTATATAGTTTCAAAATTTATAACATGATTAAAAGAAATTAGATTATTGGGGCATGTCATAAGCATTTGAACTAATTCCTATAGTTACAAAGTATGAGTTTTAAATAATTAAAGTTACAAGTTTCAATAGTTTTAAAATTATAAATGCATTCAGTATAAATTTAGTATATTACACAGGGCTTGATATTTATTCTTGTTCAAGTTACTAAATATAAATTTAAAAATTAACAAATTAAAAAAATTTAATTTTTTCTCAAAATTAAAATTTTCAAAGTAAGTTTCAAAGTTTAAAATAGAATCTAGATCCTATTACAACATTTTGATTCATCTTCATGTTACAAGTGTGCCATGTTAGAGTCTAGTGATAGTCAACATCTATTGTTACACTTTTTCAATATGTATCAAGCCATAGTTGGTGGTTTCACACATTTAATTATTTTATAGAGTAATCCACATAATTAAATTAGATTTGGATCATTCAATATTTCCAACATAAAATAATTAAAATGTTTTAAAATTGAGATTTCATCACTCTCAATTTTCCATGTGTTTAACATTTATCCAAATGACTCAACAAGGGGGAAAACACTTTTCTATTTTCAAGTTATAGGCAAGTTATATTCCATACTATTTTGGATGTATAATTTTATTTATCTATTTATTAATTTAGAATTTCCAATCTTCAATTATGGACAATAACTATTTTTAGTGGCATTATTGTAGACAAGGCTTCTTACACAATCAATTTCCACATCCAAAGGTAAAGTATGTATGCACACTTAGGTTTGTATCTACTCTAATCTAGTAATTTCAATTTTTTTCATCACTAAAATAAAGTGGGGATGAATTTAGACACATAAATTGAATCATTAGGTGATTTACAAGTTTATTCTTGACATTCTTACCTTACTTGGTATACTCACCATTTTGTTAACTTGCAATCTATAAGAGATCCTTAATTATATTTTAAACATTGCAAACATAATAAAAATATCCTTATTTTATCCAATTTTATCCCTATTAAAACTACATTATCATCTTAGACATATACCTACCATCTTTATCTTTATAGGATAGAACAATGATAGATCAGACACAACCACATTATGACCTTGACCCCCATGCTCTAATAGTCACGTTTCAAAATCAAGACATTTCAAAATGGCTCTCCTACACATTTTTTAAATTTAATTAATGAAAATATTCTAAATATTTCCATATAAAATCACATGAGGGCATTCACTTAAAACCCCTTAGCAAGTTGATTTCAAATTACTACACACATAGTAAAAGAGTACTATTTATTCCAATTTCAATTTTGTTTCTTTCTAAAAATCAAAGGCCAAGTTTGAATATTTTTTCATTTTAGGTCAATGTCATATATTTTAAATAATTTCAATCAATATTATATCTATATTCATAGTTTCATAAGCACAAAGAATGAATACAAGGAATGAATACACCTAATTGGGTACACAAATCATTGTGTTTTATGGTGTAAAAATGATTCCTATAAAGGGTAGGAACCTTGGGTATTATCACTTCATTAAAACACTTGGATTGGAATATACATTCCCTAATCCTCATTATAATGAGATAATGATTAATAAATCAAGGTATGCTTGAATCCATGATTACATACCCAAGATTATAGAGTATCTCAGAATCCCTACTTGATTAATTATTTATTTGGTCACTTTTTGACATAGTCAACTAGGAGGAAAAAGTACATTGGTCTTATGCCCATTTGTAATATTCAATAAACACTTATATTATGTGTAGTTTTATGAGGATATCTCGACTATTCCCCTTACTCATTTACCCCTTTTGAATTTTATTTATATCTTGTTTATTATGCATGAACAAGGATTTGTGTTTTCCAAGTCTTTCACACATATATTTGGCTCCCACATAGGATCATAAAACCCTCATTTATAGGAACATACATCCAAATAAAAATTTCAATCACATAGTCAACTAGGATGTAGTCATGATTAATAGACAAGGTCACATTGTGCCCTTGTTCTCCTTATATGGCATTATCCTAGCACAGTTTGTAGTTTTGTTTTCATATGTGATATCATGTATAGGTATTTTCAATAATTATCTATTCATATTAAAAATTAAATATATATTAAGAAGGTTTGTACATTCTTTTTATTATTTTCTATTTGTAGTTAATTCTAAATTATGTAAGATTTTATAGCATGTGGTATTTTAATATCAAACCTATATATTACAATATTTAGTTTTTTGCTAAATTAACATGGGTATATCCCAAGAGCATAAAAAGAGTGATGAAAATATCCTAAGGGAAAACCCTTCCAACAAAAAGTGATTTAGACCCCACCAACTAGATAGTGAGGTGTTACCCATTAGTAAGGGATCAAAAAACACAAAAAATAACCAATAGTCTGAACCAAAAAAGCCATAGATTATATATATTACTTAGAATCATACTTGTACATTACATAAGGAAAAAATACATAGCTAAAAATAGGGGATTCACCCTTTTCTTACACTACAAAAAAGGATATGTATGTAAGTACTATGTAACACCATCATTTCCATACAATGAATTTATACCTAATTTTTGTTAACTTCCTCAGCCTTAGCCAACCCAAAATTAGACCTAACAATGACACTCATCAACACTTTCCATACTTCCCCATTCTCCATCTCCTCCAAATCAAAATAACTTGGAGGATGGATAATAATATCCTAAATGAAGTGAATACTCAACCTTTTAGCAACCATCCCCAGACATTTATGTAACTTCCCCATGCCTTCTAAAATTACATGACTATGCTTAGTCATCTCCAATCCCACCAAATGCATAAGTTATTTGATTTTAATATGTTCTTCTAGATGGATAAATCCCCTACTACATTTAATATAATGTTTATTTACTAACATTTTGGATAGCATCAAACACATTTTTATGGCCTAGCAACTACTTCAAATCCAAAAGGAAAGAATTTTGTAATTTCCAAATATCCTAATCATCTAGTTCATCTATGCTCACTATTGTCTCCCAAATTTTCTTGAGCCAAAGATGCATGTACAGGTTCTTAATATCCTTATCCAAATTCATATACAATTTGTCTATAACTACATCCCTAATTTTCTAATCTACATGGGTGAAATGTTTCATATCTCTCTTGCTAGGAACACTTCCCTCTTCCTATCAAGATCATTTCCCTATATCCATCTTGGCCCAAGTCAGCCAGTAGATGTCAATCCTAAATTTATTACTAAAATTCCATTGTAAAAATCCAAAATAAGAAGCAATACCTAGATCCTTGTGGTAGATAAAATCCCCCCACTCACCACTTCACTTCATCAAAGAATCAAAATGTTATGTTATCCTTTCCCAGGATAGGTAATGATTAACCATCTAACATTGTGACCAAAAAGGATATACTAAACATTGAGATCAAATAAATTTGATAATTTTTAAGTCACGTAGGCTTAATAATATCATTATCAAATTTTTGAAAAAAAAAAAAAAAAACCTTTTTCAATTTAGAAAAAATTTATTCAAAAACCTTATATACTCAAAATATGAGTCATTTAAATGGCACCACCTCTTGACAATTATTACCTAAAGACCTTCTTAAATTTATTTACTAATCCTCAAATTTTTATTGTAAGAATATTTTTATATCTTCATTTATCAAGGAATATATGCCTTTTAAAAAATCAAGAGACCATTCCTTAAATCCACTACTCACATTCTCCCTAAGTTGTATTGTTGCAAAAGTTTCCAAATCCACTATAGAATTCCCTTCTCTAAACACATGAACTAAATTTACCATCTCCAATTTGAGAAAGAGACTCTTTTCATCTTCAATTATTGATCTTAATTTACACACCTTTACATACCCCAATTTAAGTGCACTAAAAATAATATGTGAATGCCCTTCATTATACATCTTCCAACCTTTTGAGACTTTTATCTTCAAACCTAAAAGAAAAACTCAAGATTCAGTGATATTATTGGATTCCACTCCTAAATATTGAGTAAACATAACTAAACATTGACCTTCCTCATCTCAAAAACTTCTCCTAGCCCCAGCAAGACCTAGATTACCTTTTCAAGCCCCATCAAAATTAAATTTGATTTACCCTTCTTTGGTGACTTCCAAATTTGTTTTTTCCTCCCCTTATTTATGCTTATTTAATTCTAAAATTTATATTTCAATAATTTAATATCTATTAATTTGATTAGTTTGAAATCAAAATATAATAAACGCATATTACTACAAATTTTGTACTTAACTTTTATTTCTAGATGAGTGACTTTTAAGATCAATTTCCTCAACAAAAAGTTAGGGCATTCTAGTGGGATTTTCATATATGAGATAAGCCTTTTTAAAAAAATCATTTTTAGGGTACAAAATATAATTTAAAATGTTGAAAATAGTTCAAAATTTATTCATTTTTACAAATTATGGCATATGCCATGCATATGCACTAACATTTTAAGATTAAAGTATAAATTCACATATTTCAACTAATTTCATATTTTGGGTTTACAAAGAACAACTAAGATAAATTAAGGTTTTTTCATCCCTTAATCAGTGTTATTTATTCTACATGAATGAAAAATAAATTTGGGGATTGATCACCTTCAAATTTTCCATTCATTCAGCTAAGGAACCAATCTCTCCAATGATTTAAGAAAATATCATCTCTAATAAAAATCACAAAAGCAACACTGATTTTAAGAATATAGGTGTATTCCTTCTTTTCTCTCTTTTCAATTTAAAAAATTCAAGTATTTTTAAATTTAAATATTTTTAAATTTTATTTTTCAAGACAACAAAGTAACTAATTCATGTGTTTTTCAGGGTTTTCCAAAGACTATGGTGCCCTACATGATTGGAGTACTAACTCAAAGATAAAGTGTCTTACACACTGGCATATATATTTTTTTAATCTAGTAATTTATTTTATATATTAAAGGGGGTGAAAATATATACACCTAAATCTGGTCATGAATATTTTATTATGTTATTTTTGGCTCTATTTCATTTTAATTAACTTGGGAACTTAATCAAGACCTATTTTGCCACCTCAACCTACCATAAACACTTATATGGACCTATTTCTCTTCTAAATTGTATTTTGACACTTAAAAAATGTTTTAAATGCTAAAAACACCTATAATAATATGTATGGACATCCTAGATCCAAAATTTTAAATTTATTCCTTGCAAGATAAGATCAATTAGTTAGGTTAATAATGGCATTTGATCTTGACCCAAACTACATGATATTGACCTTAGCCCCTCTAACAGTAATTTTTAAAATTTTAACCCTATTTTATATATTGATCCACATTTTTAAGATAGGTAGCATGTGTTTTTTACTTTTTATATTTCTATAAAGGCACACTCAAGTCACTTATTCTACCACTTATAACTTTTAATACAAATACATACTTACACTATTGCACATTGAGTAAAGCATTCTTATTTTTCTCAATTACAATTATATTAATTTGATGTAATCCTCATCTAAGTTAAAATAATTTTTTATTATATCTAAGGAAAATAATGATAAAGTATTCAATCCATCCCTAAAGAATTCATATAGTCAAAGATCACAATTTCACAAAGCACTCTAAGTGGGAGAACTATAAGGGCTGATTTTATGGATTGGAGTATTGGATACACATGTAACATTTAGTCATCATGGGGGTGATTTGGGTCAACCCAACCTAATTACACTCCACCTTTTAATATTTTTAAGTTTTCAATCATTGCATTCCCTATCAGGGTTTCAACATTGGAGAAGATATTTGTATGTTTTTCACACACTTATAAAAGTCAAAACTTTGCATACATATCTAATTCAAATTATCACAAGCAATCATGTCCCAAGTTTTCAATTTTTTATACAAGGTTAAGAATGAATGGTTATGTCAAAATTGGTAGTTGTTATTGACCTAAATTTTGTGGTTCTACCCTCCTTCACCTTCAGTCATAACTATTGGGCACTTATAAAGTGTGCACATGTTTCCCTATTTTAGTTGTCTATTAGTCAACACAGTCAAAATTTAAATAGAAACAACTAAATTTTTATTTTAAATTCATAGTTAGTCTTGTTTAAATAATTTATATTTATTAAATCTAATATTTTACATCCAATATGTTCATTAAAATTCAATTTCCAACATTCATATTTATTTCACTCAATTTATTTTAATTAGGGTTAATCATCACATTAATTCTATTAAATATGATCCCAATATGGAAACTTGAGTTCTATTTTTCGACTTAGTATATTTTGGTTTTTTAGGTTTTTTGGAAGACTATTCAATTTATGTATGACCTTAATTATTTATTTGATCATTTTTAAACACTTTCTAATGATTTCTTAAAAAATAGCTAGAACTACCAGTTAATTCCAGTTCATTGTTTGAGTACTTGAATGAGTTTTAAAGTGGTGGGGGACACATTTATTGTTATTTAAGTGAAATTAAAGGGTATTTAAGTCAATTAATATATTTTTAGGTAATTTTATAGGCCAATTATGTCTAATTAATCTTGTCGTAGTCAATTGATAATGGATTATTGCATGATGACCAAAACATTATTAGTTAGTATTAGTGGTGCTCTTAATTGTAACTTGAGTTAATATTTATTTAATATAATTTATATTAGACTATAATTTTATAATTATAATTATAATTATATATTAATTATTTTTAAATTAATTTTTTTTATTTAGATTTTACTTTATGTTTTTCTTGAAATAACTTGTCATGCAAGTTATTTTATAAAATGCTTGATTTAAGCCTTATTTATTTAATAGAGTTTCACATAATATAATTCTAGTGTATTAATTATAATTTATAATATTTTTTATGTTTATTATCTAATATTATTCTAGGTATATATATATATTAATTTATACTAGTAAACATATCTTTTCATGTTTGAAGTTATTAGGAAGATAACTAGTTTGACAGCTAGTAATTATGAGACAATGTTGTTGATACATAGATTCAATTTCAGAGTGAAACAAATTTGATTTTCATTCCATAAATTAATTAAAAACATTAATTTTGTATCATATACATGTTTAATCAAGGTTTATAAGGGTTTTTCAAGTCATTATCAAAATAAACAATTGTTTTAGTGAATTTTACTTCTATGAATATTCTTATTTTCAAAGGTGACAACTTTGAGTATTGGAGAGATCAATTAAAAATAATTATTGTGTGGAAAGTAGTTTTGTATAATTTTATCCATAGGTAAACACCACATAAATATTGGAACAACTTGGCATAATATCGAAAAAAATGATGAAGAAAAGGGAGATGCATAAGATTTTTTCTATATTTAGAGTGCCATAAACCCAAGCATTTATCAACGAATTATAAGATGCAAGAATTCTCATGAGGCATGGTATACCTTGGAGAATTCATATCAAGGATATAATATAGAAAAATAAGAAAAAATATAATTATTTGAAATAAATTTTGATAATTTGAGAATGTTGGATTTTGAAGGATTTGGAGATTATTGCATAAGGATAAATGATTTAGTACATAAAATGAGGGTTTATGGATAAAATATAAAAGATAATTTTATAATTAGAAATATTTTGAGATATTGAAACCAAATATGGTTGAATATTATAATCACTAAAATTAAAATGGAAAATATGAATCAAAATTCATATATAATATCAATAAATAATTAAATTGTCATTACTATTAAAAAACTAGGACACGTGATAAACTATTACATGATACTAGTAGCTAAGAATCAAGCTAATCAAGAAAGACAAAAAATATATTTTCAAGATAAGTAAATTTATGTTAAAAAGGGATCATATTATTGTCTCACATTCAATGCTGAAATAGAGGAATAAAATACTTGGTGGTTTCATGAATAAAGTTGTTTAAATCATATGACAAGTCAAAATGATTATTTCAACAAGTTAGATGATTCCTTCAAAATCCAAGAGTAATTATGAGATGGAAATTCCATAAAATTTAAAGGAATTGGTATAATTAAAAACATTAGGGGTTATATAATTAATCCTAAGAGTGTTTATCATAGTTTCATAGGTTATTATGATGAAAGTAAGGCATACAATTTTTATAATCTTTCTAATAAATCAATAATTATTTCTAGAGATTGTATTTATTTTAAAATGATGTGTGTGATTATTATGATAATTGTGATGTAAAATTAATTATTTAATGGTGGTTTATTTATTTTATTTTATTTTTATCACTTAAAAAATCTTACATAGGTTTCTATTTCAACATGAAATAGTACTAGCTCTTTGCAAGAGACTAATTATCCACTACATCAACACTAAACAAGAACAATCATTTGTTAAATACTTATCTAAAAAATAAAATTTTGGATTTTAATTATTATAATAAGATAAAAATAAAAAAAAATATGAAGGTAACTTATGTTATGATGCTTATGATGAAAATACTATGTTTGCATTATTATCAATGAATAGTGAACCTAAAAATTATGTATAAGTTAGTCAAAAGAAGGAATGGGTTGATGATATGAAATTATAGGTGGATTAAATTGAAAGGAATGATATATTTAATTTATTTAAACATAATTTTAATAAATATTTCATTTTTAATTTTTTTTTCTATAAGACCAAGATTAAAAGTGATGGCATAATTCTCAAGCTAAAAGCTAGACTAGTTTTTAGATTTATAAGTAAACCATCACTCAAACAATTGTAAGAATTTAAGACAATTTTTATATATTTAAGAGTTAATTATAGTATAATTTCATACCATAATTATATTTTTATCATTATATACATAAATTTATATTGTAGATGATCTTTTGATGATAGGAAGTCAAGTTTAGGTTATTACTTTACATTGGGAAGTGGATTGGTTTCTTTGTCTTCAAAGAAACAAGATAAAATTATTTTATCCTATATTGAATTTGAATATAAATAAATTAAATCATATTTAATATTATTAATATGGTTGATATTTATAATTAATATTCAAATAACATCTAAGGAGATGATAGAAATCTTGCCTCTTTGCATCAAAGCAGGGAATGTTGAGTATGATGCCAATATAGAAACTTGAGTTCTATTTTTAGTCTTGATATCTTTTAGTTTTTTATATTTTTGCAATTTTTTTTATGACTTTAATTATTTTTTGGTCACTTTTGGATAATTTTTAATGATTTCCTAAAAAGTAGTTGGAAGTGTTAGTACTCAAATGAGTTCCCAAGTGGTAGGGCACACTTTTAGTGTTAGTTAAATGAAATTATAAGTAATTTAAGTAAATTTATATTTTTTATATAATTTGGGATGCCATTTTTTCTAATTATATCTTTTGGTAGTCAAATAATAGTGGTTTCTTACATGATGACAAAAAAAATATCATTTAGTGTTAGTTCTACTCTTAGTTGTATTTCTAGTTCATCTTTAGTTATTTTAAGTTATATTATATTCTAATTTTATAAGTATAATTATATATCACTTATTTTTCAAGTAAATTTATTTATTTAGTTTTTAAATCATGTTTTTTTTTAAATAACTTTTCATGCAAGTTATCTTATAAAAGGTTTATTTTTAAGCCTTATTTATATTATAAAGTTTAACATAATAGAATTGTGGTTCATTAATTCAAATTAAGAATATTTTTTATGTTTAATAAATGATATATATATATATATATATATATATATATATATATATATATATATATATATATGCATTAATGTAGACCAATAGGCATATGTTTTCAAGTTTGAAGCTATTCGGTACACTTTTCGATCAATAATTTCACTCACAACACAAATAGTTTGAAATTTTGTAATTTTGAGATAGTTTTTTTGATACCTAGCTTAAATTTTAAATTAAAATAGATCTTATTTTCACTCCACCAATTCATTCAAAACATTTAAATTCAAATTTCAATAAAATACAGAAAACATACCTTCTATGGATATATCATGACTATCTTGAGAATCTTGGCATAATATTGAGTTATCATCACTTTGTGAGTATAAATTAGTGGTATAAAAAAATATATATATAAGATACATTACGTCACATTCATTTACATCCTTTGATATTTTAAGATAAGGGAACTAAATACCATGAAGTGTCACGACACTATTTATCACTTCTAAGAGAGGAAAAATATTATCAAAATATTGTATATGATTAACCATTTTTTAAGGATAATGGGGTAAATCCTATGTATTTACATAATCTAAATTTTATAGATAAAGAGAGGGAATAACACACTCATTCATATAATTTTCTATTTCTTTATAATGGCCATTCTTTTGTATTTTTTTTAATGTAGTGTAATGCAATAGAAAACATAAGAGGTAAAAAAGGTGTGATAATGATTGATTATTCACATTTGGATCCCTATGAAAGATTAATGAAAAGAAGATATTCATTATTAATATTCTCTATTTTTTTTGATGTATGAAAATATGAATACAAGGGTGGAAAAGAGGAATTTGGTTTTTTGATTTCTAAATTAATATGCTTAATTTCATCTTCACTATATTATTCATTATTTTACCAATAAATATTGATATTTTTATTAGAACCATATAATAATAATCATATCTATCACAATCATATTCCTCATTGATATAAGAACCATCAATAATTATAAAAGTGTGATCATTAGTCCATTCATTATCATATTCATAAGGTGTAGCATAACAATATGATAAAGGATGAACACCATTACAAATTTCATATTTATAAGTCATCTAATATTTTTAACCACAAGAAGTAAATATGACAAAGACTGATCCCACTATTGAAAAATATTATCATACCAAAAAAGTAAGTATATCAATATGTGTGATTAGGCAAGGTGTGTTTGATTTAAATGCTCTCAGATATATTAATCTTAAGCATAAATAGTGAACAAGGCCCAAAGGTAACTAACTACAAAGGATTTAATAATTTTGTAGCTAAACTATTCCATGTATAAAATATGTTGAGAATATCTTATTGGGGTTAAATATAATAAGGGGAAGTGTTATACCTATTGCATAATGTTTTAGACCAGGAGAGATTTCACCAATTGTATGATGAAATCCCAAAATAGGTCATGATTTATGTCACTCTCGAAGGTAGGTAGAATGTTTTCCACTAGTCTCATTTAATATTTTTAAAATATTTCAAAAATAAAATGCCCTTGAATTTTCCAATCTATTTTCTACTTTCACTTGAGAGCTCAATTTCTAAAGTAAAACATGGAAAGAAAAGTGAGCCATTGCATCATGATGTCATTTTTATGATATGAAAATGCTTAAAAGGAATTAATAGAGGTCTTATTTACTTCCCTAATCCTACTTAATCATAAAAATAATAAAGGAATTTCTAAACCTAAATTTGATAAGGGTAATTACTTCAAGATTACTCCTAATGAAGGGAAAATCATGAGTAAAGAGGATAATAAAAACCCCTATACTAATAGTTATAGGTAGAAGCTAAGGAGTGCATTCAATTTAAATGATTCAAAATAAAAATAAAGGGTGAGCATTGATGAAGGTGGTTATTATAATGATGACCCTATAGTCATGCCAGAGAATAAGGAGGAAGAGGCCATTGAAGGTCTACTTTTGTTGAACTCCAATAAAAGGAAAAGTATAGGGGAAATATACAACCTAGAAAATATGGTAGAGGTGAATGACCTCTATTCTAAGAAGAAAAGAATTATAGTTGGAAAGAGGGGCCTAAATGTAAAATTTTATAAAGTTTTCAATTCTCTTATAGGTCATAGTAAAATTGAAAATATTAAATATGAAATAGTACTTCATAATGTGATGCTAAATGGCTCATACAGGAACTCACAGCCCAAAAGGAGAAAAAATCCTTAAATGATATGGTCTCCCAAGTGAATGCTAGGGAAACATAGAAGAAGATAGATAATAAAATGAATATTTTTAGGGATATAATCTCTATCCTATAATGTGAGAATGCTAAATTGAAGGAGAGGGTGAGCACACTAGTGGAGTTTAGTAAGGCATCGATGAATGATAATATTACTAGTTTAGAGACCCTAAGAACTATTTTGGGTAATATATAAAAAGGAGTATATTATTAGATTATAAAAGGTCAAAAATGTAGTGAATATGATAATGAACTAGGTTTAACTCCTCAAACACACAAATAGATGGATATGGACCTAAAAATGATCATTTGTAGTTGGGAAGAGGTCCAAGGTGGCCATAATTTCTAGTTGTTTTTGGGTTATTTTCTAGTTGATCTTGTATTTAGAATTTCATGGCATACCTTATTTTTTGGGACATGATTGGTTTTATCTACATGATTGTTTTATAGGGTTTTATCCCTAGTTTAAAAAACTTAGCTTTACCCTTAATATTAAAAAAACTTACTAGGGTTAACTACTTGCCAATGCACTAAAAGAACACAATGATCAAAAGGATTCCTAATGATGAAAAGTAAATTATAATGCTAAAGATGTATAATTCACCAATGTTTTTTATTTAAAACTTGTTAAATATAGTGATATGTTATATTTGGAAAACACTAGGAGTAAATATACTTATCGTAGATATAATATTTTTAGTTGATTATCACTAATTTCTAATAGTGGTAATTGGAATAGTATGGGAATGTACTATTTTGGTCTTAGATGAAAAGTTTGAATTTTTTTCTAGATAGGTTCATGCTCTTTAGACAACAGTAATGGTTTTCCATGTCCTTTGATTACAAACTTTTTTTTGAGTATGACTGATGTTTGATATTGAAAAATAGAGTGAGACGTTATTGTGACAACTAATAATTAGGGATAAAATCTAAAGATATTTATGGATAAGTTTGGTCTTTTTAGATAAAAATACAATTCAATTATGTATATTGACTATGGTTTTATCTGCATTGAATGAGAAATGATTATAATTATTTCACCACCTATGCCTATGTTTACTATAAGATAGATCTAATTGTTTCACCACCTATTACTATGTTTACTAAGATTTTTCATGCGCTTCTAAACATAAAATGTTGTACACAAACCCCTATAATTTAAAACCATAGTTCTTGCACAAAAACCAAATTGATATCAAATAGGAGGGGTGTTAAGTGAAAGAAATCAATTTGGACTAACCTTGGTTAATATTAATTTAATTACAAAGTGTTTGACTAAATTTAGAATACTCTAAAGAGGGTTAAAACTAAAATTTAGTTCTCCCAATGACATGTATGTGTGAAATTATGAATGCATGTATAAATTCTCCCTCTCTGATTTTACCCTTTACACAAGAATGCAAATGTGAATTCAATGTCTATAAACTTTTAATCTAGATTATATATATATATATATATATATATATATATATATATATATATATATATATATATATATATATATATATATGTATATATATATAAGGTGTGTTGTACATATTTTGAGAGTGTGGAGTGTTATCCTGTCATGCCCAAAATTTGCATCAATATAAAAATTGGAAATATTTTAAGAATGTACAACACACCTTCTACACAACTACATTACCCATAAAATATCTAAAATGTGTAATGAGACACACAATTCATCCAAATAAAATAGCATTCCTAAGTGATCTGGATGACAATGCACAAGTGGTCATATGGTTAGATATATAACCATGTTAGCCCCACTTGATCTAATTAGCCTATAAGCTATCAAAAAAGCTTACAAATTTATAAGCTAGCCTATTTTACCCCATGGACCCAAGGCCCAAAAAGGATTTTTTATTAATGCAAAGTGGATTCAAGAAACCACTGGCTTGAATAATTTTAGAAAACTCTTTGTAGTTCTCAAAAATGTCTCTAGGTGAGTTTGCTAATCATAGGGCTTGGTTCACACTTAAGTCAAAATTAAAGTCTAATTTTGATTTAAATTAACTAAATAGTAAAGATATTTTTAAAAGATCATATATTCCCCATACAACCTAATTAAAGGTCTAAAATATCTAAAATAAGCCTTATTTAGATAAATCACTCTATCGTAACCATCAAATAAATTCAACCTTGAACATGGGATTCATTCAAAGGTGAGGAAGATGTATAAATCCTTATCAAATACAATAAATGCTTAAAATCAATAATTAAGTCTCAAAACATATATTTTATAAAGGAGGGAGGAGGTGTTAGAGGATGACTTAACCATAATCATCCATTCTCTCTTTCCTTAGCCTTTGATGACTACCATTAATGGAGTCTCCATGTTTTAATACTTTTTACACTTATTTATTTTTCAATTTAATTTTGACACATAATGTATCCAAATAAAATAACATGTCTAAATGATCTGGATGATAATTCACAAGTGGTCATATGGTTAGCTATAAAACAATGTTAGCCCCACTTGATTTAATTATCCTATAGGCTATTAAACAAGCTTAAAAATATATAATCTAACCTAATGTACCCCATGTCCCCAAGGCCCAAAAAGGATGTTTTATTAATGCAAAGTGGATTCAAGAAAACTCTTTGTGGTTCTCAAAAATGTCTTTGGGTGAGTTTGCTAATCACAGGGCTTGGTTCACACTTAAGTCAAAATTAAAGTCTAATTTTGATTTTACTTAAATAAAGAGTAAAGTGATTTTTAAAAGATCATATAGTCCCCATAAAACATAATTAAACATGAAAAATATCTCAAATAAGCCTTATTTAGATAAATCACTCTATCCTAGCCATCAAATCAATTCAACCTTGATCATTGGATTCATTCAAATGTGGGGAAGCCATATAAATCCTTATGAAAGAAAATAAATGCTTAAAATCAATAATTAATTCAAAAAAATTAGATTTTGGAAAGGAGGGAAGAGGTGTTAGAGGATGACTTATCCATCATCATCCCTTCTCTCTTTCCTCAGCTTTGGATGACTACCATTAATCGAGTCTCCATATTTTAATACCTTTTACACTTATTTATTTTTAAATTTAATTTTGATACATTTATATATGGATTTTTTTTTCTAGGTGCACATCTTCTTAGATAAGTTTTATAAGGTTTTAGACTCCCACATTTTTCAAAAAGGTCTTGAGAAGCTTCAATCTCCACCTTGCACATTAATAGTTGTTGTTTAACCCTAAAATGAAATATAAGTCTTTGGAGTTGGCCTTGGATTTGGATTAAATTGATATATATATATATAAATGAAATGGCACAAGGGTGATACTCATATCTATAGTAGTCCAATTAGATGCTAAACTCAGATCTAAGCATAAATTGAATTTATTATGTTTAGATAGTGTAAATATGTAAAGAAAAACAATGATAGATATAGAAATGACAAATAAGTGAAGTAATTATATTATCTTAATGTTAATGTATTTCTATATCAAAAACAAGTTAGAAGTAGGTGGGTATTAGATTCTATAATAGTCATCATATTCTAGATCTAATCATTTTGGCTCTCTAAATAGTAATGTTAGTCTAGGATAGTTGCATTGATGTTACTTTCTAGGTTTGATGCTAGTGTCTTATACAAAATATCTATATAAATAGGATGTGACCACTTGGATGCTTCTAGGTTTTATTTCACCTTCACTTTGGTGCATTCAAATCTAGATCATAGATAGTCACTACTTATAAAATGGAAAAATCCTATATTTCCATCTTCAATGTGACCTTGGGTAAAGATCAGTTAGTGGTTACATAGTGTTGAAATGACCCCAATTACCCCAATATCAAAGGAAGCTACATATATATCTAATAATCTCAAGAGGGCCTTAGACTGATGTAGTTTTCCTCTAGATGTTAGTTTATGTGTGAATAATATAATGTGTGAAAACAAGTACAATAGTGACCTAATTTTTAAATTGTAAAATCAATCCCATGGCCTAATCCTTTAGTACTTTATACATGTATATGTGTTTTACCTATGACTGGTATGTAAATAGGGAAGCTTTAATAAAGTAAATGCTTTATAGAGTGATTTTGATAATATTCCTTGGTATCTTTGGTATTTTCTAGGTGAGAAATGAATGAGGGTTGATATTGTATCTATGTCAATCCATTTAGAGTAATAAATTTCATTAAATCACTTAGGTTGGCCATTAAGATATGTTTCATTTATAAATTAGATGATTTTAGGGCATAAGACACATATGTTAAGATAAGATAGTAGCATCAACACTACTATATACCCTAGATATTAGTGTCTAGGGAGAAGGAGAATAAGTACATGTTTATAACTTGTAGAGATAGAAGATAAATACATTTTAAGCATTCTAGGAAAGATAGAAGACCTGGGTCATCAACATATGAGTAGTCAGACTAAGAGATGTAGGCTAAGAGGCCTAATGATAAAGTGAATGTGAGATTTGTGCAAGTGAGAAATGTAAATAATTGAGAGGAACAACGAAGGTCTAATTTTTCCATGTATATAAGACCAAGGTGATATATAATCACAAAATATCATCTATAGTTTCCCCCCTTTTAATATAGTAATGGAATTTCTTGTTTATAGGAAATAAATGTGTAGCTAAGTGTATATACACACCTTATCTTTATGAGTTCCCAACTTGAGTTCTTTGTTGGTGACTAACCTGTAACCAAGAGCATGTTATGATATAAAATTAATGCATATAATATAGGTTGAAATTAATTGAAATAGATGGAAATTAAAAGATCAAGGTTTAAGAGTACACATATGTATCGATGTAACTAGTTTGCCTATTTCCAAGAAATTTTTGAAAAAATATGTATCATTATAAGTTTTTAGAATTTGAAATTATGTTAATTATTGATAAATTTTCAAAGTGCATATATCTAAGGGGAGAGAGAGAGAGAGAGAGAGAGAGAGAGAGAGAGAGAGAGAGAGAGAGAGAGAGAGAGAGAGAGAGAGAGAGAGAGGCACATTTCCCCAAATTTAGAGTAAAACTAAGATACCACTTGGTAGTTGAAATTATATCAACCATGAAATGCAATGATACTTATAACCTAGTGAGGTTGGATGATCAAGTCTAACCTAAAAACTTAGAAAAATTGAGTGATTTTATCACCTCAATCATAAAAAAAGGTGAACCAAGTAATTCAATATATTGGCTCAATGTAAAATTCTATGGGGTATCAATATGAAGAAGTTTGTGATATGATAACAATCCATAAAAGAGTTTTGGAATATAAAATTGATTTAGATTTTTCAAAATTAGGTATACTTTGCATATCATATGTACCTTATATATTTCTCATGCTAAAATTATGTATAATAATAATAATACCACTATATATAATTCCACCGCAACTATAAATTTGAATCATATAACTATGTTATTTGGCCAAATTGGATAATTGTGTAAGTGTGGAGAACATGATTCCAATGTATTCCCCCAATATATATGGAGAAGAATAAAAATTTATATAATTACTAATGTGGAGGACATGTTAAAATTCCACATAATTTAAGGGACATGACTTGGTTAAATGTATATAAAGGCAAAGATGACATATTCAAATGTCCATACAATATAAAATGGCATAGGAAAATGTCAAAGAAAACATACATAGACACAAGGGATACACGTAAAGGATCATATTCAAATATTTGAATAATTAATACAATGGTAAAGTAAGATAATTAAATAAGTGCATAAATTAAATCATAAGAAGCCAACATAAACATGTCATAGTAGCCCATGGATCCAATGTGTTAAGAAAATTATGTCACATGTCTAACATATCTAGTATCCTATATAAGATATAATTATGGATAATAGGCATGTGTAAGTACATGTGTAAACTAAAAAATGATAATGTAGATTTATCATATAATCATATAACATGTGTGTAATAAGATCAAATAATTAGATTCCCCTAATGTCCATATGACATGAGTAGAAGGAAATCCCAACATATGACATAGAAATGTATCATGTGTTTGTGTATACCTGTATCAAACTCAAGAAGAAGTGTGACATATATGTGTATGTGGGAGTAACTAAATATTTAATCCATAAATATGGAAGTAACACATGGATGCCAAGGAGACAATAGAACATGTATGTGATGAAAGTGTTTTTGGATTTTTAATGTTTTGATTTTTTTGGTACTTTTTTAGATTTTTTGAATGGGAAAGATCATCCTATGATGCCATCCAATGGATGGCCATATATATCTCCCCAATGTAAACCTTAAAACATTAATTTGGATCTTTTACATTGTTTACATCATGATTGGATAGGCTAAAAAGGGACATATCATGTTCCTCCTCACATTTTACATGTGTAGTAGATAATTTATTTGTTGTTCACTTTGAGATTCTTGTAAAAGATGTGGACCTTGGATTAGCCACATGTTGAGTGACATTTTTGAACTAGTCATATAAATATTACGAATACCACATTTTTTCTCATAATGGTCCTTAGGTAAGCTATCACCATCTTTTACGTGAGGGATACAGATTTTATATTTGGAGGGAGATATGTTAAGTTTTTTGAATGAGTAATTATGAAGGAATCATATCAATTCACATCACTATATAAATGGGTAAATGATTCATATTGTTTATGTAGTGTCATTTTAATTTAGTGGGGAAAGAAGGCCTCTATTAAAGATTAATTGGAATTCTCATTCTAAGGTTCTAAATTCTAGCTCATATGATGTATTTTTGAGTTGAATAATATAATATTTATGGGACACATCATCATGTTATTTGAAATTGTGAAAATATTCTAATGTAAATTTTATCACCTTTTGGATATTAAAATCCATGAAGAATGCATCTTTTAATTGTAATAAAATGATTAAGGAACCCTTTGATAGACTATAGAACTAATTTTGAGCCTCATCAAAAATACTCACATGGAAAAGTTGTAGTAATAGTTTGTCATCTTTTACCCATCGACCAAAAGAATGTACATAGATAATCGTGTGGTCAAATGGGTCCTTGTTTGTCAAAAAGAGAGGTAAATTTAGTAATTCAAAACATTTTGGGTAAGGATATTCAATTATACATTGCATAAGAGGTTTATTATTGATTGGGGTAACATGTGCCTTATCATTATGGAAATCCATTTGCATTTGGAGTATAGAAACTTACTTTTAAAGTTCACCAATAGTGGTCATCATAGACATTGGATATTCTATGTGTATAGAGGTGTTTGTCATAGGTGTTATCATTGGTTGCAACCCACCACCTATTTTAAATTTGGGCATATGAGTATCATCATCCTTATATATAATAAGTGTCTGTTCATTATCACTAAAGTTAGGATGTTTTAGTAATGGTATGGGGTATTTAAACTTTGGTACATTTGATATTTCATTTGAATAGTTTGTACCATTTGAAAAAAAAATCATTTTAGTTTGATAAGGGTATAATAATTTTAGATTTGATTTTTTTTTTGTAAGGACACCCTTTTTGATATGGAATTTGTTTTAAATGAAGGTAGAAAAAAACCATCACCCTTCAATAAAGGGATATTATTTGGATATTTAGGAATGTTGGGGGGGTTTAATCAATTTTATTGAAAATATTTCCCCCTTTTTAATTATTTGTACATTAGCCATAATCTTTTAATTTAGTTGTGAAATTTTTTGATGATCAAATAAAGAAACTTATTAGTCATATGTACCCATTATTTTGGTAAAATGTATATGTTTAGTTATCATGAATAGTTATCGAGTCAAGGATGTTTTTGAAAATCCTAACCCTTACATATTTGTATTACTATATTTAATGAATGTTGCCTATGTATTGCTATATTTAATATTGGGTTCACCAAATTTTTAACCCTAAATAAATATAAGTGTTTGAAGTTAACCTTAGATTTGGATTAAAGGCATAGATATAAATGAAATGACATAAGAGTGATAATCAAATATATAGCAAACCAATTAGATTCTAAACTTAGATATAAGTATACACTAAATTTATTATGTTGAGATAGTATAAATATGGAAAGTACAACTATTCTAGATATTGAAATTATAAAAAAGTGAAGTACTTAGTTTGATACGATGTTAATTTAGTTATGGATATAGAATAAGATAAAAGTAGGTAGGAAGTAGATTTTGAAATAGTCATCATATTCTATATATGATGCCTCTAGCTCATCAAGTACTAATGTTAGCCTAGGATGGTTTATTAATGCTACTATCTGGGTTCAATGCTAGTGTCTTGCATGGAATATATATTGAATTATGATGAGACCACATGGATGCTTCTAGGTTTTGCTTTGCCTTCACTCTAGGGCATTCATGTCTAGGTCATGGATAATCATTACTTGTGAAATGGTAAAATCCTATATTTCCATCTTTAATATGACCTTGAAGTAAAATGGGTTAGTGAGAACATGATGTTGAGCTAACCCCAATGACATTATTTTCAAAATATGTTGCCTACATAGCCAATAATTTGAATAGGGCCTCAAATTAATGTAGCTCTCCCTTACATGTTGGCTTGTGTGTGAATCATACAATGTGTGTAAATCAGGTACAATAGTAACCTATCTTTTAACTTGTTAAATTAGGATCTTGGGTTACTCCTTTAGTACTTCAAACTTGTAGGTATGTTGTAACTATGACTAGTATGTAAATAGAGATGTTTTGATCAATTGAATGTTTGATATAGTGATTTTGATAAGTTTCCTATGTATCTTTGGTATTATTTAGGTGAGTAATGAATGAGGGTTGATCTTATATTTATATCAATCCCTTTGGAGTATTAACTCACTTTAAATCACTTAGGCTGAACATTAGTATATGTTTCATTTGAAAATTGGATGAATTTAGGGCACTATACACTTGCATCAGGAAAACACAATAGTGTCAATGCTACTATCTATCCCAAATAGTAGTGTTTATGGAGAAGAAGAATAGGTATAGGTTCAAAATTTTTAGATATGGAAGATAAGTACATTTTAAGTATTCTAGGCAAGATAAAAGACCTACATCATCAACATAAGATTGGTTAGACTAAGAGATATAGTCCAAGAGGCATAAGGATAGAGTGAATGTGAGACTTGTATAAGTAGGAAAGGTAGAGAAGTGAGAATAGTAGTCAACATTTGAGTTTTCCAAGTGTACAAGACTAAGGTGCTATATGATCAAAAAATATCATCTACAACCACCAATAGGTTTTTGAGAAGGAAACACCTTCAAATATTAATTTTTGTCTTATATTTTTGGCTCATGTGATAGAATATGAAAAATTGGTGGGGGTCTCCTTTAGGTTCAACCTATCCTAAGGCTTCCAAAAGCCCACAACTACCAAACAAGTCAAAATAAACTTCTCAAGGACAAATGAGTTAAAATTTGAAAACTATCAATCTCTAGGTATTTAAAATACTTTCATGTAGAAAAAATGATGGTTATCTCTTTTGGGTTTCCCACCTCTGGGCTTCCAATATTTTGAAATTACTTCACAAAAGTATCTTCATGGTAAAAATTATGGTTTAGAATAGGCTTTTATAGGTTAGAACTTTATAAATATGTAATATTAAATTTAATATTTAAATAAATAATAAAACATAAAAATTAATAATGTTAGTAACTATTTACCACTAGTGGTTAGCCCTATATAGATAGGGTCATGTTTAGGGTTGACCATGCAACTTAAAATACACATAGATTCCCTTAGTATCAAAGTAAACTGCATCAATCACCATAAGCCAATGGACCTAAATAATGTGCCATATTCCCTCCCTGCCCCCACCCTATCTTGTTTTATGATCACATCAGTGACCACCAACTTAACTAATAATCCTTCCCCTCACCAAGTGGTGCATGCCCTTGTGGAAGGCACGTGTTAAACATATAATTACCCTATAAATTATAAATTTATAAAACTCATAATGAGATAGTATTGAACTAAAAAATAATAAAATGAGTTTATGGAGGCTAAAAACTCATGATTTTTTATTAAAAAATATTTAGATCCCTTTGATACACCATTTTATGTGTAGTAAAATTAGATGAAATTGGGGTAATTTATAAAGGAGGCATAAGAAGTATTAGTAGTGAGACTATGAAAATTAATATAAATTGACTCATAAGTCCTAAAACTAAAATTTAAACTTAATTAATTCCATGATTAACCCTATTTTATAGTATTATTAAAATTCATAAATTTAAAATTATTAAAATTGCATAAAATTATAAAAATGCTTCTAGCCTTTCTTTGATTCATAAAGATCAATGAAATTCAATATTTTTGGAAAGAAATAACATTTATTTTTAGATAAATATAAAAATATATAGAAATAAAATTCCAAACATAATTTAAAATTTTACTTTTAATAAAATATAATCCTTTACTTACTTTTATAGTCTGATATAATCAATTTGACAATTATGCAAGAGATAGAGAATCATCATGTTATTTTCAAATGTTTATTACAATTTACTTTCATTATATACATATTTTAAAATGAATAATTACCATAAAATTAATCTCAAACATATAATAAAATTTTCACAAATCATTATAATTCTAAGCAATAATAATCTATAATTAAACTATGCATGTCACCCACAAGGCCAACCGAAAGAGGGTCTCACCTCCCATCATTATGAGATTATCGTATCACCCTTGAGCATAATAATACCAAACCCAAACATATTAAAATCATTTTTTAGGGTGTAAAAGTTGATAAAATTAGGTTTAAATGATAGATAATCTTTAACAAGGATCACTTACTAGGAAACACATCTAAAAGGTTTACAAGTTTATTTACATATAAGAGGATTCCATACCCCAACACAAGGATACAAGGAATAAATTAATTAATTAAAATATTAAAAATATCATAAGGTAGACATAAACACATTTATGACATATAATGTCTATTGAAGGAGAACGAGAATGTGGGCATATCTCCATCTTGTTCTACTATCTCTTGGTCATGGGAGAGCATTAACATCGTCAACCATGCCAAAGTAACACATAAGAGGGAATAAGAACACAATACCAAAAACACTACCACTACACTAAGAAAAAAATTTAGGATGGAATAGGAACTTAGTTCCACCATCCATTACCATTATTCTAATAAAAATAGGTAGGATGACATAAGAGCCTAGTTTCACTAGCCACTACCACTACATAAAATAACACAACAAGGTCATTAAATTCAAACCCATTTAGGAAACCTAATGACATAAAATTTTAAAAATAAATGTATTTTAAAAAACCAATAAATTTAGGATAGATTTTAAATCTTTAAGGCCTAGGTGGGAAATAAAACCAGTGTGGTGGTCATAGGCACAACTATGGAAATTAATGATAAAAAAGGGTAGGATAAGTTGACCTACACCTCTTAAAAATAATAAAAATTACAATGGAGAAGATTATTAATTTTAATTAACTAAATAAATATTAAAATAAAATATTACATGGAAGCCTACCTCAATTTTCCTTTGGGATCCACAAAATATCCTCCACAAGTGTAAGGATAAGTCCTCCTCACCAAGTTTCCTTCCTTCTTTACTTGTCTATTCTTTATTCTCTAGATATCTTCCAATTTTTAATTTTTAAAATTAGAAACAATATCTCAAGGAAGGATTACATTCCTAAAATATGCTAAGAATTCAAGTTTAAATGTCAATGTGAAGGTGACTTATCTCCCATCCCATCCCTTGGCCTAAGGTCAACAAATCTCCCCTAATAATAACTTCTCTTACAATCCCATGTGGGTAAGCAACTAAAACTATCCCTAGTAATTATCCCAATGACCCATGTTATAAATGGCACATGGGTTGGTCTATTTTGTTCATATACACTCCAAACAAGGTCTCCATCCATCACATAGCCAATAAAAGACTTAAATGTACCTCCAATCACTTTTAGAACACTCAAAATCCATTTGCAAAGTTGATTGAATGTGTCCATCCAATATTTGGGCCAATATAGCCACTTATGTGACTTAAAATTACATTTTATGAATGAAATACAAAAGTAAATAAAATTCTTAATGTTTAGAAGTAGATGTATGAATAGTATCCAAAGGGGTGAATAGTAATAAGAGGGTTAAGGAAGTCCACAACTTTTGACTAGTTTTAGATATAACACGAGGAGTGGTATTAATCATGGAAATGTCAAATAATCATACCACCACTCTATATATGATGTTTTCATTCAAGATAGAGTTATAGTTCCCTTTTCACACTCTTTTATCACCCACACAACATTACACACATAAAATGCCCTACCCTAGATAGTTGAACATATAGAATGTAAGTAATACAAGTGATCTCAATCAACACAAAATTCACGTGACATATCTAAGGTATAACATCTAAATGGTAATAAAATCATATAAATATATGTAAAATTAAATATATGTTTAGGAATAATAGATCTAATAGTATGTAAATAATATGCATTGTAATGGAAAAACAAAATAACGCAAGAAATGTGACATCATAATGAATATAATAATCTTCCAATATAATAATATATTATTATTTCATAATAAAATCAACAAAATCACATAATATATAATTTTTTATCTTTAATTTATGGGACCAATAATATCTTGTGTCTCAATAATACATAAATCATATCTCAATAGGGCATATGTAAAACAAAAAATGTCAAAAATTAAGCATTATGAACATAGAGATCTCACACATCCTAAATGACTTAAAATATCTTTGTATTTATCTAATTTTTTATTTTGAATTAGGATACCTATTGGTGCACAAAATTCAACCCAACAAGACCCAATGGATAAAAGGAATGACCAAATAAAACATTAACCAAAATAAATCCAAAAGTTATGCACAGACAAGTTTGTGCTTCACAAATAGGTATATAGGCTTGGACTTGTCTAAAATTGATGTAATTTTCAATAAATATAAAAAACCATTATTTGGGATCCGTATCACAAATTATAAATATTAATAAAAATTGGATGCACGTATGAGATATAGAGATAAGACCCAAACAAAATCACTAATATATATTTTATTTATCATCAATAGTCTATATGTGCAAAGTTGTAATAAAATACATTAAATATGGGCTTGTACAAAATTTGGTTGCCTATAGAGAAAGGGATTGGAAAATTCATTGTGTAGATATACTTTACCTCTATGATTATGTAGAAATAAGCCTCAATAATCTTATTGTTTCACCATCTATAATACCTTTTGAGTATATCCTAAAATTATTTAATTCATTTTCAAGCATCTAAAGAAATATATTGTGAATTTTATCTTCCATTTGTCTTAATTTGGTTGTCTTGAACATTTAACTCTTGCATCACATATGATATTGTGGGTCTTAAATATCTTAAGGAGAAAGGTTAGATTTTTGTGATATTATTCAGTTGCTAATTATGTTCTAGTCTTAACTCTCTTGGTGTATCACCACTATTTCCATTCAAAATTTAATTTATATTATTTCCATCCCTTTTTCTGTACAAAAAAATTATTTCTTGCACTAGGTTAGTATAAGGAGCCAACCTTTCAATTATGAGGTCACCTTGCAAACAAGTCCCATGCTAAAGGGTTTCCTTAAACATGTTATCTCACTAGTGTGTGTTAGAATAGAATAATTATGATCTTCAACATATTCTTAGGTGATATAAGTTTGGACAACCCTATAATTTATTATAACAAGTGTTTTGAGATTGCTACCTTAGAACTTAAATCACCAATATTTTTCATCTCCTTAGATTTCAATATTTGTTACATGTCCTTTTACCCTTTTATCTCTTCCTTTTTGTTTATTTTAATTATTCCCATGAACTCATTGATATTGGATCAAAAAATACATCTCCCTAAATAATTAATTTGGAAGGAGGGAAAATATCTACACATTCCCTTGATCATGGTAGCCATTACAACTAAAAGGAAATATCTCATAATCCACTTTTTCTTTTCAAATTTGAACTTATAGATAAAATTCACCTACTTGAATAAGAGGAGTTTTTAATATCTACTATGTCACATAGTCTACCACTAGATCCTCTTATTATATTTGGGGGTTTAAGTGAAATTTATAATAATATGACTAATTCACCTATAATATTTTTAAAGGCATGTTCATTCCAAAACTCCAAGTAAGGCCATATACTTTGACCCAAACATGAATTTTGAGCATCTATTCCTTAAACGTATCAAATTCTCTCTTCCATTTTTCATGAAAAACCTAGAGTTTATAAGAAATAAGGGGCATGTTCCAAATATATTTTATCTATCTTGAAAAAATAGTGTGAATAAAAAATCCTTTCTAAAGGAGTGTGTATACATAAAGATTTGAACACTTTGTGTTGATTTTACCTATCTTATTAATATGCACTAATAATTTCCTAAATATTATAATCAATCTTATAGTTTCACTAACATCTCTAGTTTATTCACTACTAATCCCTCCTGATTGATTAATATTTCCTTCCAATATTGTATCCAATCCTAAGAAAATTACATCACATCACATTAGTTAATTAATGTTTTTTAATTAGTTAATCTCATTAATAATGTAAAATTATGGACTACACAATTATTATTTTCTATAAATTAATAAATCATATTTTCCATCTCAAAATTATGATGTCATCAAAGGACCCATTTAGTAATTTAAAATCATTTTCTAAAAGTCAAAGGTGTCCTTCACAAGGCAATTTTAATACAAGGTGAGAATAGTGCAATCAGTGTCTAAGGAATGCACTTACACACTCTAAACCCTCATGAATGGAGATTATTAAAATCACTTACACACACCATGTCATAGAATTTAATAATTTCCTCTATTTGTAAGATTGATTTGCATCCATTGATTTTTCATCTTAGATCAACGGTCCACATTTATTTGAAAAATATATAAATAGATGATCCCTTTCCTCATTCCAACAAATACTTTGTGCTAGGTATATGGTCCTAAATATTCAACAACACTTCAACCAAAATTCTAATTATGCATCTAAACCATCCATAGTACAATGGGAAATGTTGGTAAAGTGACCACGTGACATTGACCAGAAACTTTTACATTTACATCCAAACACCATCATGTTTCTTTTCTGACAAGAAGGAAATCAAAAGAGAGGTATAAAATTTTATTTATTTATATTCTATTAATTTATTTATCTTTTCTTCATCTTGTTAAATCATAGGACATATGCTTAGTCTTAGTTGTATGCTTGTCAATTCAATTTTGATTTCATACTAACAAAAATAAACCCTTTGTAATTGTGTGTTGTATATTTCATGTCATGTGGGACTACCACCCCACATTCTAGTTTGAAATGTTATATTCCTCATTTAAGATAAAAATTAGCTCAAGATTTATCTTAATTTCATATCTTTTCCTTCTAAAATTATTAAATTTTTCCCAAGTTAGTGGTAGAAATGATCTACTAATCGATGGAATCATTTTCATAACAATAGTGATATCACCCTATATTTTAGTGGAATATTTTTTTTGCATGTTTTTATGTTTATATAAAATAATGAAATCATTGTTGTAAATGGATGGTATTTCCATGTTAATTGGTGATATTACTTCCTTTCTATTTTTATTTTATGTTTATTCATGTAAATGATGGAATCATCATCAAAATTAGTGGAAGTGCACTATGAAATGGTGGATCTAGTCTTAAGTTCAACTTAGATTACAATTTTACATAAAAATCATAATCATAATCCAAAATGGTATAATCACCTTACAAAATGGTGATATTGACCTATGTATTAATGGAATTGCCTAAGTAACAAAAACTATCTTTTCTAATTTTTGTTTGTATTTTTTAAAATTTTGGTGATATTTTACTTAGAAATAGTGTAAATAATAGTTTAAATAGTGAAATCAATTTTATTTTAATTTTGTCTATGTTTTTTGAAATCAATGGAACTACTTTATCTAAATAGGGATATCACATTGTCAATCAATAGATTCACACTATTAAATAGTAATATCACATCATTAATTGGTGGAATCACTAATTCTCTATTTTCTAAGTATTTTTATGCATATCAATGATATTTCTTCCCTAAATAGTGGAATCTCACTACTAAATAGTAGAATTACCTTGTGACTATTTATTTATACATAAAAAACATCATTTCAACTTCCTTTCGATTGTCAAAGGCCACAAATCCATCACCAAGTTATTTTCTATAGGTTACATGAGTCAAATAAGTAGTTGTTTAATAATAAAATACATATGAAAACACATTAATTTTGTGTACCTAAAATGAACCAACATTTAAATTTTGTGTTCTAAAACATATTTATATTTTTTGTTTGCTTGATTGTCTTATGTTGTTTGTTTTTGAGCGGCTTAGCATGCATATGATCTCCCCTAGCCCATGTGTGGGACCTTGGGTGAAAAAAAAACATAAGTTAATTTTTTCTTCTCTGAAGAGACACTATGTATGCTCTCCTCTTGCCTAAATTTAAAACCCTAGGGATAAAAACTAGAAAGTCTTCTTTTTTATTTTTTCTATGTGATTTGGATTTCATCACCATTTATGAGTCCTTCAGGTGTATCTATTAGGGTTTTATACGCAATCATACATACCAAACCCATTTTTGGGGGGAATATAAATTGAGAACATGTGTCATAAGAGATAATTGGTTGTGTGTTTTACGCATAGTTCATAAATACAAAGGGTTTATCTCTAATTCCAAGTTATCACACATCACTTTCAAGGTTTAATTTATAGTATCACTCCATTGAAATATTATATTATAATGGTAATGAAGGGACTAAACCCTCTTTTAAATGCATATTATTATTCTTCTTCCATGCATTTGGGCCTCAACATACCATAAAATATATAAGCATATTATTACCTAGTTTAAGGCCATTTGGTTAAAAATGGTTTATAGTACAATGGAAACCAACCTCCCCCAAGTTCTCATGATATACCTCTTAAAGTGAGGGTTAAGATATTAACATATTTATACTTCTTGTAATGTATATACATGGGTTAAATATTAGTTTCACACTCATTTTACCATTATTCATATGTTTTATTATTGTGTGATTACTTCTTTATCATTCATACATGTATTTGTGTGTCAAACATATACACATCTAACAAGTTCAATTTACCTAATTCTAAATTCATCACATTCCAATTACAAATCAATAAGGTGTTATTATAATAAAATAAAGACTCATCCTATCCTATCATAATATTATGTTGTTTTTATAGTACTATTACTCTATCCAATTTAAACCACATCCAAAATACAATCAAGTCCATTTTAAACAATATCCAATTTCAAATCAATTATTCTAATCCAATCCACATTTTCTAAATCAAGTCAAAATAAAATCAACCTTTTAAAAATCAATTCAAATAGGGTCAAACCTTTTGAATTCAACATTAAAAAATCAAGTCAAAGTCAAACTTTACAAACTCAAACAAAGTTAAAAATTTAAACTTTAAGGTTTATTATTTTGACCAACATGCCCCATTTAAAAAATTTCAAATTAAGATATTTTTTGACCTCAAATTCAATGTTTAGGTCTTGTGAAATGAATCAGTTTGATGTTATCTTATGAATGAGGAATCATATGAAGTGTTAGTGTCTATAGGATTTTAGGGTTTCTTCCTCACTTGTCACACCATCGATCTATATTAGACCTAAGAAATATTTATTATGTTTTAATTATGAATTCATTAAACTAAGTTAATTTAGAACTCCATCCTTTGGGTGGTTTTGTAAACCCTTTATTAAATGGTCATCACCACCATTTATGAATCATTTAATGTAGGGATTGATAGTGGGAGTCTAAGAAATAATGGTTCCAAAACAAGCATAAAAATTTATTCCAAATGTATACCATAAGGTACTAGTTCTAAAAAATAATCTCCTTTACATGATGTTGTGCTTGATTTACCCAAGTTTGATAGAGGCAATAATCATTTTGATAATTTCACATCAGTTTCTTACTTTATGGGTTAAGTCCCTCTTAAGAGCCTCTTAAAGAAGTGGTTCCATAACCATTGAAAATTCCATGGTTTGAAATTGGAAGGATTAGATAACCTTAGCAAGGGCTTTTTCCTATTTCATTTTGCTAACCCCAAACACTACAAAGATATTGTTAATCATAGCCCCTAGTTTATTCACAACACTTGGGTGTTATTTTTTCATTAAACCTAAGAACTTTAGGTCTTTAAACAAGCCAATATAAGAATTTTATTGTGGATATAATTCCTTGGCTTACCTCTCTCCTTATGTAATTTTGTTGACTTGATCATTAAACCCTATATAACATTTCATATACCATAAATATTCAAAGTTTTATACAACCCATCCTTAGAAAAGGGTTTATGTGGAGATTTACCTAGACAAAGGTATCAATGATTCTATTGATATTCCAGTCATAAATAAATAATTCATAGAGTGTGTTTTTAATTAACCTACCAATCACTTATTTTAGGTGTTAGTGCTCTAATAATATGATTCAAGAGTGATTTTTAATTTTACTCACTTATCCTAATCTTTAATATAAAATTAGATATGATTCTAAACCTCATAATGGGAATATTTAAGGTTGGAACACACTCGCTAATAAGATAAATGACTCAATCTAGGGTAGTGTCAAACCCTAGCCCATTGTGTACACCACATAGGTGGTCCTATATCTTTGGTCTTCACATGAAAAATGTTTACTCCTACTCAAGTTAAGGTGTTACCTCCTATTTACAGATCTCCTCGAGTAGTTGCTAATTTTATTTATTCCCCATCCTCTTCTAGCTTAGTTCCTTCTTCATAACCCCCTTCAGGGCCAAAAATCTCATATTTTGAGTCAATCTCATTACTATTCACTATAAATCTATTTTTCAGTACTCATGTATCCCCTTACCCACTATCAATAATGAGTGTATATAAGGGAAAGTTAAGCTAATCTATGAATCAATCCTAGCTTAGAGAAGATAAATCAAAGTAGTGCTTCAACTTATTTGTAAATTTAGAAAATTGGTGTGATGAAAAATATGGATCCATTAGACCTAAATAAGGGGTCTCTTACCACCAAATATCACTAGAGAGGGTTCTAAATCCTCTAGAAAATAAATACCACATAATAACCATAGTTGGGTACTATGTTTTATTATCAAATTAAATGACAAAGTAGATTAAATATAATATAATGCTCACTAAAGCATGGGGAATAAATGGGGATAATAAAAATAAACATAAACATGTAAATAAGAACTCTACTCAAGTCAATGTAGAGGTAATCTTAATGCATGGAGAGATAAACATATTCATAATCTAACATATACAACTCTATCTAATAATAAAGAGAGACAAGAGTTATGAATACTTACATTGAAGATGAACCTATTGAGCCTCAATATCTCCCTTGGCTAATGGTGATTTGAAATAGGTTATTTTGGTTTGTAAGGATAACAAAGATAGGTTAGCTCTAGGCTACATGACTTATCCAATGCATCCAAAATATTTTTCAAACAAGACAAGATTATTATCTCCAAATGAAGTATGAAACCATAACCAATGGCTCCTCAAGTAAAATGGTCTACAAAAATATGTGAAAATAAGTGATTATCATCTATCTCTGTCTAATGAAAATGGTGAAAAGGATGTGTTTATATATTTAGATCTAATCCTAAACCCTTCATAATGTTTATCTAACATAGTTAGCTTAGTCAACCTAGTTCTCTAATAAATAAATTAGTTAGGTCCCAGACTAGGTCTATTGGGATAGCTTAGTCCCGTAACATGCTCATTTCTAAGAATAGGGTTGGCCTATGCAACTTTGTTTGTTAAATGACAAAAATAAATTTTGGCTTACTTAGGGTTTTTTTGGGGTGTTTAATTGCTTAGAGGAATGTGTAAAGGAGGTGTGAAATCCTAGGTAAGTGTACAACATAGGTTTGTGTTGGTTTAAAGTAGTGGTATAGGGGATAAAAATCATATGAATCACCAATGGTCTACCCACCCCTTTCCTAGTGCACCTTTTAAGGCATACACTTAGAGAGATTGAGTCTCGATAGGTTCTTACAAGAGAGAAAGCATTAATAATTGATAAAGTTCAAAAATATTATGTATATATAATGAGTATGTACCAAATAAATGGTATCCTTTCAAGCTATGATATTTTATGTCACATGATGTGGATTTTCAACAATTTTTAGCCCATTTAGACCTTTTATATAGAAATGATATAATGTTGATATTTCCCAATGTTATCATATTCATGGAATGTTTAAGGTATTACTAATACGGTATGTAAGAATATATTTAGGAATAGTTGTAATAAATAAATATGAAAATTTTTTACATGTAAGAAGTCAATATTTTTTACTTCTTCCTTTAGTTCATTTCTCAGATTATTTTTCTAGGGAATTTTTACTAAGCCAACTATCATGAGCCTAGTTTTAGTGGTGTTGTCACTCTTTTGACACCTGAGCTTTCTCAAAATATTATTTCTTTAGGTTTAAACACCACCCATTTGGTCATATTGACATTGTTTGATTTTGATAACCACATTATTGGTCTTGATAACCTATATGCATCTAATGATGTGGTGGAATGCACTTTACTCTAGATATGGTTAGCTGATTCACTTTCAAATTTACACTAGATCTTATGAAGTAACTTCAACATGGTTGAGTCTCATTAAGAAAAATAAGGCCATATTCACATGTGTTGGTGTGTTTGAGAGTGAGAGACATGGTTTTACATGTGTAATAAACTTAGGGTGTTTGATCCTAACCACCACTATAGGAGATAATCATATTCCCCCTAGTTCACCTAGTCTAATATTCACCATGGAGAAGATAAAGTGCTTAACCATATTTATATAGCTTTCTTTGTTGAACAAGACCTTTAAATATTTCCTCATGTGTATGGACAATCAGTAGTTGTTCTCCTAGACACCCTTTTGTTAGACCATCATCCAATTTTATTTAATTTTTAATGGACCACTCCCTAGGTTAAATCATATAAATCATATTTTTATCTCAATTCTACTTATATACACAATATTTTAAAGCTTGTATCGATTACTAACCCTTTATATCTTTCAATAACCCATCAAGTCTCAATCTCTTTTAGTGCATGCCTTAAGGGGTACACCAAGAAAGGGATGGGCAAAACTTTGGTGCTTCATAGGATTGTTATCCCTTTTTCCACTTATCATCTACAGGCATGTCTCCTAAAACCATTAACCCTAAGCTTGGTCTTCTTTGTTGTACCCATTCTAAGCATTTTCTAAATTTTATCCTATTATTCCTCACCTAAATCCCTTTTTGTCAATTGACTATGCTAGGTTGACTAGGTTGACCCTGTATATTTTTGGGATATTTTCACTTAGGAATTAGGCTAGCCTTTGGCCAACCTAGCTTGAGACTTAGTGAATAATTGTCTAAAAGTATGCTAGGTTGATTGAGTGGACCCTATCATCCAAGAATTTTAGAAGGGTTAAGGGTTAAGGGTCAAATCCACCTATAATTACAAGTAAATTTCCGTCATTTATTAAGGAGAGAAATAAGAAATAAGAGTGAACAAACATTTACTTATTGACCATTCTACTTGAGAAGTAAATCTTAGGGTTCCATAATTTCTTTGGAGATACAGATCTTATCTTGTAGAGAAGTCTTTTAGATTCATTGATAGGTTATGTATCCTAGAGATGATTTGTATTTATCATCCTTACATACCATAACAACCTCTTGTGAAGCACCTTGGCCAAGGGAAATATTGAGGCTCGATGAGTTCATCTTCAAAGGTAAGTATTCCTAACTTTATTTATCCTTTGTAATAGTAAATAGATATGAATTTGTGCTTCTCTTTCATGTATTAGGATTCCATATACATTGAAATGATTATATGTCTTATATGCATGTTTAGTTTTATTTTTTATAACTCCCACTTTGTTCCACAAGCTTTGGTGAGCACTACATTAGATTTATTTTACTTTTTATTAGTTTAGGTGAAATATCAAAACCTAGGACCCCCTTAGGGTTATTATGTGATTATGTTTGACTAGAGGATTTGGAACCATCCCTATCATGAAGTATTATTGTAAGATATCCCATAATTAGGTCTAGCCGATCCCCATATTGATCATAATCCCACTTAACAAATGTATCTCCAATTGGAAGTGTATGGTATGATCTATCTTCTCCAAGTTAGGATTGATTTATATACATGATGAATTTATGATTACATACATTTTGGTGAACCTAAAATAAATCTAACCCTTTTAGGATTTTTCTTCACTTATTTCATTATTTTATCATTTTTATTATCATATACTCATAATACTAGGTCAACTATATCAACATAGTTCTAACTTTTGTGCACAAGTCTAAACACATACTCACATCCAAATGACTATATTCTTTTTGTGAAAGGTTTTTTTATAGGTACATGATATTAAATAAACTTAGTCAACATAGTATAGTTTTTAAGACTTTAATGCATTTGATTAAAACTACTAGGTTAACCCAATTGAATCTATACACTTTTAGGCACTCAAAAATAGACTTCTACAAAGATTGGTCAACCCAATCAACCTTGTTAGAAGAATTTGTAATTATTAATCAAGGTTATTAAATAGCTATCTCACTTATCTACATCCTCCAACCCACAAAGGTTATTTTATATATTTCCTTACAATCCTATTTTTTGTAGTTTGTAATCTTTAAAACTACCCCTGTACAGTCAATTAGGTAGACTCTATCGACCTAGTTCTATATTTTGTGTGCTCTTTGGATAAATAGGTTGACCCTATCAACCCTATTCATTTTTAGACCTTATTTATATTACATAGAGGTGACACTATCATCTCTATTTTGTATTTTGTGCATACACTATCGGCTGAATGGACATTATACTATGTTTTAATGTTGGAATTAGCCCTTATATGCTAGTAATTAGGTCACACTTTCATTTCTTGTTGCTTACATGTCTAGAATAGTTAACATAGTTTAATTAGGTGGTTTTCAATATAATGTTTAATTTCACTATTTTATATTTTATGCACATATGACCAAATCATAAAATCTTAAATAAGCATTTTAACAATTGTCTACCCAAAGATAACCTACTTGGGTTTCATCACCAAGGGAGAAGCTAACTTGGTTTTTTGGCCAAGTATAAACATGTGGTTAATGGTATATTTTGGCTAAGCACTTGACACCCTTATCATTTTTTTTTGTGAATTGAGGGGGTAGGCACCAATACCAACATTTAACTTTGCTAATATAGATCCATTTCAACCCAAATGTCTTGAAACCATCCTTAGATTTCCTTTTAGTTTCTTGTTTACATCCAAATTCCTATCACATTTAAAAATATAATATAATAATATAACAACATTTAGGTTGACTACTTAGTTAACTTATACTTTCCAAATTAATTTCTTGTTATTTTCTCAATTGCATGTTGTATTGCAAAAACTTGCATTATACAACATTGATGTAAGGTTTTGTGTTATGTGCCTCAATTAGATCAGCCTCATTGATCTAATTGATTGTGTTTTTCCCTTCAGTTCTTGGTTTTCAAAATACTTGAAAAATTATGCTTGTTTTAATACACATTCATTATAGTCAACATAGTCTATTATAGGCTATCTAATTTTCCTTGTTTTTTATGCTTTATTGACCCACTCAAGCTTATACACTTTTTTAGCCTATGTCTACTATGTTAGGCTAACCCAGTTGACCCTATATAGTTTATAGGCCTTGTTCCCTATGCTAGATCGATCTAATCAAATTTTTACTATTTTTTTCAATTCCTATTTCTTTTCTTTCTCATCTCTTTTACCTATTTTCATCTTTCTCCTTCATCATGAATTTTTTATTTGAAGACAAAACTAAGTTGAATTCAACAAAAATGATGATTTTTAATAACCCTCATAGGGTCTCCTATACACAAAGTAGGGTTCCTCTCTTGGATGAGAGTAATGTTCATATAACCAATCTTATAATGAACTATGGGACCCCTCGTCATTCCTCTTTTTAGCATAATCCTCTCTTCTCTCTTAAAAATCAACCAAAATTAGATTATACCCCTAAAATGTTTTTCTTTAGCTCCGAATTTCTACAACATCTAGGAAAGGATCCTTCTATAATTTACCATCCCATGATTACTAGTTAAGTTAAATATCCTCATTCACCTACTTCCACATTCTCAAATGGATTTTGAGGTACCACTTTCTTTTATTCTCAACGTCTTCACTTGATTATGACCCCTTCTCATACCATGATCTCTTTTTATTTAACCTCTTCTACCTCTATGACTAGTACATCCACTAATATGGGAGGTTATACATCTAGTAGACCTCTTATAAGATCCATTATCCTTAATCATACCCAAGGTAATCATGTTTCTAGTGATTCCTCTTCTCATCCCATCACTAGTCCATATTTTGCTTCACAAGAAAATTCTACCACTAGTGATTCACATTCTCATAATTTATCTCAATATCCTACCAACACCAATAGTGGTACCCAAGCCCTAATACCAACTCTAATTCTTCAAATAGTACTAACAATTCTAATAAAACCCACCAAATTTTTTTACAAATAGTCAATCAAAGGAATACCTTTCAATCTCATAATACAAATCAAATGACGAGAATGCAAAATCATCTTCTCCATCTTAATACTCATCATCAACTAATGACTTGGAGCTTGCATAATCAAAATGTTCCTCCTCTTCCTCTTCAATATTCTTAATGAAATCTCCTTCTTCAACCTCCTTTGGTAAAAAAAACCATTAAGTATCTTAAAAATGAACCTCTTCCACTCAAATTGCTAATATTGATGTAGGAGGTATCACCCCTACCATTCTTACAATGGATCAACTAATCCTACCCTTTATCTTAAAACATTTGTAAATATTTATAAGGATTGGGTCAAATTGAACACCTTTTCTTCTACAAGGATCATATCCAAAACTCTTATGGGTGATGCCTTATATTGGTACAACAAACATAAAACCCATTCTATTACTAGTTTGGAAGATTTAGTGAATGTTTTAGTTCAAGAGTTCCAAACTAGTGATCTTCTTGAAAACACTTTGGCCCATTTCATAAATTTTAAACAATTTTAAAATGAAACTACCCAAGCTTTTGTTAAAAGGTGGAAAACTTTATCAAACAAGTGTGAACATAACATGGACAATGATAACCTTTTTCATTTCTTCACCAATGCTCTTTTTCCTAAATTACAATATCGGGTCCACACTCTCTCTCCACATACTTTGGAGGAAGATATTTACCAAGCTAAACATCAATATTTCCTTATGCATCATTTCAATCCACCTCAACCTTATGTGGGTCCTCACATCATACTCAGAAATAAAAATCATAATCCTACCAATGATAGTGTCATGGACTCTTATGACACCATTCACACTATTCAAGCTATTATTCCTAACCAATCTTTAGAACCAGCTCCCCCTTCTCAAAAATATACCAATCCTAATTTATCTTCACTTAATACCATTAATGTTCACAAATCTTTATCCTCAATTGAAATACTTAAATGTCTACCTTGGCCTCTACCATGAGAACTCAATCCCACTTGTCTTATGAAATCCTAGTATGATCCTAACAAGTTTTGTTGGTTTCTTGCTAGTTGGGATCATTTTCATGAGACATGTAGGTAGCTTCATGATTTATCTATGTATTTTATTCTTGGTCTTAATTTTTATCATTATTCTATCATTTGAAAACATCAACAAGCCTACAAAATTACTTTTCAGGCTCATGAAACACATATTAAATCTCAAGCCTTAAATCAAGCTAATGCTCATTTGGTTATCTATAAAAACCCTATTCCTAATCACCAAATTAATCAAGTTACACAAGATAATCCCACCCCTTCTACCAATAATGCATAAATTATTTTTTTACCTAACTCCTAAATATAATGTGGTTAACATGACTAATATGCGAGGGTGGTTGCTTTTATTGATCCACAACCTATCTACACCTCCATTATCCTAAACATTTCATGTTATCCAGATTTTTCTCCAACTCATTTAAATGATTTGGGGTGATATGACATATAAAATTTGATTAACTAATCCCAAATCCTCCTTTGGATAACATTTCCCATTCTATTTCTACCATCCCTCTATCTTTTAACACTAATTATAATGAAGCTTCTACAAACACTTCTTTTACCAAACCTCAAAACCAACCTGGATCAACTACTTCACCTTCTCCACATAATTTACAAACTTATTCTAAACCTTTATCTTCTTATCAACATAAAGTCTGATTAACTTTATCTCCTCCTTCTGGGGACCTCATTAATCATTATGTACCTATTTATAAAAACCTTCTTATGGGTTATGATGATTTGGATCCCATCATAGAACTCACTAATATCCCATCTCAAATTCTATTTATTGAGCTTATGAGGACCTCTCCACATCATCAAAACCATCTTATGCAACTCTTGTTTAAAATGAATGTCCCTCATCCTCCCCTAGTATGACATGAAGTAACCTTATTTGGATCTAAGGATAGCATATTATAACAATGTGAAGAGATGTCCATCCATGTTATTTAAATTATGGAAACTTTTATTTCCTTAATTTATTATCAATTCTATGATTCCCAATAAGATTATGCATCATGCAGATGATCCTCCTTTATTCATTAGTGTCCAAATAGGTGATATCCATGTCAAGCATGCATTGATTGATGAGGGTTTTGGTACTTACATTACCTCTCTTGGTTTTATCAAAATCTTGGATATTATGGATGCAATCTCAAATCCACATGCAACACATGACAAAGATATGATCGAAGGCAAATGCCTCCTATCACAATTCATGTGAAGGTGATGATATTTAACTTTCCTCTCTCTTATAATATTTTTCTTCATAGATTGTGGACTCACCGTATGAGAGCAGTTACTTTTTTTGCCTACTAATGAATTAAATTGCCTCATAATGAAGCCATTTAAAGGATTCATAGAGACACTAAGCCTTGAAATTTCAAACAATTCCAAGACCATGGTTTCTTCAAAATTACCACCCTTGAATCTTTGCACCATGTTTGATTTTGTGAGTCTTAATGATTCAACTTTCCCATCAATTCTACTCGAGGTTACAACAGTCTTCCCAAAATCAGTGGGAATATTCCTCTAAACTCTTATATTTTGATGAAGATGAGCATGATGAGATCAACCTAACTATTAAAACTTATAATATCTCACCTCATCTCATCTCTCAACTTCCTATTTGTTTGTAACCTCATTCTCATAAACTTCCTTGTGATAATATTCCCATAATGTTGAATAAGACTCAACATTTTATTAACCAAACTTCATAAAATGAAAAGGTCATAACTTCTTTTATCATCAATATTCACACACCTGACTATGATGATGGTTACACTTTAGATGATCCATTCCTAGGCAGTCTTGTTCAAACCCATGATGCTAATATTATTCATTATCATTCTTCTTTGCTTCAGTCTTCTAGTAATTCTTATTTTGTTCCATCATTTATAGTTCCTAATTTTATTATTTTTCCTTGTTATCATAGGTTAGAGATGGATATGACACCTCTAATTTTTGAGGAACCTCGTATAAGTATGCTCATGGATCATGTTATTATTAGGACTTACTAATTTGCTAAGTACCATGACCCCTATAGTTTGCTTATCCTTGAGATGCATGTGACACTTTGTTGGCTTTCTATAGACCCCAGCCCTCCCTTAGTAGAGATCCCATTGAATCCCATTCTTATTATTACTATAGTTGAGCCCATTCTTACTCCTATTATATTTGAGCTTATTTATACTCTTGTTATTACTGAGCATATCCCTACTTTTGATCCCATTTCTCTTTCCATTGAGCCTAGTCCCATTCTTTCCCACCATCATCTTATCTTGGTAATTGTTTTCTTCCTTTACCTTAAATGGCTACATTACCTACCAAATGGGCTGATGAGCCTTCCCAAACTCCTTCTATTTATATTACACCTCCTCTTTTGAGTACTTCTACTAAGCCTACTCATAAGCATATCTATTACTTCCATAGACTGAATAATCATTCATCTATGAATTACCACAATCTATGACAATACATTGATACTTTGAGTCCTTCTTCCCCTCAGTCATTAGATAAATCCATACTTCCCTAGAAGGCACTACATGAATATATGCCTAAGTATGGAGAGGTATATTATCTTTGGTGCCAATGTAGCACCCATCACATTGATCATTTCCACATCACTCAACAACACCTTAAGGATCATATTATATCTATTCTCAGATGTTCTACCATTCCTCACATAGGTCATTCCCATAATAAGGCTCATCCTTCTTCTCCCATGGTTCTACCTCCTATGTTTATCTCCCCTCCTATGGTCCCTTCATCACCTTCTATGTCTCTACCCATGATTCCATCACCTGTGGATCCTTCTACACCCATGATTCCTTCACCCATGGACCTTCCATCACTTATGGATCCTTCTCCACCTATGATTCCATCACTTGTGGATCCTTCCCCACTGGTGATTCCTTCTTCTCCTATAGAGTCAGCTCATAGTCATTCTTATTAGCATCCCTTTCCTAATATCCCTACTCAACATGATCCATCAAACATTCCTACCTTTTATATTAAGGAGATTAGATGAGAATTATTTTCCTAGTTTTCATTGAAAATAAATGAGATATTAGCATCAGTTTTCATCCATCTTCATAAAGATCTAAATAATGTTCTAGATAATGTGTGTGGGTAGATTTATTAGTATTTTTGAGTACATGCATGGTGATTTTAAATTTCCATTTGATTTGGATGTGTACTCCAATATTATATTTATTTATTTATTATATCATTTAAAATTATGTCAAATTATTATTTATCTTACATGGTGACTTTACTTTCACACTCTATATTGCTTCTACTATCATTTATTTTTACTTATTTATATTTTTCTTTCTCATCGCTTTCTCTTTCTTTCTTAAGTTTTCTTTATTAAAATTTCCCTTGTTTATTCATGATTTTTTACTTTCTTATCTCTATTTTTCATAGCTAATTTTCATTTTATCTCAGTTATCCTAATCTGGGTCCCTTTAGTCATTCCCTATTACCATGTGATCATTTATAAAATAATTAATTTCATTATAATATTCTTTCACTGGTCCACTTTGGATATACTTTTTCCCTTTATTATTTTCTGGCAAACTAAGCATATACATTATTGAGACTTGAGATAACATGTTGGTTCATTATCAAGCCTAATTGTCTTAGTCTTGTCTTTACTTACTTATCTTCATTTAGCCTAAGCCTATCACTCTTTCATGTGTATCACTCTATCTCTCATGTTTGGTCATTCCAAGTCTGTATGGAGTATGAATCTTAAAAATCCTTAAAAACATTAAAAATCCAAAATCATTTAAGAAAAGGCAATGATCCAAAAGGTAAAAACATTTCAAACACTTAAAAGTCAAATAACACTAAAAGATGTGATTCAAAGCACATATCATTTTTCTAGTCAAATATAAAACTCTATACTTGGCCTCATGGTATAGCCAAGGTCCATTGGGGTGTGGTAGGCCAATAGATTATAAAAGGAGAACAAAAAAATACTTTAGTGTTACCTACTTTCTCACATTAGTACCAATCTTCATAGTAGAGAAATGGATATATAAGGGGTCTTGAAGAATGGGGAACATGTCGTGTGAAGATAGGTCCATTTTAATTTTATTTTACTAATATAACTTTAGGATTTGATTCTAGTAGCATGATTATTTTCCTATAAGGCTTAGTGTCTATAGTGAATAGGATTCTTTTGTATATTGATGGTCACTAGTTACTTTGTGGCTTCTCATGTCCATGGTATGCTTCTTGTCTCCTAAGGTCTTCTCATAAGATGCCTATGTTATGATTTTTACATTCCCTTTTTCACTCCCTACATTCCTCATATTTCCACTTAAGAAATATTGCTTTTTCACTGCTTACTCACCTTGGGATTCCATTTATGAGTTGTATTGTAAGACCATGGATAAGACCTAACCATCCTCACAGATTACCATAGTTTCATCCTCCTATTACCCAAACCCCTTATTACCATATTTTTAAATTTATTATACCTCATTGGTGTTCCCTTTATGAGTTTAAGTGTAAGGCCATGGATAGGATTTGGCCTTCCTCACAAAATTTTCCAATAATCCAAGTCACAATCAAAATTACATGTGTCAAATATGAGATAAGATATGACAGATCGTGAAGTTACATGTCATTGACATGTTTCCCATCTTCATTTAGTATTTTTTATTCTTACTTCATTTATATTTCATTTTTATCTTCTTATTTTTTGATTGCATGTAAGAATCTAACCATTTCTTGGATTTTCATACTTCCTTGCTTGAATTAGTGTGATAACTTTAAGACCAAATTTTTGCCTTTTTTTCCTTTTATACTTCCTAATGTGATTTAGTATTATTGAACAACTTAATTGATTTGTTTTTATACCATTTTTTCCTTTTACATGATCTTCTATTTTATTACATTATTTTCATACTTCCCAACATGATTTAGTATGATTTTATTTTGTTTTCATTTGGTTGATTATATTTCATTTATTTTTTTTGGTTTTTTTAACTTTTTTACCATCTTGTTTTACCACCCTTTGGTTATTTATACTTATTCATTTTATTGTTATTAAACATTTTCCAAAATGAAATAGTGTGTAGTACATTTTTGATTGATTATATTTTACCAATTCCTTTTTGCCTATTTCTTTTTAACCATGCATATGCCCTAAATAATACTTGAAAAGAAACCACAACTCATATATTTCCTATAGCATATACAATAATAACTAAATACATGTGCTATAAATAAATAAATCTAAAGCATCCACAACCATAACCATAATGATATATATATATATATATATATATATATATATATATATAATGATTTTTGATACAAAAAATACAACCATATAAAAATTCTCCAACTCTATGGTTGGGCCCTATCATGACTATATTTTGGCCTAGCCATGCTACCTATCGATGCCTTAGTCTGACCCCTTCAAATAGAATGATGTAAATATGTTGTCTAAGATCTCAATCCTAAAACTTACCCCTATATATGAGCTACCTAAGCCTACACCTATTCCAACTAGATTAGGGTCATCATATGTGTCATTCTCTCCTACTCCTATACCTATGATATATGGGTCAAGGTTAAAGCATGTGTTTTCCTCTCCTGGGCATGTGCCTATGTCATCTATGTCACTAGAGCTAGATGTATATCTCTCTCCTTAGGCAGGGCCTACCATTCCCATGTCTCTCTTACACTCATCTCTATTTGTGGTTACATCCCCTTTTTGTGCACTCATAACTACCATTTAACCTATTTAGCTAGTCTGAACCAACTCACCTAAGCTGGGGTAGATGGTACCCTAAGATCCTATAGTGTAGTGGGGTCATACAACATCAATGCCTCATTTAGGACATCATGGAGTGATCCCCTCACTAGGGACTCAAATATGATATCTTCATCCCCTATGAAACTTACAAAAAAAAATAGAAAGATATTAGATCACTAGTATATCTCCAAATCTATCTATCTATAGTATATCTCACATAGAAACTTAAGTAAAATTTAACCATCTTTTTATTACATGTCTATGTGTCATCCACTACTATCTCACCATCTATACAAATATTGAGCATAGTCTTCCCATATACATGGTCTCCATAAACCTCTTTTATTAGTCACCTCCTAAAAACAAATATTATATATGTCACTCATACCCATCTTAGGTTATGCCTAAGTGGTCTCTCTATAATCCAACTCTATATTGTCCCACCTAATATGTCATCTAAGACATCTATTATCTCTACTATCTCATGTTCATACCTCCTTCATCGATACCATGTCCTCAATGGTAATTTCTCATGTTGTTGTAGAACTAGTAGTGGTGCTCCTACCTTTACCTCCATCTCCTCTCCATTTGTTACCTATTATGCTCAACCAGTCCATGGTATCTCATGATGTGGTCTGAGCATCAATCTTGACACTAGTGGCCCTAGTCCTCCTATCCTCCATGGGTCTCTCACATATTGAACCTAAAATGTGGGCATCACTATCAATACTATTGGGTGAGGCAATCCCATCTACCTTGGTACGCATGACACTGGATGTGGCTCCATCTACTAGGTATAATGCCCTATCACCTCTATCCATGCCAAAGCTGGTGTAACTATGTCCTAGCTAGGCCATATAGTAGTAATATAGCCATATATTTTCCATACTATATCTGATCATCTCACTCTCTATAGTGATAGTATGTGAGGCACAACCCATGCTATCTGGTCCCATCTTCGTCTCTATATCTTAGGTGACCTATCATTGATCTCATGGGATAACCCAACTAATTGATACATGGATAGCCTCTCATAGATCCATTACATAAATAATATGTTTGACCTTATTGACTTATACCCTCTAAATAACACTCTATATATGTCATGTATGAGCTATACCTAGGTGATAGACCACAGGTCATATAACACCCTCTCCTCTAATATCACCCATTTCAAGGCTATCAAAAAGAGTGGTACCTTTTCGTCCAACTTGTGGCATAACACTCATTCTACCATAAGTCCTATCATAACCTTCCAAATGTATATAACCTATGATGTATACACATCAAACATGCTCATCCTCTAGCCTAAGTATATCATCTTTTAGCATGTAGCCCATACAGTTAAGGCTCTCCTATCCTCATCACTATCAGGTATCCTCATGACCACATGTGTCCCTATTATGGGAAATATTAGGATGGTTAAACATCCTCTAGGGTTATACCACCTATAATATCCCCCTCTACCCCCACCTGAAGGTGTTAGTCAATCATTCCCAACATCCTAAGAACATGATTAATATATCTGAGCTTAGGTGTATCCTACACATCTTTGTTATGCCTCCTAAGCCTACATGTATCAGTCCCAATCTATCCTCTATTGATAGGTACTCTAATAGATTTTGTAGCCATAATGCATCCATCAAACACAAGAATCTTAGATGCCCCTACAATCAAGAAATAACAAAAGATGTATTAGATCATCCATGTCATGTATAGTCAAAATACATTTTTAATAAAAAATAAGCCTAAATTACTTTAATTTAGTCATTTTTAATCAATTTCCCATATTTTTATCCTATTTGGCCCTTTTATCCCTCACTCGGTCATTCTAGGCCCTTCTAGCACTCTTTCAGCCACATACACAAATTTTTGTACTATTTTAGTCCTTTGGTCAACACTAGTTTGACCAAATTTCCCTATTTCTGACCTAGTTATCTTTAAAAACTAATTCAACCCTCTTATTTTTCTCCCATTAGTACTACATTATCATACTAGACTTTTTTTATCAGTTGGTAAATTGTACTACATTGGTACTCTAAAAAATGTACTAGGTTGGCAGTATGGATTTTGTCATTTTTTAGCCTACTGGGTTGACCTAGTTATTTTTTTAATGAACCCTTACATTTTATAAAACAAGTGCCTTTTACCAATTATTTCCCTAAACCCTTCAAACCCATTGTATGCACTAATTTATGCTCACCCTACTAATTACATTATTTTCCACTAATTTAGCTTAAGTCCCATGTTTCCTAATTATATTAACTAATAACCTAATATTCATATCCCATTCTTATATCCTACATAACCTTTACCCTATTTTAAAATCAATTAATCCCATCATTACACCCATAATAGACCCTATTACCTACTAACCTATTTCTTAAACCCACTAGCCAATTTAAAATTAAAAAATAATCTACTTACCTACCCACCACCCTATATTAGCCTCGCTTAAAGCCCTAAACCCTATGGGGAGATTTATAGAATTGGAGGATTATATAAATATTCCCCAATATATCCCCATTTTCTATAATTATCTAATTCTAGAGATTTTTATGGAGTTAAAAATTCCATGGAAATTTATTAGCCCTTGATATCAATGGCCCAAATTTGAATTTGGACCATTGATCTTTCCCTCCTTGCCTATAAAACTAAACATTCCCTCCACCCTCAAACTAATTTAAAATAATCCATTGAAAACATTAAGCTCTCCTATATCATCCATAACAACATTATATCATCCATTCAAAGCCATTATCCCAATCACACATCCATTGGAAGCCATTATGAAGATCTCACAAGTAATCCAATAATTTAAGTTTTTGACATCCAATAACAGCAGTAGAAGTCCTGGAATAGATGCATGAGAAGGTAAAAAGGATGGTAATCTTGTTTTATTTATTCTTATTTTCCTTCCTTATCCATTCTTATTGGTGTTATCAAGTTTTGAGTTGTTATTACCATATTGATAATATTATTAAAATCAACAAAGCTATGGTTCTTTTACTCACTGTAGGTCTAATATCTACATCTCTCTAGTGCTCTCGAACTCTCTCACCATGGTGGGAAGCTTGGGGAATATTATCCATGCTTTTCTCCTCAGTATTCAATGCACAAAATACAAAAGGTGAAAATGACCCAAAAACTAGTTCTTTTGTCCTCTATGACCCCCCTATTAACCCCATATTAACCCCATATAATTATCCATAATTCCTACTTCCATCCACTTTCATCATCTATCAACATCATTTGGGGCATGGCATGTCACAAATATCTATTATTCACTTAATCCCATAGGAAAAAATACATCATCTTAAGGTTTTTTTAGACTATGTAGATAGTGCTTGGCCACTTTTCAAGTGCCCAAGGATAGCTCGACCACCATTCATTCCTAATCACCATCCCATCTCTAGACTCATCACTCAATAATCACATGTCATTTTTAAGCACTAAATCTTCTGAAAAGTATCTCTTTATCACCAATCAATAATCCTTATCACTCTTATCCCTTTTTTGAGCTTCCCCTAGCATGTTTCCTTGCTATGGTAATCATCATCATCTCAAACCCCTCACATTCAAATCAACCTCATCTTATTACTTAAATCACTTCCTAGACAAATTATCACTTGTCTGAAACCCATAATTTGAGCTACTTCATCACCATCATTCTTAGGGAATATATTAGTTAAATTGGGGCATCCAAACCCCATTAATATCTCAGTCTTATCCCACCTTGAGATTTTTGTTTGAGTGACCATCTAGGTCAGTGTCCTCTCCACATGCTCCCTCAAGGGGGCATCGTGTCCTACCGATATTTGACATCATCTAACATTATGGTTTTCTTTGAAATACCATTCCACTTTTTTTCACTCAAAATCCCTTTCAAAGAGGGGGAAAATGTATGCATTAATTTGTGCTCACCCTACTAATTACACTAATTCTTTCTAATTTAGCCTAAGTCCCATATTTCCTAATTATATTAACTAATAGCCTAATACCCAAATCCCATTCCTATATCCTACATAACCTTTACCCTATATTAAAATCAATTAATCCCCTCATTAAACCCATAATAGACCCTATTACCTACTAACCTATTTCTTAAACCCACTAAAAAAATTAAAATTCAAAAATAATCTACTTACCCACCCACCACCCTATATTATCCTCTCCTACAGCCCTAAACCCTATGGGGAGATTTATAGAATTGGAAGATTCTATAAATCTTCCCCAATCTATCGCCCTTCTCTATAATTCTCTAATTCTAGAGATTTCCATGGAATTAAAAATTCTATGGAAATTTACTAGCCCTTCATATCAATGGCCCAAATTTGAATTTGAACCATTGATCTTTCCCTTCTTGCCTATAGAATTAAGCTTTCTCTCCACCTTCAAACTAACTGGAAATCATACATTCAATCCATTAAGCTCTCTTATAGCATCCATAATAGCATTATTTCATCCATTTAAATCCATTATCCCCATCACACATCAATTAGAATCCATTGTCAAGATCTCATAAGCAATCCAACAATTCAAGTTTTTGACACCCAATCACACAAGTACAAGTCCTGGAATGGAGGCATGAGAAGGTAAAAAGTATGGTAAGTTTGTTTTATTTGTTTAAATTTTCCTTCCCTATCTATTCCTATTGGTGTTATAAATTTTTTAGTTGTTATTACCATTTTGATAATATTGCTTGAACTTGAAATTTTGTGCACATCTATATTTACCACCCTTTTATTATATTAATGTAAAAAAGTGAAATTACTAGATTAAGAGGGAATAATTGTACCTAAACTTAACTATGAAGTGTAACCTTGAATTTAGGCCATAATAATAAACTATTATTCATGAAAACCTACAATGAAACACATAAAATTATTCCTTAATTAAGAGGAATATCAAAAAGTAAAAGATAAGAAACTTATAGATATAATAAAAAGGAATAAATACAGCTAATTTAGTATGAAAATAATTGTGTGTTATTGGTGTAAAAATTGGTGAAAATATTTGTTATTTTAAATGTTATCACCCTTGTATATTCCATTTCCATTCAAAATATTAGATTGGACCATACATTCCCTAATACACATTGATATGAGAGTGTGCTTAAAAACTAAAGGTATGTTTGACTCCATCATTGCATACCCAAAGAAGTGAAGTGTTCTATAATATATGTATGAAATTTTATAAATAATTATGTTTAAATATGTTGAACTAACCATTGAAGATAGAATAAGGTTTATTTATGTTAAAAATTTGGCAAATAATCAACACAAAAATGGTGCAAGAATTTAATATAATCTAGGTCTGGTGTATACAACATGGGGAATGACAAGAATTGTCATTAAATATATGAAAGTAATGAAAAATTAAGTAAATAATGAGTCATGTCTACACACATCCCCTAATATGATATCTTTTTTATATGGGTTCTTGTGAATAAGTAATAATAACTAAAATTTTTAGAAATAACTTGCATGCTAACCTGAAACACATGCTACACATAATGTCCCCAAACTGAGTAAATATGAGTCAAACATGAGTTTTTATAGAAACTAAAACTATGTAATTATTTTATAATTCCTTTTACTACATAAGATTCTAATATCTTATGAAATTGACTTATTTTTAGTACTAATAAAAAAGTATATTTTTTTGGAAATAATGGGGTGTGGTACTATCTAAATGGAGTATTACTATATGAAATTAATTTTTGTGTAATTTTTTATTATTCTATATGATCCAATACTTGTGGTATATATAATTATTTATGTGTATTATAGTTAATGGGATTTATCTAATATCAACTACTATGTAAGCCATGTCTTTTGAGGTGAGTTATTAAGCCTACACAATAACTTAACTCGATATAAAACTTATGTGATAGATGTTATGTCATATGTGTAAACTTTAGTAGTAGAGATAACATTGAGGAGCAAGGAATTATCTTATATATGGATTGATAAAAATAGTAATTTGATATGCATGTATAAATAAGTATACATAGTGACATTATCAAGATAGATGTTAACTTTGAATAAAATAGTTCAGTGATCAAAATTGAGTATTTGAATCTAAAATAGAGAAAATTTGAGAGGGATTCATGATATACCTCATGGAATAAAAATTGATATGTGGATTCATGATTTCCATCATGCATAAAAATTTGAGTAAATAAGTGCCATGCCATGATACGCACAAATAAAGAATACACATAAAAAATGTAATATAAGGCTAAGGGAACACATACAAGGGACATGTTCAAATTGTAATCACCCACATAGAAACATATAATTAGAGAATAGAGCCACACATAAGGACGTGATAAAATTTCTAAAATCCAAACATATAATACACAAACGACATGAAATAGGAAAGTGAACATGAAAAGAATGCATGAATACATGTAATTGATTCACATGAGATGTAACATTAGTATATTTAGTAATTTAGGTAACTAGTAAGATGTTAGTTTTTTATTAAGTGGAAAATATCCATAGATGTTATGTTATATAACTAAGATGTGAAAAATAAGGGATAACCAAATAATGATAAAACCTATGTATATGATACACCCAATGAGCTTGATGATGTATATTCAAGTTTTATAATGCCAATGTGTGGTTTCAATATGAGAAATGATAGCTTATGATCACTGGGAAAATATTGGGGAATAGGAAAATAGTGAGGTACACTATTGTCTTACTAAGATGCTATTATTTGGTTATAGCTTCATGAGTCTAAGATAGTCAAGTAACCTAAACCTAGGTTTGCATATGGAAACATGTATTATTTTAACTCACTCATGTACACATATTAATAATATATTATATTAAATAGGATAGAAAAACTATGGCCAAATTAGATATTTCAAATGAACTAAACATAAGAATTTATAGGTTCTCAATTTTTTTTTAAAAATGAAATAGTTTCTATTTTTATTTTTGCATATATATTAATAATATAATGATCTAGAAATTAAAAAACATATCCAAGGGATGTGGATAATAAAAATGTGGATTTGGTAGAAAATCATTGAGTGTTGGATATTGAATATTGTGAAACTCACATAAATCATCATCATTTTGGTCATCATACCATTCATGATTTATAACTATATCCTTATCATCGGTGTTGTGTTGACTCCTGTGTATCCATATGGCATGTTTCTCTAATATTTAATAACCTTATGTGTAATTTTTGGATATATAAATATTGAAACCTTTGTCTCATTTTTGAATTTTTGATTATCACCTCTAAAATCATGAAGAATGTGGATTATATTATCCTCAAATTTCAATGTGAGACATTGTATTAACCTTTCCATTGTAGATTCCATTTCATGTAACCATCTTTGAACAAATGTATATTTACTCATTTAATGTTTTCATAATAAATAACATCATATACACCACTTTGGGACCACATGCAACTATTATTATGATGTGGGATATGGAATCTTGGTAATATATAGCTTTTTGTAATTAATATTGATCAAGTCCTATGTTTTGAAGTAATGAAAGTGTACATACATTTAACTTTGTTTCTTCATATATTCTCATTGTATTCATTCTAAAAAACCATAAATAATCAAAGACTTAATTTTGGAATACTTATAGTGTCTACATGTGTGACCCTATTGGGGAGACTTAATAGGTTGAGGTGTGGGTTGTATAATTTGAATAGTTATTTTAGCCTTATATTTATGAATTTTATATTTTAATTTTTAAAAAGTATATGTAACCTATCTTTTGATCCAGTGAAAATGACAAAATTACTTACCCTATTGGTTTGATAACTGGCTATGGATCTATGTCATAATGTTGGAAAGGCAATTAATTCATTGAAAAGTAACATCTATTACATAAAATATCATCTATCATGTTTGTTATTATATTTTATCCTAATAATCCTCTAAATATCCATAAATTCCACATTATTTACCAAATTCATGAATGGTGACATGTTGGTACCTATAGCAAGGTAGTTATCTCAACATAAAATTATAATTTAATGATTCTGAATGTGGAATCCTCTTTTGTGTAAGATGTTTTGAAATTTATATTTATAGTGGTATTTTTATAATTAATTCATATGGTGAATACTAAACTTTTGAATCGACTCTTTCATGAATTTTATTTTTTTATAATTAGGCATTAATTGGTGGGAGGACACTACTAGAAGTTCAAGGCAATAATCAGGTTTGCTATAATCCAAATGGGACATTATTGTTTAATGGAATAAATAAATAGTTTGGGTATGATGGATATTATTAGTGTGAGAGGAGATTTATTTTAGAAAATACTTAGAGAAATGGGTAGTCATGCAAAAAGTGAAATAAATTTGTCAAAAGACCCTAGGATAGGGCATGAGCTAAGTATGTCAAAATAGTGGTCATAAGTACATTTTTTTAACTTAAATGTTAATTTATGTATCTATATTTTCCAACCTTTTATTATATTAACTCAAAAAAATTCAAATTACTGGATTAAGATGAAATAATTAACCTAAACTTACCTATGAAGTGAAGCCTTGAATGCTATTCATAATGATGAATTGTGCTTCATGAAAGCCTAAAATGAAACACATAGAATTATTCTTTAATTAAGATGAAAATCAACAAGTAAAAGACAAGAAACTTATATATCTAATAACAAAGAACAAATACACCTTATTTGGTATGTAAACCATTATGTTTTCTTGGTGTAAACATTTGTGCAAATTTTGGTGACTATAAATGGTAGGACCATCAGATATTCAATTTCCATTAAAAATATTAGATTGGACCATGAATGCCCTAATAATCATTGATATGAGAGTGTGATCAATAACTAAAGGTATGTTTGAATCCATCAATGCATACCCAAAGTAGTAAAGTGTTTTAAAATCCACATATGAATTATGATAAATTATTGTGGTGAAAATGGTGAACTAATCATTGAAGATATAATAAGGTTCACTTATGTTTAAACATTGGTGAATAATTGGCACAAAAATGGTGAAAAAAGTTAATATAATCTAGCATAGGTTTATACAACATGGATAATTAAAATAATTGTCATTACATATATAAAATTAGTGAAAAATTAAGTAAATAATAAGTCATGTGCATCACACATCCCTTAATATGACATCTAGTGTCTATGGATTCTAATAATAAGTAATAACAACTAATATTTTGAGAAATAACTTGCATTCTAACCTACAACACATGCTACACATAATGCCCCCAAACAGAGTAAATATGCGACAAACTTCAATTTTTTGGAAACTAAAACTCTGTACTTGTTTTATAATTCCTTGTATTACTTAAGATTCTAAGAATTTATGAAATTGACTATTTTATAGTACTAATAAAAAAAATTCTTTTTTAGGAAATAACAGGGTGTATTACTATCTAAATGGAGTGTTAATGTATGAAATTTATTTTTGTGTAATTTCTTAGTATGTTATGTGATCCAATATTTGTGGTCTATATAATTATTTATGTGAATTATAGTTTATGATATTAGTATCTAAGACAAAATACTATATATGTCATGTATTTGAGGTGAGTTAAAGAGCCTAAACAATAACTTAACTCAAAATAAAAATTGGTGAGTTAAAGAGCCTACACAATAACTTAACTCAGAATAAAAATAATGTGATAGATGTTATGTAAAATATGTAAACTTGAGTAGTATTCATAACATTGAGGAGAAAGGTATCATCATATATATAAATTTAGAAAAATAGTAATGTGATATGAATGTAGAAATAATCACACAGTGACATTATCAAGATAGATGTTAACTTTCAATAACACAAACAAGTGATCTAAACTAAGAATGTAAAGCTAAAATAGATAAACTCAGAGAGGGATGCATGATATCCCTCATGGCATAAAAATTAATACCGGGATTCATGATTTCCATCATGACATCAAAAAATTAGAAAACAAGTGTCATGGCCATGATGCACATAAAAAAAGAGTACACACATAAAATGTAATAGAAGGACAAGGGGACACATACAAGGGACATTTTTAGATGTCACTCACACACATATAAACATACAATTAAGGATTATATCCACACACAAGGAGACACTAAAATTTCCAAAATCCAAACATATAATACACAAAAGGCATGAAACATGAAAGTGAACACAAAAAGAATGCATGAATACATGTAATTGATCCACATGAGATGTAACATTAATATATTTATTAATCTAGGTAACTAGTAAGATATTAGTATTTTTATTAAGTGAAAAATATCCATAAATGTTATGCCATGTAATGAACTAAGATGTGAAAAATAAGGGATAACCAAATAAGGATAAAACTTATGTATATGGTACACCTAATGAACTAAATTTTTTATATACAAGTTTTAAAAGGCCTATGTGTGGTCTCAACATGATAAATAATAGATTATGATCACTAGGACAATATATTTGGGAATAGGACGTTATTGGGATACACTACTATTTGGTTATAGTTTTATGAGTCTAAGATAGTGAATTAACCTATACCTAGGTAAGTGAATTGAAACATGTATGATTTTCACTCACTCATGTACACATGTGAATAATATTTGATATGAAATAGGATAAAAATAATTATTGAATAACTACGTCTAAATTAAGTATTGTAAATGAACTAAACACAAGCATTCATAAGTTCTCATTAAAAAAATGAAATATATTTTATTTTTATTTTTACATTTGTATTAATAAGATAATGATCTAGAAATTAAAAAAACACATCCAATATATGTTGATATTAAAAATGTGGATTTAGTGGACAATCATTGAGTGTTTGATATTGAATATATTGTATAACTCCCACATATCATCATCATTTTGGTCATCACACCATTCATGATTTATAATTATAGCCTTATCTTTGGTGTTTTTTGGAGTCATGTGCATCCATATGACATATTTGTCTACTATTTAAGAGTCCTCAAGTATAGTTTTTGGATATACCAATTTTGAACACTTGTCTCACTTTTGAATTTGTGATTGTCACCTATACCATCATAGAGAATTTGTATTGCATTATCCCCAAATTTTAATGTGAGACATTATTTTAACCTTTCCAATGTAGCTTCCATATCATGTAACCATTTTTGAACAAATGTATATTTACTCATATTTAATGTTTTCATGATAAAGAGCATAGTATCCACCACTTTGGGACCACATGCTACTAATATTATGATGTGGACTATGGAATATTGGTAATATATAGATTTTTGTACTTTAACTTTATCATGTCTTATGTTTTTAAGTAATGAAAGTGTACAAACATTTTCCTCTATGGCTTCATCTATTCACACATGATTTCTATATTCATTATTAAAAAAAAAAGTATTCAAAGTATTAATATTGGAATACTTATAATTTCTACATATGTGACCCTATTTGAGAGCCTTAGTAGGTTATGATGTGGTTTTTATAAGTTGGATAGTTATTTTATCCTTATATTTATAAATTTTATGTTTTCATGTTGAAAAAGTATATTTGTCATGTCTTTTGATTCAGTGAAAATGACAAAATAACTTACCATCTTGGTTTGATAATTAGCTAGTGGATCTATGTCATAGTGTTGGAAAGGTAATTAATTCATTGACAAGTAACATCTATAACATAAGATACTATATATCATGTGTGTTATTATCTTTTATCCTAATAATTATCTCAGTATCCATAAATTGCACATTATTTAATTGATATATGAATGGTAACATGTTGGTACCTATAACAAGGTAAGTTAACTCAATGCAAAATTTGAATTCTAATGATTTTGAATGTGGAATCCTCTTGTGTGTAAAAATGGTTTGAAATGTAGCTTTATTGTGGTATTTTTATAATTCCTTCATATAGGGATTACTAAACTTTGAAATTGACTCTTTGAATTTTATTTTTTTATAATTAGGCATTAATTGGTGGGAAGACACTACTAGAAGTTCTAGGCAATAATGAGTTTTGCTATTATCTAAATGGGGCATTATTATTTAAGGGGAATAAATAGCTACTTTGGGTATTAGTGATAGTCTGCATGTGAGAGGATACTTATTTTAGAAAATAATATGGATATTTTAAATTCATTTAGGTTGCTTATAGAAATGGGTAATCATGTGAAAAGTGAAAAAAAAATTCAAAAGAACCTAGGATAGGGAATGCGCTAAGTGTTTCAAAATAGTTGCCATAAGTGCATTGTTTTAGCTTAAATGTTAATTTATGTGTTTATATTTTTCAACCTTTTATTATATTAATGAAAAAATTTGAAATTACTAGATTAAGAGGAAATAATTGACCTTTACTTACCTATGAAGTTTAGCCTCGAATGTTAGCCATAATGATGAATTGTGATTCATGAAAACCTACAATGAAACAAATATAAAATTAGTCCTTAATTAAGATGAATATCAAGAAGTAAAATATAAGAAAATTATATATATAATAACAAGGAAAACATACACCTTATTTAGTACTCAAAACATTATGTTTTCTTGGTGTAAACATTGGTGACTACAAATGTTAGGACCATTGGATGTTCCATTTCCATTGAAAATCTTATATTGGACCATGCATGACCTAATAATCATTGATAGGAGAGCGTGATTAAGAACTAAAGGTATGTTTGAATCCATCATTGCATACTCAAAGTAGTGAAGTGTTTTAGAATCCATGAATGAATTATGATAAATTATTGTCGTGAAAAATGGTGAACTTACCATTGAAAATAGAATAAGGTTAATTTATGTTAAAACATTAGTGAATAATTGGCACAATAATGGTGTAAAAAGTTAATATAATCTAGGTTAGGCATATACAACATGGAAAATGAATAAAATTGTCATTAGATATATGAAATTAGTGAAAATTTGAGTAATTAATAAGTCATGTGCATCACACATCCCCTAATATGATATCTAGTGTATATGGATTCTAATATTGAGTAATAACAATTGATATTTTGACAAATAACTTACATGCTAACCTCTAACAAACGTTACACATAATGCCCCCAAACTAAGTAAATATGACATAAACTTAAATTTTTTATAAACTAAAATTATGTAGTTGTTTTATAATTCCTTGTGTTACTTAATATTCTAATAACTTATGAAATTGACTATTTTCTAGTACTAAGAAAATGGTTTCTTTTTTGGGAAATAATGGGCTGTGGTATTATCCAAATGGAGTATTAATGTATAAAATTGATTGTTGTGTACTTTTTAAATATGTTATGTGATCCAATATTTGTGGTCTATATAGTTATTTATGTGCATTTTAATTTATGAGCTTAGTATCTAAGATAAAATACTATGTATTCAATGTCTTTTGAGGTGAGTTATTAAGCCTACACAATAACTTAACTCAAATAAAAACTATGTGATAGATGTTATGTAAAATATTTAAATTTAAGTAGTCATGATAACATTGAGGATCAAGGCATCATCATATATATAAACTAAGAAAAATAGTAATATGATATGCATGTATAAATAACCATACATAGTGACATTATCAAGATAGATGTCAACTTTGAATAACAAAAATAAGTGATCTAAACTAAGCATGTAAAGATGAAATAGATAAAATTAGAGATGGGTGCATGATATACCTCATGGCATCATAATAGATATGGGGATGCATGATTTCCATCGTGACATCGAAAACTTAGGAAACAAGTGTCATGTCCATGATACACACAAACAAAAAGTACACCAAAAAAATGTAATAAAAGACTAAGGGGAAACATACAAGGGACATGTTCAAATGTCACTCACACACATAGAAACATAAAATTAAGTATTAGATCCACACATAATGAGATGCTAAGATTTCCAAAATTCAAACATAGAATACACAAAAGACATGAAATAGGAAAGTGAACACAAAAAGAATGCATGAATACATGTAATTGATCCAGATGAGATGTAACATTAGTATATTTAGTAAGCTAGGTAACTAGTAAGATATTAGTTTTTTTATTAAGTGAGAAATATCCATAGATTTTATGCAATGTAATGAACTAGGGTGTGAAAAATAAGGGGTAACCAAATAAGGATAAAACCTTTGTATATGGTACACCTAATGAGCTTTATTTTGTATATACAAGTTGTATAAGGCCAATGTGTGGTCTCGGTATGAGAAATGATAGCTTATGATCATAGGGAAAATATATTGGGTAATAGGATAATAATGGGGTACAATACTATCTTATTAGGGTACTACTATCTGGTTGTAGTTTTATGAGTCTAAGATAGTGAAGTAACCTACACCTAGGTTAGTAAATGGAAACATGTATGTACAAATGTGAATAATATATGATATGAAATAGGATTAAAATAAGTATTGAATAACTATGGCCAAATTAAGTATTATAAATGAAATAAATATAAGCATTCATAAGTTCTCATTTACTCATTTAACAAAATTGAAATATATTTTATTTTTATATTTACAAATATATTAATAATATAATTATCTAGAAATAAAAATACACATCCAAGGGATGTGGATAATAAAAATGTGGATTTGGTGGAAAATAATTGAGTGTTGGATATTGTATATTGTTAAATTGCCATAGATCATCATCATTTTTGTCATTGTACCATTCATTAATTATATCTATATCCTTATCTTTGGTGTTATTTTGAATCATGTGCATCCATATGTCTTATTTCTATACTATTTAAGAGGCCTCATGTGTAGTTTTTTGATATACCAATTTTTAACCCTTTGTCTCACTTTTGAATTTGTGATTGTCACTTATACCATCATTGATAATTTTTATTGTATTATCCTCAAGTTTGAATGTGAGAAATTGTTTTAACCTTTCCACTTTATCTTCAATTTCATGTAACCATGTTTTAACAAATGTATATTTACTCATATTTAATGTTTTGAAAATAAATATCATATTATCCACCATTTTGGGACCACACGCAACTAATATTATGATGTGGGCTATGGAATATTGGTAATATATATATTTGTATAATTCATCTTGATCATGTCCTATGTGTTCAAGTAATTCATGTGCACATACATTTGCCTCTGTGGCCTCATCTATTCCCACATGATGTCTATATTCATTCTCAACACAAACCTAAATAGTCAAAGTATTAATATTAGAATACTTATAGTTTCTACATATGTGACACTGTTGGGGATCCTTAGTAGGTTATGGTGTGGGTTGTATAAGTTGAATAGTTCCTTCATCCTTATATTTATGAATTTTATGTTTTAATGTTGAAAAAGTATATGCATCATGTGTTTTGATTTAGTGAAACTGACAAAATGAGTTACCCTCTTGGTTTGATAATTGGCTAGTGGATATATATCATAGTGTTAGAAAGGCAATTAATTAATTTACAAGTAACATATATAACATAAGATACGGTCTATCATGTATGTTATTACCTTGTATCCTAATAACAGTCCTGATATCCATAAATTACACATTATTTATTGGATTCATGAATGGTATCACATATGTACCTATATAAAGGTAAGTTATCTCAACTTAAAATTAGAATTTTGATTATTATAAATGTGGAATACTCTTGTGTGTAAAATGGTTTAATATGTATCTTTATTGTGGTATTTTTATAATTCCTTCATATGGGGCTTACTAAACTTGTGGCTCGACTCTTTCATAAATTTTATTTTTTTATAATTAGGCTTTAATTGGTGGGAGGAAACTATTGGAAGTTCTAGGAAATAAGAAGCTATTCTACTATCCAAATGGTCCATTATTATTTAAAGGGAATTAAAAACTACTTTGGCTACTAGGGATAGTCCAAATGTGAGTTTATATTTATTTTATAAACTAATATGGATAGTTTTAAGTCATTTGGGTTACATAGATAAATGGGTAATCATGCAAAAAGTGAATGAATTTTTTTAAAAGACCCTAGGATAGGGTATGAGCTAAGTGTGTGAAAAGAGTGGTCAAAAGTGCATTTGTTTAGCTTAAATTTTAATTTATGTATCTATATTTTACACCATTTTATTATATCAATGAAAAAAGTGAAATTACTAGATTAAGAGGAAACATTTGTACCTAAACTTACCTATGATGTGTAGCCTTTAATGTAGGCCATAACAATGAATTGTGCTTCATGAAAACATAAAATGAAGCACATATAAAATTATTCCTTAATTAGAAAGAATATAAGGAAGTAAAAAACAAGAAACTTATTGATGTAATAACAAGGAATAAATAGTCTTGATTTTGTATGTAAACCATTTTGTTTTCCTAGTGTAAAAATTGGTGCAAATTTTAGTAACTATAAATGGTAGGACCTTTGGATATTCCATTACAATTGAAAATCTTAGATTGGACCATGCATTCCCTAATACACATTTATAGGAGACTATGATTAATAACTAAAGGTATGTTTTATTCCATTGTTGCACACCCCAAGTAGTGAAGCATTTTATAATCCATGTATGAATTTTGATAAATCATTATGGTGAAAAATGTGAAATAACCACTAAGGATAGAGTAAGATTCATTTATGTTAAAACATTGGTTAATAATTGGTGTAAAGTCGATGCAAAAAGTTAATATAATCTAGGTCTGGTATATATAATGTGGATAATGATAATAATTGTCATTACATTTATGAAAATGGTGAAAATTTTAGTAAGTAATAAGTGAAATATTGCACACATCCCATAATATGATATCTAATGAATATGGATTCTAAGGTTGAGTAATAGCAACTAAGATTCAGAGAAATGACTTGCATGCTAACTTTCAATACATGCTAGACAAAATCCCCCAAACTAATTAAATATGAGACAAACTTGAGTTTATTTGGAAACTAAAACTATGTACTTGTTTTATAATTGTTTTATGACTTAAGACTCCAAGAACTTATGAATTGACTATTTTCTAGTACTAAGTAAACAATTTATTTTTTGTGAAATAATGGGGTGTGGCACTATCCAATGGAGTGTTACTATATGGAAATGATTTTTGTGTACTTTATTAGTATGTTATATGATCCACTATTTATGGTCTATAGATTTATTTATGTGCATTTAGTTTATGGACTTAATATCTAAGACAAACTAATATGTATTGCATGTCTTTTGAGGTCAGTTATTGAGCCTACACAATAACTTAACTCAAATAAAAAATTATGTGATATATGTTATGTAAAATTTGTAAAATTGAGTAGTAGTGATAACATTGAGGATAAATTCATCATCATATATATAAACTGAGTAAAATAGTAATGTGATATGAATGTATAAATAAGCATACATAGTGACATTGTCAAGATAGATGTTAACTTTGAATAGCACATATAAGTGATCTAAACTTAGTATGCAAAGCTGAAATAGATAAACTTAGAGAATGATGCATGATATCCATCATGGCATCAAAATAGATATGGGGATGTATGATGTTCATCATGGCATTGAAAACTAAGAAAATAAGTTTCATCGCCATGATGCACACAAACAAAGAGTACACATAAAAATGTAATAGAAGTCCAAGGGGAGACATACAATGGACATGTTCAAATGTCACTCACACACATAAAAACATTAAATTAAGGATTAGAACCACACACAACGAAATTATAAAAATTACAAAATCTAAACATATAATACACTAAAGACATGAAATAGGAATGTTAACTTGAAAAGAATGCATGATTATATGTAATTGATCGACATGAGATGTAACACTAATATATTTAGTAAGCTAGGTAACTAGTAAGATATTATTTTTTATTAATTGAAAAATATCAATAGATGTTATGCCATTTAACAAACTGAGCTATGGAAAAAAAGGATAGCCAAATAAGGATAAAACCTATGTATATGATGCACCCAATGAGATTGTTGATGTATATGCTTGTTTTATAAGTCCCGTGTGTGTTCTAAATATGAGAAATGATATCATATTATCATTGGAAAAATATTTGGGATTAAGACAATAGTGGGATACATTATTGTCATATTAGGGTGCTACTACTTGGTTGTAGTTTTATGAGTTTAAGATAGTTAAATAACCTACACCTAGGTTTGAATATGGAAACATGTATGATTTTCACTCATTCATGTACACATGTGAATAATATATGATATGAAATAGGATAAAAATAAGAATTGAATAACTATGGCCAAATTAACTATTGTAAATGATCTAAACATAAACATTCATAGGTTCTCATTTTTTAAAATAAATGAAATATTTTTTGTTTTTGTTTTATCATATATATTAATAATATAATGATATAGAAATAAAACAACACATCCAAGGGATGTGGATAATAAAAATGTGGATTTGTTGGAAAATCATTGAGTGTTGGATATTAAATATTGTCAAACTCCCGTAGATCATCATCATTTTGGTCATTGTACCATTCATGATTTATAACTCTAGCCTTATCTTTGGTGTTTTTTTGAATCATGTGCATCCATATGAAATGTTTCTCTACTATTTAAGAGGCCTCAAGTTTATTTTTTGGATATACCAGTTTGGAAACCTTTGTCTCATTTTTGAATTTGTGATTATCACCTATACCATCATGGAGAATATGGATTGTATTCTCTACAAAATTAAATGTGTTGTAACCTTTCCACTATAACTTACATTTCATATAACCAAGTTTAAAAAAATGTATATTTAATCATATTCAATGTTTTCATGATAAATATCATTGTATCCACCACTTTGGGACCACATGCAACTATTATTTTGATGTGGGATATGGAATCTTAGTAATATATATCTTTGTGTAGTTCATCATGATCATGTCCTATGTGTTAAAGTAATGAAAGTGTACATAAATTTGTATGTATGGCCTCATATATTCCCACATTATGTCTATATTCATTCTCAATAAAAACCTAAATAGTCAAATGATTAATTTTAGAATACTTATATTTTCTACATATGTGACCCTATTGGGGAGCCTTAGTAGGTTGTGGTGTGGGTTGTATAAGTTGAATAGTTATTTTAGCCTTATATTTATAAATTTTATATTTTAATCTTGAACAAGTATATGTAGCATGTCTTTTGATTCATTTAAAATGACAAAATGACTTACCCTCTTGGTTTCATAATCAGCTAGTGGATCTATGTCATAGTGTTTGAAAGGTAATTAATTCATTAAAAACTAACATGTATAACATAAGACGTGGTATAGCATGTGTGTTATTATATCATATCCTAATAATCATCTTAATATACATAAATTACACATTATTTACTTGATTCATAAATGGTGAAATGTTGGTACCTATAACACATTGATAAATGTATTTTCCTTTATATGCTCTATAAATGTTAGATTTGAAAATGTAAATATTTGGAACACCTAATAGAGTTGTATATTTTTTAGTGTGTTTATGGAAACACATATTATTTACTTTATTCATATTTAAAATGATTAATAGTCTTGTATCTATATGCATTAGTATAAACACCTTGTAATCATATTTTTATTACCTTAGACTAATTAGTGTGAAATTAAACCCATAGAAATAATCATCAATTTTTTGTAATTCATTAGTATAATCATCACAAGTAACATTAGAATTGTCATCAACATACTTTATGGATATGAAACTTGGATATTCTAAATTAACTAGTAAAGGAAATTATGGTACAATTTCCTCATAGTCTATCTCTTGAGGTGACATCCATGATTCCAAGCTATCTATATATTATGACTTGTGAATGTTTTTACTAGACTCACCAGCCGTATATATGTCCATTTTTATATAGGAATAATATATGGTGATGGTACTAGAGTAAGTTGAATTTCCCCCACCTATGATGGAATATTGTTAGGAGGATTTTTGAACTTACAATATATGAATTCTTGGTTATTGGTTGGGTATGTATATAAGTATCCATTATGTATAAATTTGACACACCAGTGTAAATTAGAAGGTACAACCTCCATGCCATGTATCCATGGCCTACCCAATATTAAATTTTATTAAAAATGATTAAGCATTAATTACAACCATGTAGATAGATACTTTGGCCCCATTACAATATTGAATGTGATAGAACCCATGCTTAGCATGACACATCATCAAATATTTTGATATTATTATATGTATTTCAAATGGTAGACATGTTAATGTGAATTATTTGTAATAATTAATATTTAAAATATTTAACCCTAAACCATTATTAATTATAACCAATTTTAATGTTTTAGTAGTAATTTAAACTTATAAAAACAATTTTATATTTTGGTCCATAGTAGACTGTGAATGAAAATATTCATTACCAAAATAAATAACATCCTCAATATCTTTAAAATTATTGACAACAAATACAAAGTAATAAATCTCTATGTCATGAGTCATTGATGTCTGATTCAATGATTTGGTAGAAAATATATTTGAAAATAGTATCCTTTTGAATAAATTCTAGCATGGAAATCTTAGCTATTATATTCCTTAACGAATCAATAATATCATATCCACTAGACCAATAGTAGTATTATTGGATTATATTAGAGAATATTAAAATTGTCTAAAGTCTTTCCTCTTGTCTTGGTTGTGGAGGCACTCAACCTCATATATTAAAAAAAAACTCATATAGTAGGGTCTACTATAAGCCTAGGGTGAATAGTACATGTAACATATGAGATAATATAGTTGTGAGGTATAGGTTTAGGAGGAACAAAAGGAACCATATGTTTACTTTGACATCTATTTGTAATAGTTGTTAACTCAAACTAAGCCATGCAATAATAATCACCATATAACTTTGCATTATTAATCTCTTGACTGATATATGATGTGATTTATGTTTTGAATTGATGTGTACATGGGCTAACATATATTTTAAATTTTACAAGTGATAAATAAGGAACATGTAAATATGATGAATAAACTTTGAAATAATAAATACTATATATTATCAATCATTATAGCATGATTACTATGAAAATTAGATTATTCATAAATCTAAAACCTAAATGAAAGTATTGGAAATAAAATAAAATAAAACAAAGGGAAAATTAGGGTTTTGGTAAATTTTCAATAATAAATGGGTTAACCAATGGCTTTTATTAAAAAAATTGGACAACTATGGAAATATTTCCCTAGATATGAAAAACTATTGTGTAAAATTAGAATGCTATAGATATACAATAATTAATACAAATTTATTTAGAACTTGCGAAATATAAAAATATAATAAATATGGAAAGTACAAAAGAGAAATATAAACTTATCTAAAAAATTGAGATGCAAACTATTTTTAGATTTGAGACTAAGAGGGAGACTATGTTGATTGAGTGTGGTCATAAAACAAGAGTTGGAAGGGTTCCTAAATAGTAGCATTGAGACTAGATAGTAGTGGGTGAATTATTGTCCAAATAGGGTAGACCTATCCACTAGGTGGCAGAGATATGAAACTTCTAAGTTATGTTCACCTTCACCTATATTTTTTATATACTATATGAGATCTTATAATCTAATTTGGATACCAATATTTAATCTTTTATTCACTTTAAATGATATCTCAATGACATAAAAATATGAAATTTATCATGAAACAAAAATGGGTAAGCATTTGAATTTGTTTGTGCTTAACTTTATTTCCTACATAACAATACTTTGGAGAGGGATCAAAATCCATGTAGCTATACCATGGTATGATGGTGTGTGTGAAATATTGGTGAGATTTTATAAAGTTTGGTGTAATTATAGTGTGATTAAGTTATTCAAAGATGACGTATGACCTAGGAGGAGTATTCAAACTTTATATCAAGGATAATAGTTTTATATGTAATCAAAATTGCGAAAAATATAAATTTTTTATCTCAATGTACAATTAAAATTTTGGTGATTTATAGTTTCATTTTTAGAATTTATTTAGATGGGGATTAATAAAATTGAAAGGTGACCCTTTCATGACTTTTGAAAACTATTTTTTAATTGGTGGGAGGACACTACTAGTAAACCTGGATAATTGTGAGGTATACTATTATCTAAATAAATAACTATTGTACAAGTGGCATACATAACTATTATGGGTACTAGGGATAGTCTGAGTGTGGGATTGGACTAATTTTTATAATGACTATTGACCTTATAATGTTATTTGGGATTATTATAAGAATGGTACATCATGTGTAATGTGAAGGAAAATGGTAAAAAAATATATACAATGTGGCATGATATAAGTGTGTGAAAAGAGTGGTCATAAGTTCATTACTTTAAATTTAATGTTAACTATGTATCCACACTAAAAAATATTTGGCCTAATGATTAGATATATTATGAATCTCATAATACAGCTCATCTACCCATTATGTCCTAGGTGGATAGTTATATTTGGGTCTATATGGAACTTAATATAATAGGTTGTCATTTTTGATAAATCTAAGGGTAGATTCTGGAAATAAAGTTGAATCTACTTGTTTATGAGACTTCCTTAGTATCAGTTGGATAAACATAGCCAAAATCTTAAGAGGAAGTGTACTCAAAGGATTAAAAATTTTGGTAAATGGATATGGTCCTATCATGGAATAATCAAGGAACATACTCTGAAGAGGCTTAAAAGTAGCTAAAGTAAAATGTGAAAAATATGGAATAAGATCCATATTTGACATGTGGAAACCAACCAAAATATTAATAGTGTCATAAAAATTATAAGAAGAGTGAACTATATCAAATAAATAAATGTTTTGTGATTATAAAATAGACTCATAGCTACACTATAATGAAGATCAATAGTGAAATATTTATTCATCCTTGTCTTGAGCATAACCAACTAATAATAGGCCATATAAGGAAAAAAAATCATAATAATTAGGTATATGAAAGTCAATATAGAGGGTATTAACCACTCTATTAGTAGAGGAAGTGTGAGGATATAGATTCTTAATAACCATAAAAGAGGAAAGGTGTTAGTTGTCTTCTTATGATAATGAGGTCATAGAGAATGGGGTAGTTGAGCTATAAAATTAGTAGGGAGATCCAAACTTTTGATCTTAATAATGATCCTATCATTATCATCATCAAAATTTAAGAGTTTAGGTGGTATATTCCACACAAGATCAAGGTGCCCACTATACCCTATATTAGAGTTGATGGGATAGTTAAATCACTAATATTCATGAAAGAATATGTTAGGAAAAGGTTCAAGGGTAGGTATTTTAAAGAAACCACATTCTGGGAATTATTTAAAATTCCAAGGTTTAGTGTAACCCTAGATCTTATAAATGTCATCTTTATGGGGAGATTTGACATAATGGCATGCATATGAGGTGATTTCCCTCATGTGATGACTCTAGGTTCAGCCAAGAAAATTTTTATAGGTTCATGGGGAGTCAAATATCATGACCTTAACCTTAACCATGATAGGAGGAAAATTGATAGGAATCCAAACACAAAAAGAGGATAAATTTTTATTTGATCATATCTTTGGCATGTACTTTGAGTAGACTTAACATTACATTATAAACATACAAGGATTTTACTGATGTTGAGGGAGGTGACATAGGTTCTAGACCCTTCATCAATCAAGGAATGTTTGACTTATATTTCACCAAATTGGACACTAATGAAGAGAGGAGGGTCATCTACATGAAATAATATTTCATTAGAGATCATGGAAGCTATGGGAAACTTAAGTGAGATAGACACATTTGTAGTCTCATCAACTTCAATGAAAATTTATTCACACTATTTTAAGATGCTATCCTTATACCTAGATAATTTATCTTAGTTCCTCATAGGTGGAGGTTGAGGAATATTCATTTTGAAGAAGAGTTTCGTCAATAAGTTGTGATGATGTAGAGAGGTCCTCATGAGCTCAAGGAAATAAATTTGAGAGGGATATTATAAAGTTGTTCAATGGGATCCCACTAATCAAATCCTAAGGGAGTTTTACATGATTGAAATAAAGGTGCATAATGGTGAATAATATCAACCAAGGGAGGGGTTAAATTGAAATTAAATGGATTGGGAAAGAAATTATGCAATCTTAGTCTAGTTAGTGTATTCTGGTTAGAGAGAACATATTGCATCAAATGGTTGATACATTTTATTACACATAAGATCTATAAATATATTGTAACGAGTTAGTTAATATAGTGTTATGAGAGTAAATTACAATACTAGATTAAATAAATTTATATGATGTAATGAAAATAGGACTGGGAACAAGAACTAATTGTTTTAGGCTAGACAATACATTCAGTTTTGATATTGGAATAGATGACAGTATTAAACTAGCCAATGAAGTAGCAAAAGAGGGTTAATAACTAAAAAATATTATCATGGTGGTTGATATGGTATGAATAGTCAATAAAATTTATGAATGCATCGATTTGGTAAATTTTTTTGTATGATATAGATTGGTAATAATTTCCTCATACTCAACCTATATAAAATAAACTAGGGAAGTATCCTAAACTATTATGTAAGTAGGATAGGAATTATGAGTATAGTGCAAATAAAGATCAATATAAGATACTACATTACTCATGTTTTTTAATGTTAACCAAGTTTTATTAAATTTTATAAGAGTGAGAATTAACCATGGTATCAACAACATTGGTGGTAGTAAGTTATTTAGGATTAGGTTGATGGTTTTGGTTATGTTTAAGAAGTGTATCATTATAGATGGAAAGGTGAGCATTAGCTTGATTTAGAACTTTATTATTCAGTTTGGAATAATGGGTCTTATATACCTTATCATTGTTTTCATAGGCATGAGACTTGGCATTATTTGTAATAAAATATAAAATAAATGTAATGGTATCAAAAATAAGTCAAAGAATCATGTGAGAAGATGAGAAGTTACAAAATTTGAAAATCCTATATAGGAACATGTAATAAAAAGGAAAAAATAAACCATTATTTCAATAATTTGTCTTCAATGTATTAATCATTAATCTTGATTAGTTTATTTTTATTCATGAGAATTACTTATTCATTTATATCCTACCAATGTTTATTATTTATCTTTTAAATCTAGTTTTATGTTTATATTAAATTATTATTCTATTATTATAGCTTTTTTGGTTTTATTAAACTATAATTTAGTTTAAATTAACTATATTAAAAAGTGTGGTTGTTATTAGGTCCTATTTACATATCCTAATTTGAGCTTCATACCACATTATTATTAATCTTGGTGGCCTATTTGACCATTAAGATATGATTTTATGACTTTGCATAAACCAGAAGTAGTGAAAAGAGTATATGTAGATCCAACACCTATGATCAATATAAGGTAAGATAATTGTAATATTTCTTCAATGGTGAGGTTCAAAATTTTGTTTATTAGATTTTATATAGCTACCATAAGTTCTCATTATTTTCTATAATACTTCATTTACCATATTTTCCATTTCAAAAATTCTAATAAATTTAGTAGTGTTATCATTTCTTACCTTATCTCTTCCATCAATAAATGTACCTTAATTATCACTAGATGATACTTGTTGAATTTATTATTATTATATTATTGAGTCATTATGGTTTTTAGTATCATGTTTTACATAAACTAGAGTGGTAGTAGCTGAAGAAATAGTGTAAAAAACTGAGGATTTCCTTGTTTGATTTCCCCTATCTATATTTTAAGGCTGAAAATTTATAGTTTGTATGGATCCATGTAAATTTTGGGCATGTGCTTGAATTTTTTATATAATTTAATTTTATTGATCTTGATCAAAATTCACTATTACTATTGATTGTTGATGAGCACCATTAATGCCACTTGATTTCACCTCAATTATAGAAAGTCAATTAGAATTCAACTACAAAAAAATCCATTATTTTTTTTATTGAATGTAATGGTTGTTGGTAGATTACATAATTATAAATAATACATAAAAGTGTGGATGATTTTTTTCATAAACATTACATACTTTATGTGTTGGTTTGTCTTCCATGTGAGGCCTCTAAACTTTCTCATGGTTGGAGTGGTGACTATCTGTCTTCAATGGGTAATCCTTGGTAATATTATTTATTAATTAAATAATATTGAGTTCTTTAATTAACATAGACTGAGTAAGAACATATTTTAAAGTCTTCACCATTTATTTATTAGTGTATTTAAATATACATTCTTATTTCTTGTGGTGTCATATACAATAATACTATATTGTATGACTTGAAAGCATTCTCATTAAAGGAAAGAAGTTTCAAGAGAAAAAAAGTCAAGGATTTGGAAGAATTAGAGAATTATCTTGAGGAACTTCATTTAATTACACATCTAATTTATATAATATCTCACTTCTATACAATTAAGGCATCAATGCAATATATAGAGTAGTTATCATTAGTAGTTCTTCTATCAAACATGTTTGTATACAATCAGATAAGAGAATTTGTACAAGTGTTGGAAATTGGACTGGTTATGAGATGTAAAGTCCATAGTGCAAGTTGTTTTTCTTAGAATATTTTTTAGGTTATATGTAATGCAAATGTAACCATGATCATAACTAAATATAAAACTAAATGGTTTAATAGAATACTTATTGATAAAATATTTAAAATTTTTTTTATCTTAATTATGACATATAGATGTTTTAAGGAGTAATAGATACCTTTATTTAAATATATGGATAAAATGATAAAATTGTGGACCAAGTTAGAAATATTATTTTTTCAATCATAATGAAATTTGAGGTTTAAAAAAAGTGAAATTTATTTATGATTTGGTAAAATTATAAATGTATTTGAGGTTGTATAGATAGTTAAAATATCATAAAAGGATAACTGACATGAGAGACTAAGGAAATTAGTTAGTTTTATAAGAGTGAGGAGTTATGGTATGAGATTCCAACCAAGTTAGTTATTTGTAGATGAGCAAGGAGTCCTAGCATGAGAGGTCATGGAAATTAGTTATTTTTAGAAGAACAAGGAGTTATGGTATGGGAAGATGAGGAATTCAGTTAGGAGTAGCTGACCTAAATTTATTATAATGGAATAAAATTTCACTTAACTAAAAAGGGCCTTGTATTTTAGTGTCTCGAGGTGAGACACCCATTTCTATCTAGGGGATTGTTATCATAGTCATGGGACTAGGTAATATTTATAAGAAAATATAAAATATATGTAATTGTGTCAAAAATAAGTCAAAGAGTCATATGAGAATAATAAAACTTGTATAAGTTGAAAATTCTATAGAGGCAGGTGTAAAAATAATGAAAAAATAAATCATTATTTCAATATGATTTAACTTTTAAGGGATTATGGAATGTAAACCCTAGGTTTTTAAAGGGTCTAAGTATAGTGAATCAAGGGATATATATGTAACAAATAAAACCACTAATTTATGTAAGAACTTACCTAATCTAATATTTATAAAAATAGCACTAAATTACATAAAAAAGTATTTAACTAACTATGACGGATCATCTAGAGGATGAAAACTAGCACAAATGTTGATTTAAGTATCACAAATAGGGTACAAGTATTTGAAACACTCTTAGATAGTATTATGGTACCTTTTAAAGTTATACACCATGTTAATATCATATTTTCAACACTAATGTCATTTGTGTAAAAACTATGTGATCTTATGGGTGCACCACTATTTGAGTCTAATCTACCTATACTTGTGTGGACAAGCCTTGATTCACTATCTATCTATTATTTTTGACTAATTTAGGATAAAACCCTAGACATCCATGTTTTAAGGTATTTTAGTGGCACAATTAGAAAAAGTCTGATTTTAGCTAGGTAGGTTGGACATCCTCAACACCTAACTATGTTGAGAGTTGCCTACATAACAATATCTTGAGAGGGGATCAAGATTCATGCAGTTCTCCTTCCTAAGTTCTTGGTGAAAGTACAAGTGAATGATAGTATGAGTGTTAAATTGAGTTATTTGAATGAGGCTTGAGACAAAAATTCTTTGCATTATGAGCTTAGGGTGGATTTTGATGACTATATTTATAAATAGGGTAGAATATGGATAAATAACCTTGATGTGCACAACTTTTTATAAGCTTAGTTGTGTATTTTCCATCTTATTTCCATCTAGTGGATAAAGGGATAAAATTAATGTGTATATATTGATATGGTTCTTCTAAAAAGTGTGAAATAGGTCTGTAATGACACTAAGTGTCTTAAAAATTAAAAATATATCTATTGGGGTTGAAATTTGGCAAAGGACATTAGCATTGTACCTTGGTCACTAGTGTGAGGTGCTAGTGTCCAAAGAACCATTTTAGTATCTAGGTGGAATAAATTGAATTAATATGGGCCTAAATATTTAGGGGAATGTTTGGGTCTAAAATTGAGATGCCTATGGATGTGTAATACTCGCATGAAAGCTAGATAAGAGTCAAAAGATATCGTAAAATAGGTCTAGGGCTAAGCTAGGGATGGGTGGTCTCAATTGAAACTCATTGCAATCAAGTGACATTTTATATGAATAAATTCCCCCATCCTTAATTCTATAAATATAGTAAATAAAAATGAGTAGGATAAAGGAAAAATAAGTATACCTCGACTTACTTATGAGATAGAGCCCATGAATCTAGGTTTGAGTATGCAAATAATTCTCCATTATGTATCCTACAAATGAAATATGGATAAATTAGTACTTACTTAAGATTTATCAAAATAAAATACAAAACTAAGTAAAGAGATAAGAGAGATAAGAAAATAATGAATACATCTCACTAAGTAAGTGAACCAATGCAAAACACATGGTGACATCTTGTGTGTGCATGTAGATAGTGATCAAATAGTGATTAAATTGGATTGAATTGATGTCTTGATTAATCCCCATGTGTGGGTGGCTCATGAAGTCAATCTAATTTTTACACAATAATTCCCACCCCTATTTGGTGGATCATACATTATGAATAACTTGTATTGGACTAATGGCTTGTTCAACCCTCCTATGTAGGTGGCTCAAGAGATCAAGTAGGTTATGACTCCATCATTATCTACCCATGTGTGGTAGATGCATCTATGAATAAAATAATATGATGTAACTAAAACTATGTAGGATGGATCTAGGGTCACTCAAAAACCCTAAAATGTAAAATAGCCAAAGGGCCTCTCAGGCACTTAGGAATGTAGATTAGGGACTACATTAAAATTCTAATCTTTTTAAATAGAATAAGGCATAAATATAGTGTGAAAATTTATGAAAATGGTTTTTAAATTATATAATGTAGAGAATGATATGGAATTTTCATTCCATATGAGATGAGTTGGTACAAAATTGATCACATGGAAATAATATGCCACACACATGCCCCAATTCTGATATCTATGCATATGGATTCTAGACTAAGTTGTAGCAATATATGTTAGTGTATATATAAAACTAAAATGGGATTTGATTGTGTCATGAATGATGCCCCTAATATGATCAAACGTGGTGTGATTATTTTTAAAATTAAGCATAAAGTGATCAAATATGATAACCTATGGCTGAAACTAATCTGCGTTGTAACTATTGTGTTATTCTATAGAATATATATTTTCTTTTATATGGGATACTTGATAGTAGGATAATTTCTTGGAAAATAAAACACCACATTATTGTCCTAATTTCATTTCTAGTGTCTTTTATGTTATTTTTCTATAGAACTAACTTTTATCTCTATCTAAATATTTTCCACTATCTTTTACTAATTTTGAGATCTATAATTCTATGCTTACATGCTGAAAAATATACTCGAAGTGCACTTGGATGCCCTGATCTTTGTGAATCACCCTTGTGAATTCCCCATCTTTTGAGGGGAGTTTTTGTACACATGTAATAACTATCCTCAAAATAAAAATCTTTGCATTTTGTTTGTTATATTGAGCATATATGATATCTACATATAAAAAAAATATAATGTCTATACGTGACATCAAAATGTAAGATAATATGAGCATAAGTTGGTAATGTATGATGTATGTTTGATATATCATTTATAAGGTTGTCAAGATAGATATAAAAATTTAAGCACATGTATGAACTACATAATTTGAGAATAATATGAGTAACTACCTAGGGGGATGGGGCATGATGTCCATTAAGGCACCTAAGGAGGAAGGGGAGATGCATGATATCACTCATGGTATCAAAAACTAAGTGTAAGTGTAACAAAAAAGAGACAAGTGTCATGTCCATGACACATACATGAAAGCATACATACAACACACATGAGACATGAAAAGTAGACCAAGGGTCTGTAATATAAAGGAAATGGAGCACATGTCACTAAATTTAAGAAATCAAGACATACAAATATATGTTCAAATGTTTGCATACAATCAATAAATCATGCACAAGGACATGGGCACATGTCCAAAGAATACATACAAAGAAAGATATTAGAATAAAGATGTATAACAATGGCATATTCAAATGACCTCGATTAAATTTATAATTAAAGAGACATAATCAAGTTTAAATTAAGAAATATATAAATTAAAGTATGCCTAGACATATGGTACAAATATGTATAAGAGTAAATATCTACATAAGTTGAGTCTATATTATTAGTAGAGTATATAGTAGTAGTCAACAATTTTTTTGAGTAGTATAGGATGATCAATATTAAGATATAAACAATGTTAAATATGTGATATAGAGTATAGAAAAATGTAACCTAACAAACTATAATTTGTGTGTAAGATTCCCTAAATGGGAAAATGCATCAATGATGAATCTACGTATCTATGTATGTGCCCCTAGTGGGTATATAGTAGCAAATATGGATCTGTGTGTTGTCTTGAGTCCAATAAAAATTTGTGGGCACTCGACAAGAACAAGTGAAGCATGTATGTATGATAAAACTAATTGAACTAACATAGATAACATATGTAGTACTTGGCATGTATATAAATAATGTAAACATTGATATGAAAACAATCCATTTTTTTATTTTGTAAGCAATGTTTGAATGTTTTTGTATTTTAAACATGTTATATTATTTTTTTGGTTTTTGAGTATATAATTTATGTACAAGCAATTATGAAAATGAAACTATATACAAAGAGCAAGGTAAGAGAATCTATATATAATCATAGAGGAACATACTACCTAGTGAGTTTCATAAGAGATTCATAATCTATGTGGCTTATATCAAATAGAGAATAAGTGATCATGCATGTTGTGTGATGAGGTATCTAAGATCCAAAAATCAGATGTATTGAGTAATTTATAACAAAAACTACATGTGGAGTAGGGATATGAATCTATGGAGATAACTAAATTAGCCTATGAACTGTAAGGTTCTTATTGATCCATGTGGTATAATAAGCTATAACTAATGTAGATTATATCTACTATAACATTGATCTATGTGGTGGTGGAGAGAAAGGCACTCTATAATCCACAAAATGTTGTTGATGCAAGTATATATCTAATAAAGGTCTATATGAAAGAGTATGTATATGTGGTACTATTATAGGAGTAGATCTCACCTACATTGGTAGCTCAACTGATATCAAAAGTATGATAAAATAATATTTTCCTAGAACTATAATTAGTGACTATTGTATAAGTGATTATGGAATAGGTAAATGATACTCATATGGAAGCCCTTCAACTATAACCACATGATTAACATGCATATACTTGATACATATATTTATGGTGGATGGAATGGATCAAAAATTTTGTATCTAAGGCCTACCCAATAACATATCAAATGTTCCTACATTATATACTACTATGTATCTAGTGGCCACATGTGTAAGACCAACATATAATGGTAGTATTATCTCCCTAATGGATCTCTATACATGGCCATTAAAGCCATGAATAATTATATCTATCTAAGAAATATCCCATTCTAAATAACCCGATTTATGTATAAGTGTGATATTACACATGTTGACACTTGACCTATTGTAACCCATGACACTCTGAATAGGAAGGTGATTAATGTAGGATCATATAAAGAGTGCATATAAATCTATGTAATCATCAAGTATCTCCTACTCTAAAAAAGGGATAAGAGGTTTAATTGTCACTATAGTATAGTACACACCAATGATATTTTGTAAAGGATGTGGATACATTATATGAGTCTAATAAGATGTTATTGGTTGTTGTGCCTAATATGTACAATGAATACCTAAAGTGCTTGCTATCTCATTACTGTAAATTTTGAAAATAGATCTAAAATATTTTCAATGATTTTTCTTCCACTTATTGTGGTTTAAGAGCCTCTATAAGAGTGCTAATATTAATGATATTAGCTTCTATAAAATCTTGTATCTTATGTCAAAAGCTAATGAATCTATTTGTATTATGTCCTAGTGCCTTGTGATAATTGCATAATGTATTAGAATTATAGTTAGATGGAAGAGTCCTAGTTGTATTGACCTCTTTGATGGAAGGGAAATATATGACATTGCATTCCAAGATTGATTGTATAACCCATGCTAGAGACTGAGTAATATTCATAAAATGTCTCCTTGGAGGAGCTGATAAAACCATGGGAGGAGGTGGATTTGAATCAACATTAATTGCCATTTTTGAGTCATTATTATTCTCACTACATTTCATATTCTATGGAGGCTTATTATAACTCTTATTAATTTAATATGATCTAGTTGTGTACTTTAATTTACACATGGAGATAATATTAACTTCCCATTATTTCATTATATCAAAAAGATCTATGAATGATGGAAACTTCTTGGTTATCATATCTTCATGAAATATTGGTAACAACCTCTTCTTGAATATTTCTTGGACTTATCTACCATGGGTCTATTCATCTTAGATAATATAGTTTTATGTCACAAAAAATATTAATCTATTGGCTCATTTAATTTTTTCTTGAATTGTGCAACTTGATCATAGGAAAACTTATCATTGATGTTGGTTGAAAAGTGTGCTAAAAACATATATGCCAGTGGATTGAATGTTGTGATGGACTAATTAAAAAGATAGTAGAACCATTGTATAGCATAATCCTTTAAAATTTGAGGGAAAAACTTAGTAAAGAGATAATCATTAGACACATAATCCAAGAATGTTATGTGGAAACCTTAGAGATGGTGCTCTAGGTCACCCTTAACATCATACAAAGTAATCTTGTGTGCCAAAAATCTAGAAGGCAAAGGAATTACCTCTATATGTTGTGCCAAAGGTGTATGTAAGAGAACATTATAATCCAATACATGAGATGGCCTAGTATCACCCTAATGAAGATGTAACAACTTGTCTTATATATCATGTATCTCATGTATAAGGGACTATACATCTAGAGAAGAGGAACTAGCCATAGGATGTGTTATCATTGTTGAAGGTTTTAGAGTTATAATAGGTTGTTATAGAATCTAAGTTCCCCCCAATGTCAGGGTAATAGTATTAGAATCTAGGGGCTTAGAATATTGATCAGTTTTATATTTATTCATTATTTCTATTATGGATTTGAGAATATGTGCATGATCATGGGGTTGTTCCTAAAGTCTATCACCAAAAATTTGTAAAATCTCATTATTATTAACTATAAGATTTTAATTATGAAGTGGGGTGGGGGGGGGGGGAGGGGGGGAAGGGGGACTTTGTCTCTATTCCCATATTTTGTATCATTTTGATCTTGATTGTATTGCTCATCTTTAGATGTATTATCATTGAAGTCCACAAATTAGGGTGTCAAGTATAAATGAGTGGGGTTGTAACTAGTCCTTTATCCATGGTATAGGCTTGAACAAAAATAATATGTGTATGCTAAATAGGATTTACATTAAGCCTTACACTTCTTAAAGGAAGATATATAACTCTTTGATATGGCATATAGAAAATAAAATTAAATAGTGCTACTAAAATAGAATATATAAAATCTTAAAAATACTAACATAGCCAAGGTAAATAGGAAAAATAAGCATACAAACCCTAATATCATATAGGGATAAGGTTTAGGTAGTATTTGAAGTAAGTCAGGTTCACTAAATGATTTAATTTTTAAGGGATTATGGAATATAAACCCTAGGTTGTTAAAGGATCTGAGTACATTAAATCAAGGAAGAGATATGAAATAAATATAACCACTTGTACAAAATTGGCCTAATCTGATATTTATAAAAATAATAATGAATGACACAAATAAGTACTTATATAGAAACTAACTAAGATAGATTATCTAGAGGCTAAAACAAACACAAAAATTTATTAGTGTGTCGTAAATAGGGTCCAAGTGTTAAAAACCCTCCTAGATAGTTGTTGAAAAAATTTGAATTTTAGTCAAATTGGGTGAACCCATACATACTAAAATTTTTCAAAAGTTCCCATATGTCTAATAGGGCCTCATGTGTGTCTAAATACCTTACCTATCCTTGCCCTAGCCATGATCTAAGCCTAACTTCTTTATACTTACCTAATCAACCAAAGTCAACCCTAGTCAACTCTAGTAAAACATGGTCAAAGGCTAAAAATATCTTTAAAATATCCCAATATGCTCATTTAGGTGTTATAAGGTGTTTATAATTCATAAATTGGTCCTTTACCATGTCTCATATGTAAAAAGTGTCATTTTGTCATATTTTTTGCTCATTAAATGACTTGTATGGTTTATCAAAAAGGCATATTTGTCACCAAGTAAGTTTCTAACTTTAAGGATCTTATAATATGTTAGGAAGTGGTTAGATTCAATTCAAGAAGTAGTTTCACGTAGAAAGAGGTAGTTTCTCCTTGAAAATAGGCCCTTATTGGCAGTTATACGGTCTTGGGAAGTGCACCTTCAATTAAAAACATGGTAATGTGTCTCTCCATCTCCATAATACCTTTACCATGGCTAGTTCATATATATTTCATTAGATAGATCTATTTTTGCTTCTTTTTCTTCTTTCTTGCCTTCACAAGCCAAGAAGGGTCAACTTTGCATGCTTGGTACCAGTCATACAAGTGGAGTTTGGAGGAATTATCTTAGGGGTTAAAATAGGTCTACATCTACATAAAATTCATGGAAATAAGTTTTATTTTCATGGATCCTCCTTTATGAACCATTGTTAAGAGGCCAGATAGCATTTTATGCACTCAAATCCATGAAGGGTCCCTTTTTGAGCCTATTTTAGAATATTTTTCTTTGTTCTCGTGGATTTGATTGTTTTAGGTGTTTCTCAAGGTTTTATAACACCTATCCATAGTTTTTTTATTGTTTTTTGGTTTTGTAGGCCTTAAAAACTCATAGAATCTCTTCTAGACTTGTCTCAGCTAGGTAGACAGGAAAATACATTAAAAACATCAGTATGAGGGAAATATCACATTGAGTATGAGTTTTATAAAAAAATTTAAATATTCATATGATGTAAATTATCCCTTTAAGGACTGATAAAAGAGATAGGCCTACCCATGATTCCTAATTTTACACATTATCTATATTTTCCTTCTCTATTTGCTCTTTTCACCAATAGGTAAGTGATTTACACATGGATGAGGGTGTTTGAAGATGATTTAAAATATATTTATGAATTTAATCCATATAAGTATTATTAAATCCATTTTAGGTATTATGTAGCTTTTAACAAACTTTTCTTGCTCAATTCCATCCTCTATGTCTGCACATAGTCAGGTGCATAACTTCAGGTGGTCTTGACAGAGGTTGAATGGTCATTTTGGAGTTTTGAATAATAATATGAATCACAATTGAGATAATAGGATGTTTTTAAGGAATTATATACCTCATTAAATGATATATTTCCAATAAAATTTAAAGGTCATCATCAAAGAGTGTTGACTACAATTTCAGGCCTGTTTGCCCAGACAATACCAATAGAGGGCAAGAATATTTTCAAAAAAAATATATAAAACATTTGATATGGTATTAAAGGAAAAAATTGAGTTAATTTTTTTTATATCTAACATGTAAAATTCTTTCACAAAATATGGACTCAAAGGAATGAGTGTAAGGTAGTTATTGAGGAACCTAAAGATGCCTCTTGAGCCACTAAAATTAAACAGTGAATTCTACATGTCTGAGCCTCTAGTGACCATTAGCCTTAAGAAAAATCAATGCATGATATTATGATTGGGTGATAAAATGGTGAGTAAGATAAACTATATATAATTATTGTCATTTTTTTTAGGTTTATATGCAATACCTTAGACCTTTAAGCTCATACCCTATCTGTACACAGGGCATAATCAACACCTACAATGAACATAAGATCAGGCTTGAAAGAGGGTTTTTTTAAATTAAAATACAGTAATGTTTTGAGATGTTTTAAATTTTTAAATAATTAAAATATTCTTAAAATTTTTTAATGAATAGGTGATTACCTTCATGTCTTATTCACACTCACCCTTAGACCATACATGTGACCTTAATAAGCACCTATAGTAGGGGTCACTAGGGAAGTGTCTCAGTGCATGGAAAAGCATAGTTTGGTTTCAAATAAAATATATAGGTGTTTTTAAGATGATACACATATTTTTTAACCTTAGGTATGTTTCAAATAAATTTTTTACATCATGGCCAAGTGGATGAGGTAAATAAACACCTACAGCTAGCAAGGAATGGACTAAGACAATAGTGAGATGAGAGAGGTCTTAAGTGAGGTTCTAGTGGTCATTTAGATTTAAATTGTGAATATATGAGATTAATTCAAGGTTATATATGGAATTAATTATCCATATACATTATTCCAAGTCAAAACAAGGTCACAAACACCTATAGGAGTCATCAAACAAGGTTATCTCAGTTTGCTAGAGTAGGCCTAGTCTTGTGATTTTAAAAATAGTTAAGGTCTTTTGGGAGAAAAAAAAGTTAGAGTGGTGTTTGAAAAAAAATAAAAATTATTATAAAATGTACATATTTCCTTTACATGAGAATATGGAAAGGCAAGGTTCCCCAAATAAGCAAAACTCAATCAACTTGTTAAAAGCTCCACACAGTCTACCCTAATAAACTTAGTCTTGGATTTTGAGGAAGTAGGAGGTCATATGCTTAGATTTATGTTATAATATTTTGTATATATAATCCTTGGGAGTTGGATAATACCATAAAAATCTAAAATTGATGAGAAAATAGGATAAAATGCCCTCATTTTATCTCATAGATAGAACACTTTTCCCCTTGTATAGACCCTATTTTCTTGATATGGTAGGTATAAACATGGACCAAAATTAAAGGAGAGATTAAATAATATGTTTGATGTTGTGACACACCTTTTTAAATGTGGTAAACAAACATAAAATTCTTGAATAAAAACATGGTGATCCAAGAAACAAGAGTTGCATGCAGGATAGCTAGGCAAGGTGTAAGCCTAGCCTAAAATGAGAGACCACTTTCACTTTTAGCCTTAGTGAAGAATTATAATGCTCTAGATAATCTTTGTGGAGGTAAATATTATGTGTTTGAGATATCTTAGAGGTGTGAAATTTCATGAAAGAGGTTTGAACCACCAAGTTGTAGGAAAACATACTGAATAAGGTTTAGGCCTATTTCAAAAATGGGGTCTTTTCATTTATATATATTAATGAGATATTATGATTATTGTAACATGTTTTTGGGATGTTTTTGGAAGTTTTTAAGCCTTAATTATGTAGGGGAGGTCTCTAATAATACATTTTTGGCTTGAAGTGCACTCAAACCTCAAAAAATACATGGAAAAGGACATGAATGACAACTTAATATTCTTGTATCTCTCAAGAAACTTTACATGGAAATTTGAGGTGATGATATATGTTAGATAGGGTGCATAGGATGCTCTTATAAATATTTTGAAAGATTTTGGATGTCAAACTTTCATGAACAAAGGTTAAGACCTGAAACCACTCCAAAACCCTCAAAAACCCTCATTAAGGACCTAATTGGCAAAAGAAGGAAAATGAAGCATTGAAATAGAGAGTAAAGGATAGAGAAGTGATTTGAAGATGTATATGACTCTATAGGTACCTGACCCATGAAATTGAGTTGTACCCTACCTATATAAAAGAGGTGCAATATAGCTTATTTCGACAAATTTATGTTTTTTGTAGACATGGAAAACTTTTAAAAGATGCAACCACCTTTGGGAGAAATATTAAATTTTTTTATAAGTCCTCATGTTCATTTATTGAGTTATCTATTCTCCCAAGTGTGCCTACCATTTTCCTCATCTCAACTAGTCATAGTGAATGAGCAGTGAACACTTAGTGAAAATGGTGAAACTCTAATTGGGAAGCCTTTTAAGGTTTGATTATTTAACCTAATGTATTAGACACTATTGAAATGTGTAATTCATATTTTTTCATGGATAATATTTTATTATTGAAATATTTTATGTGCCAAGTGTGAGAGGTGCATGAGAAGGAGTCATTTTGTAACTATTTAAGATGATTTCTCATAGATAGAAGAATGTGGATGATTAGGGGCTGATATAATGTATGTGAGGGCTTGTTGGTAATCCATCCCCTTCATATCAATCATCATACCTGACCATATTCAATAGTGAAAGAGTTTTGTGAAGGAAAATCATGGAAATAGTTTCTTATGCAAGCACAAGAGCATCTATACCACATATGGAGGAGTTAGAAGACTTGGGAGACATATGTCCATATTTTCCTTATAGGACCTATCTCATGCCTAATTATATGAATATTATAACTCTATATTATTTCTTTACAAGTGTCTTAGTGACTCTTGAACTTCACTTTCTCTCTCCTCTCACAATTGCTATGAATTCTATCCTTTTTGTCTATTTTACACATCTCTCCACATGGGTATGGTGAATCCATACCAAATTTTTACCTTGAATTAATGAATAATGTCTTTTTACCTCATTGAATTTTTCACTAAGTGAATGTTTTGGTTTTTGGTCTTGTGAAAGTGTATTTTACTTGCCTTCACATGTTACTCTTCCTAGTGCCTTGTGTGAATTGAAAGCTCTCTTTTGTAGGTTATAAATAAGTCTCTAATATGTATTATAGGTATACTGAGTATCTAATTCATTAGCATTTATAGAATACTTGTTGTCTAATTCCTCTTAGCCTAATCTCTCTTCAAGGCCCCATGCTTGAAACATTGATGTAGAAGAGGAGTGTTGAATTGGATGAAGTGTATGTGTGGGATTCTCCTTGGTTCCAAGCACATTGTAAGTGGTATGAGTAGACCATATATTTGGTGTATCACCTCCCCTATTTTATATTTGTTTTCAGTTAGCCTTCTCTCTTTTTACCCACCAAACGTTAGTAGTAGGTTTGATCTATATTAGTACATCAAGAGAACTAGCCCTAATTTAGACATCCAGCTCAAATTTGGGTCACCCACAACCTTGAGGTGTTTCCATTATGCCACTTGAAAGAGGAGACACTTGTTATCTCCTCAAAGGGTGAAATTTCAAGTGACAAAAATAGTAGTGTAATACCTTTTATAGTAGTGCATTATGTTAGTATCCTAATTTCAATGCTAATATCCTTTATGCAAAAACTATGTGATCTTTTGGGTGCACCTTCAATTGAGTCTAATCTACATGTACCTATGTGGATGAGATTTGTAAACTATTTTTTATTTATTTAGGATCAAAACCTATACCTCCATGTTGTTAGGGTATTTTAGTGGTATAATTATCAAAAGTGTGATGTTATCTAGGTAGGATGGACATCTTTAACACTTTGTTATGTTGAGAGTTGCCTATATAAAAATACCTCAATATGTGATCAAAATTGATGTACTTATCCCACCTAAGTGCCTAGTGAAAGTGCAATTTAATACTACTACGAGTGTCAAATTGAGTGATTTGAATGAGGATTGAGATTATACATAGATGTATTCTAATCTTAGGGTGGTTGTAGATGACTGTATGTAGAAATAAGGCAGAATAGGGATTAATAACTTGTTGTAAGCTTATTTGTGTATTTTTCATTTAATTTCCATCTAGTGGATAAAGGGATACAATTCATGTATATATATATATAGCTCAAGTGCTTATGTGGAGTGTGAAATAGGTCTAGGTTGACCTTAGGTGTCTTAAGAATTAAAAACATATCTATTAGGGTTAAAATTTGGTAAAGGAAACTAGCATTATACCTTGGTCACTAACATGGTGTGATAGTGTCAAAAGAACCATTTTAATGTCTATATGCCATAAATTGATGCACTTAAGGCTTGGATCCCTAGGGGAAGGTCTATGACTAAAATTGGGATGTCTAGGGATGTGGAATTCCTACATGAGAGTTATATAAGGGTTGAAAGATGACCTAAGATTTGTCTAGGGCTAAGCTAGTGATAAATGGTCTTAAGTGACACTCATTTCACTCAAGTGATATTTTATATGACTACAAAATAAGATTTTTCTTCCATGGATTCATAATTAATCTTGATTAGTTTATTGTTATTAATGAAAATTCTTTCTTAATTTATCTCCCATCAGTGTTTATTGGTGATATTTTAAATCTATTTTTATGTTTCTATTTAACTATTGTTATATTATTTTAATTTCATTGGTTTTATTGGTTCTATTATAATATTACTCGGTTTAGATTAACTATAATAAATAGTCATAGACTTGGTGACATTCTTAGATCATAGCTTCATGATTGAAGTTGGGACCAAGGATAAAGTAAAGATAAAATATCTTAAGTAGCCTATAATTTTTATGATAGTGTCCCCAATTTATGTGATATCATCATAAAAATTGGGGATCATGCCAATTATTAGTAGGGTGAGAAGGATAAATATATCTATATGAGGGATTAGGAATGAATTTATTAATTTCAAATATAGAAAGAGGCTTGTGAACTTCCACATTGTTCATGTAATATAATGAAGAGAGAGCATTATGAAATAGATTTCCCATGAGAGGTTGGGAAATTTTTAATTTGTTGGACCCACCAAGGAGAATAACATTAACTGTATGTGAGCAATTGTATGTTTTTATGACACCATCATTGATAGCATGTTTAATTTTAGACTTCATAATCATATGAGTTCTAAATGTATGTTGGGAAGGGTTGAATTGTCTTATGAGTAAGTATTGATGTTTAACTTGATCAAGGGCTTCTTCCAATGATTTTGTAGAGATATTATAAACTCAATATTAGAGTTTAGAATGGAACATTTTGGTAAATAAGTAGAAGAGGTTTTATTCTAAAATGTTGTTTTTGGATTTCCTATATTAGGATTTACAACACTTGTAAAAGTCTTGGGTAGTTCTAGATTCCACTTGTTTGTAATTAATGAAATGGGCTAAGTTATTTTTAGGAAGAATATTTTTCAATGTGTTAACTATGTATTATAAGTTATAGATGATATTACATTTGTGTTTATTGTACCAATATAATACATCACATGAGACAATGTTTCATATAAGTCTAGGAGTCTCAAAGGTGTTTAGATTAATCCAATCTTTGTAAAGGTTTACAAAATATTTAAAATGATAATTAGGATTAGTGGATACATTATATGTGATAGTAGAATTGATACAACCTATGTCTATGTTTATAGTTTGAGGAACTAATGATTTGTTTTAAAGATGCTTAATTTCTTTGTTAAGAATTAGAAGTTGTAGAATTATATTACCATGTGCATATCTATGGGGATTTAGATTTTTCATTCCCTATTTAGTTTATTGAGGATTATTTTGAAATTACAAGAGTTGATTTTTTATTTGTATCATTTGATTTTTATTAGTGGCTTGAAAGGTATCCATTTGGTTCATGATTTTTAAAAATATGTGATACATATTAAGATTTTTTTGAATATAAGAGGAATATTGATATGCTATAGTGGTATTATTAACATGAGTTTTAACATGGTCACTTTGAGTATGCTAACTAAAGGAAAGACCCACCATGTTATTTTGAATACTAGTCATGGCAGAGGAGGAAAGGAAAGGATAAGTCATGTGTTGACTTTCCTAAAGTCTCATAGAAAAACCAAATATAGGAAGAAACTCCACATACGATGTCATCAAGAGATGATAAATCAAACATAAGTTCCTTACCCCTATGCTCAATATGTTCATTAATTAAATAACATTTTTTGAAGTATACTCAATATAACTCTCATCCTCTTTAATAGGCATGTGTGGAGGTTAATTAAGTGTATCAATTAGTTTGGAAATAATTAGTTCATAGTCTTTAGTTATATTAGCTACATTATAATTACTTGTGTATTGGTTTTAAAACTTAGTGGAAGGAAAACATTATCCAGATGTTTTATGGGAATTGGTCAAATCCATAATATCTTTTTGGGTTATATATTTATAATTAGTGAACATGTATTGCATGATGGAAGAGGTGGATTTTAATTTAATAGAGTTAGATAATGTAGTTAAATTTTAGAAAAGAGACTGTATCAACTAATCCATTATAGTTAAAAACATAAGAATTAAGAATTAGAATGTATTAGGTTGGTTGATGTCGTCAGTTTAGTAAGAGTATGGTAAAACATATTGTATCAATCTAGTTGATGTATTCTAGTGTGAATGATTGAATATAAAAAAATATATTAGGTTGGTCTATGTTTTCTAGTTTGAAAGTGTTAAGACTAAAAGACTATAGTAGGTTGGTTGATGTAGTCAAGTAGAAGGGAGGTATGATCAAATAGACTGTATTTGGTAGGCTAATGAGTATGGTAAAAAAATTCAAGCTAATATACTATATAGGGTTGGTCAATATAGTCAAGAAGAAAGTATGAATAGACTATATCAATATTTTTTAATGTATTCATACGAAATATTTATTAGTCTAAAATATCATATCAAGTTAAACAATATAGTTATGATAGCATAAAACAAACTATAGTGGATTGGTTGATTAGTTAGTTATAGGATGGTAAACAATTAGACTTTATTAAATTGTTTGATGTGATTAGGGATGCAAACACATGTAGTTGTATAAAAATAATTAATTTACTTTTTACACATAGGTAATTGATTAGATTCTGGCTAATGTAGTTATAACACACAATAGATAAATTTATTTATGTTGGCCAATAAATTTTGTAATATAACAAATCATTTATGTAATAAATTAAATATAACTATCTTTAAAAAAATAAGATCAAGTAGATGTACTAATATGATTTGATTGATAGTGTGGGATCTCAAATATAATTACTCATTCATTGATTAATGTTGATCCAATGTTTTAGATCACTAAATAAATAGTTTGATCCATGCTTTAGCCCTCTAACCTTATTTTTTAATGTAAAAATAGAGTAAAGTCCCTAGGAATAATATTCCTCTCAAGTGCACCACAAAATAAAATGGATGGCTAGTTTATTAATGTTTAATAAAAATGAAACACTATTTATTTATGATAAACTATGAGACACATGGAAACTAAACTCCATGTTTACTATTGTACTATGTCTATGATTATTGGGGAAATATCCCCATGCCATGATGTTTGTAAATATAACATTATGTATCCTTGAATTAAATTCAATAAGTACTTTGAGAACTACTAAAACATAATTTATAGGTAAAATCAAACAAAAAAAGTTCAAAAATCAATGTCAAAAACCAATTTCTAGCATTTAAATAAATGAAAAAAATAGGAAATAAATAGTAATGAACTAAAATATGTTAAAAATTATAAAAAATATAACAATATCAATGTCTGTTATTGTAGTTGTAAACACATAACAAAACTATATCACGTTAGTCGATACAATCTATGTGAACATAGAGTGGGTTGGATTAGCCAATGTGATTCATAGACAAGAATAAAATTGTATTGGATTGGCCAATACAATTTGTTAAAATGAAAATTAGAAACATAACTATGTCATGTTTGGACAATATAGTTGGCTATTAAGAATGAATCTAATACATAAGTGTATCACGTTTGGCAAATTTAGTTGGCTGAAAAAATGGAAACTAAGACTAAATTATATCACATTTGGTTGATATAGTTGGTTGAGGGATGAGACATAAGATAAAATTTTATCAAATTTGGTTGATATAGTTGGTAAAAGGGTGCAGGAACTAGTATACTTTATTTTGAGTTAACCATAGTGGATGGAATGGGCTAGGATAAATTTTCAACTATCTTATCTTTTACGATCCATACTCAAAGAAGGTTAATCAAATGGATCCCAATGATACCTAATATTAAATTAGTGACCAATAGATCTATAAATTTTGAATAAAGGAAATTATATCACCAATATGAAGGGAAATGGTTTAGAATATTTTAGTCCTATGATATAATAAGATATCTCTAACTAGACCAATGGGGGTCTAAAAAATGGGCAAGAGATATGGTAGACCAATGGGGGTCTAAAAAACATAATAATAGATAAATGGAAAGTTCAATAAATCCTATAGTCACACTAAGTATAAGTGTAGATAAATATTAAATATAGATAAACACACATTCATTCACTAAGCATTAAACAACTTCTATATACTCAATTAAATAAAAAAAATAACTAAGGTTATAAATACTTACCTTAATGGAGAGCCATCAAGATTTAATATCCCCCTTGTAAAATGGTGATTTTCAAGAGATTGTTGTGGTTTTGAATACCTCCTATTTGATCTCCAAGAATTTCACAAGACAAGCTTCATTTAAGATAAGATTCTAGGATTAACTCCTTGAAATGCGAATAGGGTTAAAATGTGAGTAAACTTAGAACAAATAAATTATTTATGGTATATTAGAATGAAAATGTGACTTTCATATATAGTCATCAATTACCCAAACCCACCCTAAAAGCTATGCAAATTGTATTAGCCTAATTAAATGTAGTTAAAATGACTTGGATGAAATCAAACTATATTAACCATGCTAAAATAGTTTAAATTCAAATAGACAGTCTTATAAATAATTCAAAAAAGTTGATATAATA
>JARHVA010004210.1:527500-640000 GCA_037957365.1 Torreya grandis
ATAACTATTTTCAAGTCACTCATCATCAGTCTATAAAGAGTTACACTCAAGTCCCTCATCATCAGTCTAGAAAGAATTCCACTAATGAATTGAGATTTAAGTATAGAGCAATACTTATGTGGAAAATGACCTAGATTTTTATGAATCTTTAAGCTATAAATGTTTTGGCCAAACTGATGTTATAGTTTTATACATTGTATGTTCACTATACTTTCTTATTTGTATTTTTTTTGAAGTTATATTAGATAGAATCATACGTATGGTATATACTATTGGCTACATTTAATAGTGATTTTAATTTCACATTGTCCTCATATTATTTTATATGTCTAAATTTTCATTACAGCCCCTCCATGAAGGGAAGGTATACTCCCAGTGGGGAGGTGTCTGGAATGTTGTTGGTCAATGGTTGGAGATAAAACACCTAGATTATGCTCTCCCTCCTTACATTTTTTTAACCAGTTATCGATGCTTACTCATGGAAAATAAATATGATCTAATTTTTATTACATTATTCAAAAGTATCATGGTATATTTTGCATTGCTTAGTAATATTACTATATAGTGGATGTTAAGATTTATTGATAATTACATCTTAGGTTGTTGACATTCTTATGTAATCATGTTTACATATTATTTATTCTAGGATATAATCAACAATACCATGTTTGAAAAAAATTATATATTTTTGTACCTCATGAGTCTTGGGAGGATTGTTGCCTATTTGTATTTTTTATTTAATCGAGTGGAATTAATTTTCTTAAATAAATGTTTTTTACTACTTAATAATTTAATAAAATCATATGAATATAATTTAGATATTTTAATATACTCTTTTATAATATGAATGGTAATTTTATTTATTAAAATTAAATTAAAATAAAGTTGTTAGTATTCTTAAGTAATCTAGCTAGGTCATAACATGTGCTATTAGAGTGTAGGTTTAAAAACTCATACCTAATGATTACACTGGCGATGATCTATTATTTTTTCTTGATACCTAGTAGGATGAAATGGCTCATGAAATGGATAACATATATTTAAATACATCCAATTAGGATCAATAACTTGATATAAATAGATTAGTAACAAAACAATATGCCAAGATTGATCAAATCTTCACAACCCTAAATATGACATGGGATGGAATAATAGCTTTGGAAAAAAAATTACATCAATGTGATGCAGAGGAAGAATAAGAGGAGCATTAGGATGGACCAAAATAAAATTAATATTAAGATAAAGAGTATGTTGAAGGGCATCAAACTGCAAGGATTCAATTTATACTATAACTTGTATGTGATATGAAAAATGTGAACTCACAAAAACTCTATAGAACTATGTTGGGAGATAGAGATAAAGGGTGGATCATAGAAATGAAAAAAATATTTTGAGATATGAAACTACTCAAAATTAATGATATTGATATGAGATAATAGTAATTGGTTGGCAAGACAACAACCTAGTGGGCTAACAAGAAAATGGATATTAGCCTTGATTTCAATACCACTACATGGAATTATTTTTTTATATATTTATGGTAATATAGATTATAATTTTATATTTTTACTAAAATTTTATAGATTTTCAAAATTTAAAGCAATGAAAATTGTCGATGATTGAATATTAGGAGTAGTACACAAAAATTCTCAAATATGTTTCCAAATATATAAAGGATGAATGTTTATGAATCCCAAAGTTCATAATGGGTTTGAAACCTCAAATAGGATGTGATTTGGATGTTTTTGGATCCATATACATGGATCAAGTCCTTGAAAAAGTTGTCAAACTTGAGTAGAAGCTCAAATCTCTTGATAAAATTGGAGATAAGTATCAATTTTTTTTTGAAGGTTTGAAGCCTTATTTTAAAAAGAAGGCATGGAATAAAAATTGGTATTTTATAAATAGGTTAAAAATTAATAATCCCAAGTATAATAATGATTATAAAATAAAGAAGCCAATAAATGGTTTTAATGATGTGAATAAAAGAGGTAACCCATTTGAAAGTAAAAGACCACTTGGGAGATGTTTTACTTGTGGAGGAGATGGTTGATGTATATTGTTGTTGAGGTTATGATTTTAACATCATAATCATATTTCTCAAATTATATTATATGTCCTAGAAAACCTTATGGATTAACTCAATTTTTCTAGAGAGACTATGTGGTAACCACCTTTAGTTTGCAAGTACACCCTACTATAGGGACAATAGGAACTTCAGTGATGACACAATACACTTGAATTTATTTGTGTTATTATGATGTAAAAAATGATTTATATTTTTCCAATATTAGCCCAAACTTTAAGTAGCCAAATAGATATTCACAATTAGCATTAATCTAAAGTGATTCATGTTTTAAAAAGTTTAAAAGAGGAAGCAGGGTAAAGCATAAAAGGAGGTTTTCTTTGAAACAATAAAGACCAATAAATCTCCTTTAATTTCTTGTAACAATAGTGCAAATAAAACTAAAATCTATGAGATCCTAGTGCCAGACTTAGAATATCATAAGTACAGTGAGGATTCTAGGGTAAATATAATGCATATATCTAAATAGTAAATTTTTAATAGACTACTTATAGCAAATTATTTTAAACACATTTACTAGTAGAATAGGAAGAAAATAGAACATACATAACATATTTTATTAGCATATCTAAATGCATAAACTAACAAGATGCATTCAAAATATTACTACCAAGCTTAACCATTGGAGAAATGAAATCATATATTATTAACAAATATTGATAAACAAGAACACATGAAGATAATGAAAACAATGAGAAAATTGCATGAATTTTCTTTCTCTTTTCATTCATTTGACAAAATTATGTTCTGATGTACAAGAAAGGGGGAGATCACCTATATATAGGCCTTTGAATGGATCATATAGTTACAAAAGAACTATATATATGAAACCTATTAATAGAAAATGACCTAATGTCCTAAAGCTAAAGAATACTCCCTATTCAAATAGGGGAATATTTTATAATGAAATTAAAGGGAATTAGGACATGATTCTTATCAAAATAAATCCTAATAGATGACTATCTTTATCCTAAAGAACTGGGATGAGATCCCATTGGTGTAGTCACTGATGAATCTCCTATTATAGAAGAAGATTGATATGAACCAATAACAACTAAAGGAGTGTTATTTCTAGTTGAGTAAGAAGATATACCAAGAGGGGATGAGTAGGTAGAGGTTTTTACAATGATATTTCATTTTTTTTATTTGATTTTCCCTCTCCATGATTCAAATCATCTCTTATACTCACTATATATCAAGTTTAGATTGATGATAAGATCATTTCATATCTTGACTATGAGTCCTATCATTACATCATGTTTTCTTAGGAGTGGTAATATAAATTCATTAATTTATATAATATTTTTAATCCTTTGATGGGAAAAGGCTACCAAATCTACCATCTCCTTCCCAAAAGTTACTCCTCTAGCCATGTCCTGCTTTCTAAAGTTTATAATAAAGTTTTACAGCTAGGCCCTAAAGACATCCTTACTACTAATGAAGCCATCCTTGTTGGAAAGGTACATGATCTCAAAATCCTTCAACAAAGTTATGACCCTATCACCTTGTTAGGTAAGAGACTGGCCCAAGGATCTCATATCATTAAACCACTAGTTTAGTGCCTTCCTACTACCAATTACATAGCATTGAGTAATGCTCAAATCCTCTAAGGGGATCATATTTAATTCCTCAAACTTATTTATTTTTATTAGCTTCACCATGTTGATTATCTTACTATCATATACCCCATATGTAGCTTTGGCCTTGATAATCTTATTATATATTTCATTCCCCTTTACCTTGTATTAGGCTAAGGTGTTCAACATGTCAAACATTTCTCCCATAACCCATTCTACCTTTTTTATGGTCTATGTTAGTAATTTGGATTTGTGCTACTAATCTAGGTCAACAACTTTTTAATGTACTCCTTTTACTAATTTAGTAACCACATCCATAGTTTTTTGAAGTGTTGATAGGGGGCCCTCCTCATATTGTTGTTGTTCACTTCATTTGGTCATCTTCATCTTAGTCAACTACAATAGAGTCTCATCTAGATCATACATAAATTTTTTGTCTAGTTGGTTGACCTTCCTCTTTTTCACCATACTCATTACCCCAAAATCCTTTTCAAACTTCATCATGACCTGTGGAGGGTCCATTATGACCAAATCTAGGTATTCCATTGTAGCTAGCTGCATTTATCTTATCCATGATTTATCTAAATAGCCACTCAGAGGTTGAATAGATGGGATCAATTAATGGTTTGGAGTTAGTCCATATAAATCAGACATCTAGGAGGTATCTATAGATGTGAACAATATAAATGTAGATCTAGGTGATTATTAAGAACTATTGATAGCTAAAGAACTAGTTGTGAATAAGGGAACTTGGGGAATGATGATAGTGGGCCTCTTCATAGGTAGTTAGGGACCTAGTCTAGGCATAGATCCAGGCATAAATGGGGGTAAATTGGTCATTAATGAGACCCTATAAATAGAGGATATGACAAAATGGTTGATGATGGGCAATGGAATGGTCATAGGCCTAATTATAGGTCTGGTAAAATATTTTTAGGGTATGAGGTTGGCATGGTCCCAAGTTGGGAGCTCACAAAGTATGTTCAAGGGTTAATTACAGAGGAAAGAAGGAGGATAACAAAACATGTTCCTCACCTAAAATACTTTGTCCTTCTCTGGCAAGAGGGATGGGATGAAATTTTGATGCTAAAGTTGTTAGTGTTGGAGTGAAGTGATTGTTACCTCCACTGAAGTTGTTGCCTACATTAAGGTAGCACTTTAAATTTGGGATGCATTGCTAGATGAGGCTTCTAAGGTAGAATCCTACTCAATTTATTTCCTTACACTAGCTACTCTATTCTCTTAAGTGGGAGACAATGTCTAAAGTATTATATAATAAATTTATGGGTCAGTCAACATTTCCTCTTCAACGCTAGTAGTATGGACTAAAGATGTTGATGCTCCTACTTAAGTATCCTAGTGTTTAATAACCTAGAAAAACATTGCACCATCGAACCTTCCTTCCACCTATGGGATATTGGTAGTATACAATATCTACTTTACCTCACTATCATTAACTACATTTATGTAGAATTGGTCTTGATCTTTAGGCTCATGATGGTATGTAATGTTATTGGCTGCCCTATTATTGATGTAGTGATTTAATGTCAAATGTTTAGGGTCTCATTCCCTATTGGTGTCCTTTTCTATAATAAAGGTATAATTTTATTTGGTAGCAACCATAACTATGTTTCAATTCTCAATCTTAAATTAGCCAATATTGGTTAGTTAAGGATGGACCAGTTCCTTTTTCTTTTTTTTTCCCAATCCATCTACTCCTATGAGTAGTTATAAGGCAATATCATGTTCATCCAACTTGTCTATAACTATGGTAGGCAACCTAAATGAGGTTATCTTTATTCCCACTACTCTTATTATTATGCAATATGGATAATACTGGTTGGATCCCAACATGTTGAGTGTTACCCTACTTTATTTAGATAATATAGGCATAGTCCTCTCATGGATGGCCCTATACACAATTAGGTATAAATGCCTAGTAATTACATGCATCTCATACTTATATTTCTAAATCCTCACTTCTAAGAAGACATGGGTCATGGACCATTTTAGTTTTGGATCCCATTTGATGAATTGGAGTAACTTTAAAGTAGCATAGATGGCATCAACCAAGTAATAAATCATATATAAATGATCTCCTTGGTTGGCCATGGTCTTTATAATCTAAGATTCCAAGTTATAGGAAATGATCTCTCCCAATAGGGGAGTCTTTGAATCATCTATGATCATGTATAGAAGTGTAACCCACTTCTCATCTATGTGGTTGGTGTCCTCAACCCCATATAACCCATTCATCATAGCCATCCCCATTCTTACCCCTTTCCTGAATTAGGTGATGGGGATCTAATTAATTTTGGATTTGTAGATGATCCTCTACTAGTTTTCTACCCAAACTCTCAAAATTTCTCTAATGTTGTGTGTGTTGAGCCATTGGGTTATAATTTCTTGATTTTAAGTAATTTTAGGCTTGGTAGAATCATAATAAGAATGAAAGGCTAACCCAACTATGAAAGCAATGTCATTACCTAAATTGAAAAACTTGATCATATTATCTACACACATATACTGAATGAATATTTGGTGGCCTAATTCTACATAGGGGATTATATCTAGGTTAGATTAATCCTTGTACAATCCCATAGACTTGAGTGCCAAGATGTTACACCTTTCTTTTTTCAACAATAGGATCTTCCTTATTGTCATTATCCTAGTCTACATTATTATCCACATGGTATAATAAATAATTATAGTGCTTGTATTTAGTGTCCAATGTAATATAATTTAAACTAGTGTCCCCTAAGACTATGTTCATTCCATACAAATAGAGGAATAGAACTTGTTCTAGCTTAGCAACTTTAAACATTCCTTCTTCAACCATGGTTTCCAAATTTTTTATTCATGAGCTCATGGATTATCTTGATGTTTGAATGAATACACAAAAGTATTTAGCAAACAACACAAAACACTTCCATGTTTTTAAATAGATAGAAATTGAAAGTGAATGTAAATCCTTTAGACTACAAGCTTTAAACTCTAGATTTTTAGAATTTTGAACTGCAAGATATGAGTCATAAATCACAAGTATCTTTAATTTAATTTGATTTGAAGCTAGGGTAGATCTTTAGTTTTGTTTTAATAGATTTAAAAAACCATTTTTTGATATTATCCAATCACTGCTCTTGATTTATCCATGTGTATTCTCATCATAGGATTGACTTTTCCCTTGAGGTGACTTGGCTTTATAACCATGAAAATGAACCCCATAAACATTCAATTCACACCAAAAATTGGTGATTTGTGGATAAATATGTGCCATTTCAGTTTCATACTTGACATGCATTTAACACTTGGTGATATTTCACGTGCTTTAACCTTTTCTTTTGAATATCAGGCTACCTAAGTGGGCTTCATGATATTATAGCAAGTGGCATCTTTTGATTGGCTCATGCCTCCTTTTGATGTTGCATAGTTTGACCCCTTTTTAATTTTTGCCAAGATGGTCTTGGGACTCCTACTAACTCTAAATGGAAATCTTTCATTATCTCATGCTATTGTGTGGATTTGTTATATGAAACTCTTGATGGGTCCATCTATTATGATACTTTACCATGTGTCACCTTTTGATTGGAACACTCTTTTCTAGGTTATTTAATTTCCATTTATCACATATTACCATGAGATAAGGGGTCAACATGTCACCATCTTATTAGTTCTTACTACTAGTTGCCTTCTATGTAACATATAGATATCTAGGATTACATTACTACATGACAGGTGTCACCTTGTCATGTATTCATAGTGTTGTGATATTAAAAATTGTGCCTTATCTTTAGGGGGTGAAGGGTATGACTACGTGTCAAGTGTCATGATGTGATTAGATTATTTTATTTTGGGACCTTTTAAAGTAGTCAAGATCTCAATAGGATTTAAGTGGTCACCACATCGCATTCCTAATGGGATCATGACTCTTTTTTAGGTTGAGATGTATTGATTGAGTGATAAGTGGCACATTCCCATTAGGTCACTTGGTCATGATACTTTGAGAAAATAGTAAGATCATTAGAAGATCATGATTAGATGTCAAGTGGCATAGTGAATGGAGTAAATAGGTCATAAACCCTTTTTTAACTTATATCTAAAATGGAAAAATTATGACCAGGTGTCAAGTGGTAGACTCACATTGTATCATGGGGTTACAAACCTTTCAAATGTTCTTTTAAACTTGAAATATTGTGATTGAGGAAAAAACTTTATAAGATCGAGAGATCATTATGTGTGATTCCATCTTGCATTGATCAAGACTAAGTTGTAATTGGGATCTTGTATGAAGGTAAATGATGTGATAGTTACTATATTTCTCAATAAAAGAGAAGGGATAAGTCTAAATTCATAAACTCTTAAGTACATAATCTAACTTGGGCCCTCTTTTAAAACATAAAATCAAGGTATGTTGTAGTACATACTTTTTATTTTTAACATATAAAAAGTAATACTATGGTTATAAAACCTTAATTAATAAGTTTTTATTATATTTTAGGGACCATACCTTGACTTTTGAATTTTAACCCCTTACAAGAGCACTTTTAAATTAGTTAGATCATTAGAAAACCAATGAACTTTAAATATCAGTGAAACATTTTTAAAAGGTCATCATTAATATTTGTCATAGACCAACATGAATCTCAAACCTTTAAAATCATTAAAAAAAAATTATCATGTAGAAAAAATGGTAAGGTATGTCCTAGGATAAATGACCCAAAACTTCACAGGGTCGCCATTTTTTAGAAAATGGGGCACATTGAACTCAAAAAAGACCATTATGTAAAATATTCTCCATGTTATAAACTTAATGAAAAAATAAATAATCCTTCCTCTTCATAATTTCAACAAGATATTTTTCAACAAAGGATTATTTAAATAATTGCTAATGGTTAGGATGAATTTAATATTTCACTTATAAAAGTGTTAGGTACATTATTTGGTCATTTTTTCCTCTTTTGATAAATATTAGAGCTAATGAATTGTTTTTCTCCTTAATTACATAAAAAAATTAATATAAGGGATGATAATATGGTAAATTCATGTATTTTAAAATATGAGATCCAATCTAGGGTCAAAGGTTGATAAGTTCTTGTATAAGTAGAATTAGAATTTCTTGACTTCACTACTATATTAGACTTATTTATAGCCTTGTTAGAATAATATGATGTGATATTAGGAGAAAATTGTCTTTATAAGTGTTATATATTATAGGTTTAACCATTTTTGAGAATAAGAGTGTCTATGTCCTAATCCCCAAACCTAAGCTAGCATAAGAATTATCCTACGCTATGGGTTACCTAATGAGTGTGTCCAACCTCTATATTTTTAGGGGATAACTCCCCTAATTTTATCTTTATATTTATCTTTATAAAACATAAATAGTTAGGATTTAAATGGTAAATATATGTGTAATGAAAAACTATCTTAAAGTGTGGTGATGCACTTGATAATCATGCCATCCACTCATTCAACTTGGACTTTCAACACGCTAACAAATAATGCATAGAGCTAAGAGAATATTATCCAACGACTTATCAACATAAATATTTCATTTAGAGGTTATTTGAATGACTAAAGTGAGAGGGTAAAGATGATAAGGCCTTGTTCAAGTCACTTGTAACCTTATTTCCACTCCCAACTTGAACTATGCACCTTACAACACACTAGACAAATTGTCAAGAAGATTGATCATACTTAGGTGTAAATTAGACTTAAAAATGGAATGATACACCATTTTATCATATCAAAAAATCATAAAAACACAAATTATAAATAATGAATAATTTACAATATGCTCTATTCATCATTCAAAAGGTGCATGAGTACAAATTCTAGCAGAGTCCCCTCATACCAACCTTAGGGATACAAACTAAGGTAAAAGGCATTCAATACATAGAAAAAGTGAATGGAAGAGAAGGGGAGAATGGTGTATAATGGTGGAGAAGGTGTCATAATTAACCATTTTGTTTTAGTTACATTGATCTTGGTAGCTTCCCACTTGCATTTCCATGTTTGAGCTGAGTGTATGATATTTTCAATGAGCCTCTTAAAGAATTTAAGTCTAAATTTAGAAAATAATGACTCATTAAGAGCCCTTTTACACCACCTTTTTTCCATTTCTCATCCTTCCATTAATTACTAACATTGAATGGGGTCAAATAAGGGTATTCTCCATGAGCCATTAAGTGATGTAATTCCCTTTTGTATGCTCATGAGGTCTTTTAACTATTCCACTATTCTTAAATTTCCATAAAATATACCAAATTACCTTCATGAAGTGTCTTTTATTATTTTTACCACTCCCTTCATTAGCCTCTTATGCCAATTTTTGCCTACCATCTCTCTTATGTTGACTAAGTAGGATAAATATGCTAATTAATCCTAGAATATTGATTTCTTTCCTTTGATGGACATGAAAGGCTAGTAGGAGACCTTGAAAACCTATGTGTGGATGATTTTAAGGCATGGATCAACCCATCACATCATGAAATAGGTTTCTTTGATCAAGAAACCTCTGTATCTTTGCTTCACTAGTTGATTAGGTCACCTTTCTTCCATTTATTTAGATTATATGTTTTACATAGGATGGTAGGGGCATTTATAGGTGAATGTTTGAGAAAATTATGATTTTAGGAGGTGTAATAAATCCCAAACTCTCATATCTAATGATTATCTTCTTCCCATCATGAATAAAACCCTATAAAACACATAAAATCTTTAAAGAGTATTATTTTGTACTATTCTATATATTACTTAAATAGACCAAATAGTGGGCAAGGAGCATATAGGAGTCTTAGACATGATTAAAACATGACCTATTCCAAACTAGCCATTATAAAAGCATCTCTAATTAAATCTCCTCCATCGTGTCATAAAAAAGGGTTTGGGAGGGTTTTAGTTAGTTTGAGGTGTTAAAGATAGTTCATGAAAATGTGGCATCCAAACTCTAATTAAATTTCACAAATTGGAGCTATGAGACCACCTGTAACTATTCTAAGCTCTTTGGCCTCCCATGCAAGATGTTTGTATATTTCTAAGTGAAATAAAATGGCCTATTTGGCTTAATCTTGCATACTAGGAATGTCTGAGAAAAATTAAGGCCAAAATGACCATTATTGAGTGGTTATCTACCATTAATTGGCTCTAATAAAAAGTTTACTTTTCCTCAAATTTCATCCATGAATTTGGAAATTTTCACTACTCTAAGAAAGTGAAGTTAGGCCCTTTGAGCAATTAGGCCTAGAGCTTGCTTGTTTAGCCTATTTCCAAAGCATTTCCTCCCTAATGTGAGTGTTTACCATTATGAGGAGGTCTTATTTCCTTGAATAATCATAATCCATTGTCTCAAAACTCTCTTTGGGATCCAAAATATCTTATAGACTCTCCAAGCCTAATTTTTCCTATTTAGCCCTTGATTGTTTGCTTAGACATGTTTTAGTCTAAGATAAAAAAAGTGGGTATACCCACTATTTTTATAACCAAAACAAAAATATAGGAAAATTTTATCAATCATGAGGTACTTATCCAAATTTTAAGTCTTAACTATCCTTTTAAGGCCTTCAAATGAATATTTTAGTCAAAACTAGCCTTAACCTACCTGCAACTATATGGTTAAGTGGGGAGTCCTCTAGTGTAGCCCTCATCACTATCTATAGTAATTTATGAGATCATTATGATGTTTTCATGTGATTTAATTCATCATAATAGTTAGTACAGAAACAATAATATATGATTAAAAAAACTACTAAAAACTACATATAAATGACCAAACATGATCATGTGACCATTAGTAGTTTATTTCCAATCATTTATAATGTCACCAAATTGATGACTAAACCATTTTTAGTCATTTATTGGTATTTTTCATTAACATATTTGGTAGTATATTGAATCATTGATTACTATAATCTAGTCACTTATTTAGTCATTTTTTATTCATTGATATATTTAGTCACTAATTTAATCATTGATTATTGTTAAATGGTCACTTATTTAGTCATTTTTATTCACCGATTTCTATCCATTGGTAGTGAATTTACTCATTAATTTTAATCATCATTTTTATCAATTTAGTAGTATATTTAGTCACTTTTATTCACTAATTTCACTGGTCATCATTATGTCCTAATCACTTTTGTTGCATTTTTTGAGAAACTTAGTTGCAACAACATATAATCGATGTAATTTTAAATGATCACTTCTTGAAATAATAATTTATAAAACCTTCAATATGGATTTTAAATGATGATTGAAAACACCCATTACACTATTTTACATGTTATACTCTATAATCGAGGGTATCTTTTCAGCTTCCATTGGATTCAGTAGTAGTAGTAGTAGTAGTAGTAGTAGTAGTAGTAGTAGTAGTAGTAGTAGTAGTAGTAGTATAGATATTTTAAATATATCTATCTAAAAAATGTGGAGAGATGTCAAATTTTAGAATTATTTTTTAGATTTGTCACATACCATATTGATTAAGACTCCATTAAATTCTTCATTAATTTATAGATAACAAGAGTATGAAAAAATTTAAGTCATAATATTAAGTACAAGAAAGGTAATTCCAATTAGGCTACAGATTGCTTAAGTTACCTCTAATTAAGTAATAAGATTACCTTAATATTAGGCACAAGAAAAGTATCTATAATTATACTATAAAATAATTATGTCACCTCTAATTACAACACTAACAATAGTTCTAGATTCATGTGGCCATGATACTTTTAAATAGCCCATGTTGTATGGCAGTGATCCTTAATTTTATGCATAAACCACATAAAATGCATTAATATTATTCTTATCAATATGTAGAGCATGACTATGATGAATCCATGAATATTTCTCATTAATCAACATTTATATCATTATGGAATATATCTTACTCTAATTTGAAACTCACAATGAATTAATAAATGTTTGGGTATTAGATCAAGTGCCACCAAACATATGACATAATGATGAGACTTTAAAACATATGACATAAAACATAGAAAAAGAAAATCAATCATTCATTTTCACATAATGAAACAACTATTAATAAGGTAAAATACTAAAATTTTATTGAGAAAAAGATGTTGTTATAGTAGATACAAGACAGAAATATGTGTCTTTGATTTGGAAAATGTGCTAATATAAAGTGTGTTTCTTAGTGCTATGACTGAGAAAATTGAGTTACAATGACTTTTTTTCTTATATATCTCCAAAACAAACAAACAAGAAACCAATAATATCCCTAAAAAACACATTCAAACTATTGCATAAAGTAGTGAGCAAAGTTGTCTAACAAATAGTATATGATAAACATCAACTATGTCATTTTTTCAAATATTTTAGTGACCATCATGTGAAGGTCCCTTATTTATCTTTAAAATGGAAAACTCTATCTATTTTATCTTCACAATCAAGGGTTATGTTACTTGTGACCTTTAAAATATTTACATTTGCATCTCCTATTCCTTTCAATTTGACTCCATGTGTAATAAATAGTGAGTGAATCTACCAAATGCCCAAATTAGCACCATCAAATAGATCCAACACTTGAAATTTATATCCTTCTTGTACTCTATCAATAAATGTCTACAAAAACAAAAAAAATATGCATTATATTGAGATATAAAATAGACATTATATTGTAAAAATGGAGTGGGGTAACGATCACGTAAAAAGTTGTAGAGGAATTTTGAACTGATTCTAGGTTCTTTAGGAAGAAAATGATGACCTAAGGAAAGGGGATTCACAAGGTGTTGATAGAAATTTAGGATATGGTAGAGTTGAAATGAGTCAAAGGGAAAATATTTTAATAGGAGAAAACATGATTGAACTTGGCCATAGGAAATAAGGGCCTAAGCATAAGATGGATCCCAATAACAAGGAGGGTTTCCCTATGAGCAGAACCCCTGACCAAAGGCCTAAGATCCTCAACCTTTTGGGATAGTTTGATACAAAATATATGGGATAAAATTACTTCCTAAAAATTAAAATTGCTCTCATGGGCTGGGATATTGACAATGATAAAATCGGTTATCTCAACCATTCCAATATACATCATGTCTTACTTAGTGCTTCCAAAGGGGTAGAGAAAAAACTTGATCAACTCATGCATAAATTTTTTTGGCAAGACACAGAGGAGAAGGACAAGATAGCTCTTGTGGATTGGGACAAGATTTGTAGATCCAAACAAGAAGTTGGGGTTAGCTTTAGAAATTAGGAAATTCAAAATAAATTATTAGGAGCCAAATGAATTTGGAGAATGCATAATGAACACATAGTAAATGGGCCCAAATTTTAAACAGGAAATATTTGGGCAATGTCTCTTATAAAGGGATTTTAATAGTCATAAACACCCCAAAAGGATCAAGGATATGGAACTTCATGAATAATTTCAAATCAATCATCATAGATTTAAAATCATGGGATGTTCATGATGGTAACAAATCTAAATTCTAGTCTAATTCTTGGGTAGGATATCTAAAATTGGATGACACTTTAGACATTCTACATATCAAGGAGACCCTCTCCAAGGTTTGGGGGACTAAGGATAAATATTACATAATTCTCCATCCAGTAGAAGGAGGTGTAGAATGGAAATGGAGGTATTTTTCAATATTCAATTTTAACCCCCAGGAGGTGAATAGTCTCAACCATGAACTAAAGAAAAGAACATTGGTTTTTAGACAAGGAGAGGACTCCATTGTTTAGTATGGTTCAAAGACTGGGATTTATTTAGTTAAGGTAGGATATGTAAGTATAATAAATACACAAAGAGGTATGAGGAGCATCATCCCTCTTAAATATTACTAGAATAAGTTTGGAATTCTTAAAGTATGATTATTAACTTGGGTAGCTATGAAGAAAAGGATTCTAACTACCAAAAGATTTAGGAAGATGGATTTTCATGGTCCTTCTCAATGTCATTTATGTAGAGCCTAAGAAGATATAGTGGATCACATTCTTCTTGGTTATCAATTATCTTTTTAATGATGGAGGTGGTTATGCATGAAGATATGATGGAAGAGTGCCCTTCCAAATTATATAATGACTTTGTTTCAATACTAGCCCAATATCAAAAGACATTCTACTTATCATTGTTTATATTTGATAGGTCCCATAATTCTAATCTAGGAACTCTAGAAGGAATGAAATAGAATATTGTTCCAAGACATGGAAATGAGTCTCAAATCACTCCAAAACAAGATTAAAGCAAGTATTATGGAAATAATTAACAATAAAATAAACTCTATTAAGTTAAAAGATGCAATTTTTTTAGACTATGATGCTAGTATAAAGCTCCAATGGGGTGGTTTGATAATTCTTGATTTTATAGCTCAAAGGCTTAGAATATAAAATAAAAACATCAACAATTATTTTTGAGAGAGATACTAGTAGTATGGGTAGAGTTAAATTTTAATTGATCAACTAGAGGCACATTAGGGGCTTCAGGGGCAGGATGTATAATTAAGGATTGGAAAGCAAGAACTTTAGTCACTTTTTATAAACCACTTTCAGAAGGAAGAAAATTTCAAGTCCTTATTATATGGGTTGTTTCTATGTAAAATTATTAGAGCTAAGAAAGTGGAAATTGAAGGTGGCTTAGTTATTGTCATAAATTCTATAAGAATAGTGAAGACTCCAAAATGGAAGGTAAATTTTGTTTTATAAAAATCCTAAAACTTGAATAGTACCTTAATATTACTTAATTTCATGTGGTTTCATAGCACTCATCTTAAGTTTATCATGACTAGTTATACTATGATATCATGCACATGCTCTTTGAGTTCATCATCATAATTATCGCTATCAACATTGACATGAAGTTGTATAGTTTTATAGAGAGATCTATTGACATGGACTTTTTATTTTCATTTTGATTTCATATAATTTCTATGCATTTGTTTTAATCATCATGAAAAATTAATATAATTTAAGCAAATAATGCAAAAGCTATAAATTTTTGTCCAAAAGAACATTTTAAGCATGAAGAATGACAAAACATTAGGATAGAATCAATTACAACTTAAAGAATACAAAATATATAATTTTTGTCCAAAATAACATTTTAATCATGAATAATGATAAAACATTATGATAGATAATTGACAACTATTATATTACCTCAACTAATTCAACACAACTATGACAATTATGCTGCACATTCTTGTCTAGTTCATCATGATCACTAACAATGTCAAAATCTCTATTGACATCATGAAAGTGTTTTTTTTTTCTTGCTACTTTAATAAAATTTCTCTACATGTGGTTTAACCATCATTCAAAAAAATATACAAATCATTCAATATTCAAGTAAAGAATGCAATCTATAAATTTGTCTAAAAGAATATTTTCTAGATCACTCCAACCATAAAAAAACTAGGTTAGATTCTCCTACACTAAGATTTAAATAATATACATATTAAGAGGAATTTGTATTAAAAAATTCCAAACAAGAAGAAATGAGATCAATAGATCCTCTTACCTCATCTTAATCCATGGATTTATTCTCATTCCATGCAAAAATTATAGGTTTAACAGGGGAAACCAACTATGAAACTTGTTGAGTGAGACCAAATATACAACTCATTACCTATTGGTACCCTTAATTTTATTTGACATGATCTACAGAGGCTCATACTATGAATTTAATATATGGATATAAAATATTTGTTGATGAACTAAATTTCCACTTCATTCCACTCTTAGATTTATTAGGTTGATCTTGTACTACCATAAAATTGACAATATCTTCTGCACCTACTTCTCTATTACTATTTTCCACCTAAAATACAATGTCAATTTTAACATATAGTAAGTTTAATAAAAAATAAAACTAAATAACACAATATAAATTGAATCAAAAAGCCATACACTTATTGCAAATTTTTCCATTTTGGCCTACAACCCACCTCAGCCAAATATATATTTAACCCTCACATTATCTCTTGCTCTCTTGCTTGAGTTACTTTTTACCCAATATTCTTTGGAATGCATAATTTATTTCAATGCCTCCCACTATTTTGGAGATAGAGTGGATTCTAACCTCTCTTTTCCCTCCATGATTATTTTTATACAATTGTATCTAAAATTGTTCATCAAAATTCTCATCTTTTGATTGTAATATTTTATAGAGATTTATCCACCAACAGTCTCAAAAGAATTTTCCATTTTTTATATAAAATTTTCCATAGTTCATGGATATTTCCTTGAAAAACTTGATTTTAAAATATCCAAATGGGCCCTACATCTTACACCCAACTTGGAGGCCCACTTTGCAGCATTTGGCCCAATAGGCTCACCATCTCTCAATACCTCAACCAAGAATGGATTCTTTACTTATAATTTTATTTATTTTGCATTACTCTATATAGATATATACAAATCTTGACTCAATATTTGTATTTTTACAAAATCAAACACATCTTATATTAAAACACTACCATTATTTCTAGCTAATCTACTAGTTCCATCAAAATTTCTAGATGCAATAGGTGCACTCTAAGGCACAACAGATGCAAGCAATCTCTCTTCATGACTTTCATTAATAAAAACTTCATGCTCCTTGTCCACATCAGGTGTGGCATGAGTAGGTAGATCAATACTAATTTCTATATATTTCACTTCAAACACATTCTTTAATGTTGAGTAAATCATCTACATACCTGTTATTCCTTTGCTCTAATGTTTTTCAATAATATCTCTTATACTTTGTGTTAAGAGATCATCATGACATTGCACATCACCTTGTGCTATATCAAGTTTCACATCACCATGTGATATATTAGGTTACACATCACCATGTTCTATATCAAGTACACATCACCATATGCTAAATTAGGTTGAACATCATCACAACTATTGTTTTAACCCAATGCATTTATTTAATCATAGAGACGTTGGCTTCTATGAGATGGTGGCACTGTATCTTTTTTCCTTTTGTTTTTCTCTAAATTATCTTTACACTATTTTTATTGCCTATAAAACAAAAAAATATATATCATATTATGTCTTACATTCATATATATCTTACCTACAAAATTTCATTCAACATTATTAAACAAATAATATACTACTTAGTGGATATACAACTTGCCTGTTTGTCAAACCAAGACACGATAAATATTAATTATTCTTGGACACTTTTTCTATAAAAAAGCACTCATAATCTGTTAATGAAATTTCATCATCATGATCACTATCATCAACTAATTTTTACCTTATAGTCGTCCTTTTTCTCATTTCTTAAAGATCAAAAAAATAATAATGTATAAATTAGCAACTTGAATCAATGAAAATTTAAAAAATTACATAATTTGATAACTATTGACTTTCCAATATGTTGATAACTACAAATTGAAACTTAAAATAGAATTCAGTTTATAGATTAAAAAGACTTTATAGTCAAAAACCAAGAAGATGTTTACAATTATAGGTATCAGACTATAAATATGACTATCCCTTGTTTCAACTAGATATTGACACTTATGAATTCTGATCACTCTTGTATTCATCTAATTTATTTTCTTCCTAATCCTCATCTATGACATGAAATACATTCTCCCTCCTAATCTCTTCATTGTTAATCATAATCTCTTCTTTAAATACTCCATCATCATCTTCATCCACTTCTTTGAATGTTTCTTGTAAATTAACATATTACCATCAAGAATTATATCAAAAAACTTCCATGAATTTTTGTTTGGAATGAGACTCTATTTAAATGACATAAGACCAACCTAAGATTCTTACATAATCAATTAGAAATGATTGGTTCATTTGAAGAGGGAAAATATATAGCTCATCCATATCTAATTCAAATTATCCTATATTTGTGCATACAAATCCATACTCTATTGTGGATGATCAGATCCACTTAAATTTTAATAATATAGGAGTATTTTCTCCAAAATCCACTTGAATAATTTCTTGGATGAATCCAACATAAAATTTCTTCAAATTTTCATGAGGAAATTTAGCACTAACAACACAATCACAATTTGCCTTTTTCTTCCACTCTTAAATGACTGCCATAGGACCACATTTCACTAGAATGCATAACCCATAAATGTGGATATTTTGAAAGATTAATTTCCTCCATTGTTATACTTGACCTTCTTCTTTTGCATCACTGACTACATTAGTAACCCATTCTTCAAATTTTGGTAAAGAATCACCTCCAATCAAATCATGACATCTGTGCTTTTGAGGTCGATGTTGTATCCAAGATTGATTTTTTATTCATATTTTATACATGTAATATTAACATATAAATATTAATATTAATAATATAAATGTGTAAATGAAATTGAGTGAATAAATTAGTGTAAATTTGTTTTACCTATGCCACTTATTAAATGAACATGTGTTTTGAAGAATATAATCATGTATCACACTTCTTTCTTGATGTGATAGCTTGAAGTGACATCCATTACCTTATAATAATTCACTTGCAACTCTCTCATCTTCATCATCATCTCATACATGTTGATTGAAAATTTTAAAATCCTTCATATATTATATGCAAAATCCCATGGCCTCTTGCATTGAATATCCCTCTGATATGTTTCCTTTTAATTTTGCCCTAGTACAAACATTTTTTTTCATTACCTTCATATATCATTATATAATAATTTCCAATATACGAAGTAATTCAACAACCTCCTCCCTCAAACTATGAAATTTTGAAGGATCTAATACATATAAACTCAATCTTTTTAATATTAGGCCCAACCTTATAATTGCCAATCATGGCCCCTTTACCAAACTTGATATATTTACCATAATAAGTAAAATATTCTTGTTTATGGCATCATATTCATGGGTCATGAGGCCTCTTAAGCCATTAATGTTAGATTGGCTTCTAATACTGCTATGTATATATTCAATGGGAAAATGAGTTTGAGATATCAACTATAATAATTTTGCACGTTGTTCCTTTATCTAGACATAAGGAGCACTAGGTTTTCTATATTTTTCATCACCACATTTTTCAACCCAAATATTTTTATGAATATTTAGTTTTTGAAAGTCTTCACATGATGAAATAATATCAAAATCACCAAAAAGAGTTTCTATAATAGCATAGGCAATATTTTTCTTAGTATGCATAAATTCAACAATATGCCTAATGGTTATATCCTTAAAGTATGGCAACATATAGAATATGCAAAACCATTTTACATTTATTTCATTACATGGATCATATTTACTACTATAAATCCCATCATTTTCAATAAATGACATTCTATTCTTTCCATTATAAACAATGTAATCATATGTTATTAGTAATGGTGCTTCATAATTTTCTTCTTGACCATTGAAACATGTTTTTTGTCAATAATATGGATGATCCATTTTAAGATAAGCACAATGTCCATAATAAATACATTTATGTAAAATTATTGAGTCTCAAAAAATCCTTAAAGTTGTAAGTAGGACATCCATGGTATCCATGAACACTGAGACTAGATAATGTGCCATATATAGGAAGATCATGAATTGTAAACAATCAAGAATCTCTTAAAGTTAATTCGATTGAATGGCCATCCCTTTAAGATTAAATTATTTAAATTCCATTCCATAATTCCATTATCTCATCATATAATGGTTTTAGATAAGCATCGATTGTATCTGAAGTCACACTTTTATTTCCTTGTATAATCAATGATAGCATTAATAAAAATGGTTTATTTACTAACCATGGAGGTAAGTTATAATTTATTAAAAACACTAGAGAAGTTTACCATTTAGTACTTTGATCTAAGAATGGGTTCACCCCATCTAGATCCAAAACCAAACTTATATTATGAGGATCTTAAGAAAAATTAGGTCATTTATTATCAAATTCCATACACATCTTATAATCAGGAACATGTCATTATTTTCCATTAGTGCTCTTATTTTGGGCTTGCCATTGCATAAGTTTATCAATGTCTCTACACCTCAGTGTAATCATGGGATTATTAAAAAGTGGTGAAGAAACTTTCTATGAACCATAATTGATTTTAACCCTTATCTATACCTCACTTCATGACATTTCATACGTTCACTCTCACTCTCAAGATTATTGAAAAATAATATACAACCATTCACACATGTGAGGATGTTTTCATACCATAAGCCTAGCTTAGTGATTTGATTTTTACAATAAATTCATTTTGTTGTAAATTTGACTTTAGGTGGTAATAATAAACTTAAAAATGCTAATAACTAATCTACACTCTCATTTGTCCAACCAAATGCCACTTAAAACTTAAGAATTTGAAAGATTGTTGTCAAATGACTTAAATTATAATTAGCATACACAATATTTAAAGAATCCTCCATAAACTTGTCCCAATCATCATTTAGACCCTAATTCAACATTCTATCAACTTCAAGCCCTTCATGTAACATTATTGCCTCCTCATCTATGTTTTGTGCCACTTCATCTATGTTTTTTGCCTTTTCATCTCTCACACTCTGTAATTATATCATATCTTCATAATAATTGTAATCCTAAGGGCTTATAACACTATTCCCATATCTTATCATATGTTGATAAATCAATTTTTTTTCACCTTTCCACTAAGATAGTCATTACATGGACATGGATATTTGTCCATATCCCTCTCATCGACTACTCTCTCATCAAATGCATGGTATTAATCCATAGTCAACCTTTGATGTTGATCCATCTATAATGTTCTACACAGTGATAAAAAAAATTTAGGGAAAATTTTGGAAAACCAAAAGTTTAATATATTTTGAAAATATCAATAAAAAATCATATTGTTAAAACTTCACTTGTGGTGTTGCAATATATAGAGAATAGTTTCCATGGCCCCATGGAGGTATTAAAAGTAATTGGTGGGTTGATGACAAGAGTTTTAGTATAATATAATATAAATGCCTCAAATATATGTGGTCTCATGGTGATAAAATACAATGACAATCCATAACAATTCACTTGTCATGGCATTCATCATGGCATTACATCACCATGAGACCACATTTCTATGAGGCATTTTGTCCAAAATTCATAAGATTCATCTTATTAGTCCATATTCCTTTTATAATTATTATAGGAGTCATTCATAAGTATTTCATATCATGTCCATTAGAAAGACATTTGTATTTTGATCATTGATGTGTTTTTTATCTCTTATCATAGCCTTGTAGTACATTCAAATAGCTTTGGTGGGTGTGTATGAACCAAAGAAAGTGAAAATATAGTTACTACTTCCCCATAATATGCAGGAACTTTACTTGAAGTGTTGTGGTATATAGAGACTAGTTACCATGACCCCATAGAGGTCTCAAAAGTAATTGGTAGGTTGGTGGAAAGAGTTTGAGTAGCATATAATATAAATTCCTCAAATAAATTTGGTCTCACGGTGATGGAGTTCCATGATAATCCATAACAATTCACTTGTCCTGACATTCATCATCACATTCCATCACCATGAGACCACATTTCTTTGAGGCATTTTTTCCAAAATTTATAAAACTCAACCTAAGAGTCCATATTCCTTTTACAATTATTATAGGAGTCATTCATAAGCATCCCATAACATATCCATGTGAAAGACATTTTCATTTTGATCATTGATGTGTTTTTTGTCTCTTACCGCAACCTTGTAGTACATTAAATAGCTTTGGCAGCTATGTGGGAACCCAAGGAAGTGAAAATATAGTTACCACTTCTCCACAACATGCAAAAAATTCACTTGTGGTGTTACGGTATATATATACTAGTTTCCATATCCCTACAAAGGTCTCAAGAGTAATTGGTGAGCTAGTGGCAAAATTTTGAGTAACATATAATATTTCATCATGACCCCATGCTAAACAAAATGTTTACCTATGGTGATGTGGTAAAATCAAATAGTAAAGGTTCATAACATCCCCATGGTGGATAAGAAGATAAATGAAAATATTGTGGTAAGGATTAAGCTGATAGATAACACATACCACAACCCCATGATAGTTTAGAGAAGGTCTTGTGGGCTAGCGATAAGTGGTAAAAGTTATATAAAGTATGTCCCACACTCCCATGATAATTTTCTACCAAAATCCATTTTATTTTGATATGTTGAAATATTTCTTATTTTAATTTTATGTAAATGCATTTAATCTATGTTACAATCTCATATATTATCCATGCACTTATTGATCCACTTGATATTGAATTAATTAATATATTTATATCATCTTCTATTATTACCTTTTTCTATCCCTTCAACACTACTAAATACATCCCCTTTAGGAGTGCCATGTTTTGTCCACCCAATTATTTTCATCATTTCTAATATCTAATGAGCATACAAGACAAGGTTGACTTTGGTCATCCCTTAAGATTACTCCACCACCTACTATTATTAGATTACCTTATTTGATACAATACTATTTTTTGGATTTTTTAGTTTATACATGATCTTTTTTTCCTTAGGAAAAAATCATAATTTCATATTTAAAACTAGGAAATTGGATAATATTAGATGCATCTAAAATCATAGAATATGGATGAAATACATGGATATAACTATCCAAAAAACTGAAACATAGAAATAGTTGAAGTATAAGGCACTCAAAGAAAAACAAACCAATATAAAAAAAGGTTTGTCAAGTACACAAGAAATATGTTAAAGGTAAAGAAGTATCCTTACCACATTAGTATTATCTAACTAAGTGTTAGAGTGAGCATTCACATTCATTCATAGAGTTGATTTTGATTTGGAGTGTTTTGTTATAATAGTTAGATTATTTTCTTTGTGTACATGAATAATATTTTGTTGTGTATTTATTTAGACAATCCACCTATAATATGATTGATCACAAAAATAAAATTATTGTTGTGAAGCCAACTCATTAGCCTATTTAGTAGTCTTTCATTATTTTTCAACATGTCAAATCCAATATGTGTTGTAATACAGTAAATAGTGAAGGGATGCCAAAGGATCTTGTGGTCCCATGATGGTCAAATCAAAGGTTGGTAGTATTATAGTATGAGGTATAAGGGGTAACATATATCCCTCCATCCCATGATGATGTGTATCAAGTCATACAAGGTGGTGATAAGTGGTGAAAGGTATAGTGTAACCATCTAGAAACTCCTGTGGTCTTGTGATAGATCTAAATAGGTCTTAAGTGATGCGATAAATTATTAAATATTGAAATGAATATATCACTACCCCATAATGGTTGTCATTGATTCCTATGATTTAAGTTCTTACCCAAACATTAGATTGGACTAAATTAATGGTCTATGTTTGATAGACTTGAATGCTAAGATTTGTCAATTTCATGGCATGAAATAGAGTAATGACAAAATGACCAGCTCCATAGTAGAATAAAATTTGGAATTTCTTTGTACTTCATCATTCAAGAAAAATTTGTGGTGATTTTAGACAAAAAATATAAGCTCTATGTGCACACTTCAACCATCTTCCAATCAAGTAATTCTACGTCATCACTTTCTTCATAAAAGTTGGTATTTATTTTGTGCTTTGTTTTCAATTGGTTTGGTAGAGCAAGTGACTATAAAAACCCTAGTTCATAAAAACATCAAACTATGGAACCTAAGAAATTTGAGTCTACAAGTAAGAACACTAAACCCCCTATTCCCAAGAAGTAGTCTATTCAATAGTCACTATTAGACATTTTGCAAAATTTAGTTGACAAAGGGTATAATAAACTATTCAATGATGTAGTAGAGGGGTGTCAGGATGTTAGAGTCCCTATCTCAAGATGGAACATTTTTTATTATTTTTGTGAAAATCAAGATGGATAGGGACTAGTTGTAAACCCATAGAATTTGAATTTGTCTAAAATTACAATTCCAAATGTATTCATTGATGTTGATTTGATTAGGATATTGGCATAGCACTATCATCCATCAACCAAAACTATTAGGTTGCCAAATGGGTCACCATTATTGGTTGTGGATAGAAATTTAATCATTTATTGCTTCATGCTCAACAAGTAAACCCTCAAAAAATTTGATTTGAAGAAGAGTGAAAAATAATATACTAGTTTAAAAAATACACATAGGAGTGGTGATTTGCCTATGTACATGAAGAAAGGGGCCAACAACAGAAGGATTTCAATCCCAACCACTATAGTTGAACCTTTTCCAATTGATTACTTTGATATGTATTTCAAAAGGACATATTTTGCTTTGTGTCAAGTGATAGGAATTAATACCCAAGATAGAATGCCAGTTGGCATGATGATAATGGCATGAGAATACAGAACCTAGAGGTTAATGTTAAGTATGATTTTGTATCATTTATTGAGAAAAAATTACATGATGGATTTTTTCAAATAAGAGAGAACAAGACACCTATAGAATTCAAATATTATTCTTTTTTGTGTCATTTAATTTTGTATCAGAATAGAAGGAATTGGCCTAATAGGATGGACTTGATCATGATTGATCAAAAGAGATAGAGATTGCCTACATAGTGATAATGTTATAAATGGGACACTCATTGTCAGAACTATAACTATGTTGTCTTTCATGATTATTTCTCAATCATAATAATGAATTCTCTTGGTAGCCTTTTTTGTAGATTGACTAAAGAGGTTAGATAAATGTTGAGGCCTCTTGCTCATAGGCCAAAATAGGGTCACAAGCATAATTTTGTTGATTGGTATTTCTTCCCTAACCATACTATAATTAGAGTATATGGGTGTACTTATCCACCTCATGTGTTTTCAAAATTTGTGGAAAATAGAATTGCTTTTCTTAAATTCATGTGGCAGATGCTCTAGATGGAGAAAGATGTGATGAAAAAATAAAATGAGGGCATATTTCTTATATATTCCATTGTGTTTGGTGAATGGTACATTGTTGCAGATAACTTGGAGGAGTTTCAAGCCTATTTGAAGGCTAAATATTCTTTGAAATTAGGGATAGAAAGGGTGTGTGATCAAGAGGGTGACATGAACTTTGTTAGACAAGTCATCCTTACTAGGATGGGGATATCCCATCAAATAAATTTTGATGAGGATGTGATAAAAAATTATGTCACTTTTGAAGAGGTATATAATAGGAAAATAAAATGGGAAAGTTTGAAGAAGATTGAGGATGACAAAAGAAATTAAAACCCTAATTTTCCAAGATTTTTTGTTGAAGAGAATATTTATTAAAAAATATAGATTTGATAATTGATAATTTTGAAAAAATATATGGAAAGTCTAAGAAGTAGCCTACAAAGGTTACCAACCTCCCTATCAAAAATCCGATAATGTTAGTGCAAGATCCAATTGTTCCTAATTCATCACCTGCCAAAAGGTAAAAGACTGATGATGTTTCTCCACTAGTTCCATATGAAATGACTAAAGGAGTTGGTGACTCTGAGGAGGTGGCCAATATTTTGAGTCATATGAGAGAGGAAGAGGAAGTTGATCAACCCCTTTTTGGTCAATAAATAGAAGCACACAAATTAGAAGCAATAATAGATGAATATACACAAGGTGAGCCTGAACTACAAGAAGATGAAAGGGTTATGGCTTCTATGATGTTCATTGAGGATGATGATTTAATCAATACCCTAGAAATAAAAAAAAATTGGCTCAAAATGAAGATTAAATAATTTTAATGAAAGGTGGAAATAAATTAAATGGGTGCTGATGAATCTTAACATGATCAAACATAGACTTTCAAGGATTTGAAAATTGATGAAATAAATGTCAGCCCTGATGAGGCTAGATGAATGGTTTTGAAGAGTAATATGTTGATCATCCCTAGCCTTTAATTGAATAAAATGTTTTTTTTGGACCAAGTGAGAAATCAAGATGACCCCATGATGGTTTTTGAGTTTGATTATGAGGATGGTGTTAGTGGTTGTGAGTTTAACCTACTGATAGAGACTCTATAAATATGGGCCACATATAATAACACTAACAAGTCAAGATTGCTTGATGTAGTCTAGGAGTTGAGGGGAATAGCTATGGTGAAAAAATTTCAAGACACATCAATGCTTGAATATGCCACCCTTACTGTGAACTCTGTAATGTTCACACAAGCTTATGTCAAAAAAATGGAGCAAATATTGCTTGACTATGAAAAAACTCAAATTGAGATGAATGATGAAATGAATAATCTATATTTGGAAAATGTCAAAATAAAGTAGTAGTTGAAGGGTGTTGATTCTCAAATCCAAAAAATTACACCATACAAAGCCCTTATGCCATAAATAACCAATGATAATATAGTCCTAGTTGATTATTTGAATGCATTGAATTTGAAGTTGGAGAAAGACATTGAATATTTGAAAAATCAAAATGAGAAGACAAAGGATGAGGCCAAATTGAAAATCCTTGAAGTGTTTGAGAAGATTTTGGAATATAGAGTAAAATTGGTTATTGATAAGTTGGGAGATGTGCATGAATGCTATTCTTCCTTATCTCAGGCCATTGATCTGTTAAAGGTTAATCTTTCTATTTTGGATCCAATATACTAGAAATGGCATCCTGTTCACCATACATTACTAACCTCGTGTAAATTTATACAAAGAGATCCAAGTGATCTAGCCTCACTCAAGCCAACTAAAAGAAAGTGAAAATGATCTTGGATGAATTTCAATATGTGAATGGTGAGAGCCAAAAAATATAGGCAAAGATTGATTCTTTTGCTACCTTTAAACACTAGTTTATTCCTTACATTTTGATAGAGGATAAAATATCAAAGGTTTTGATGCATGGAAAAGTGAATATGGTCAAACAATTTATCAATTCATTGATTTATTGAAAAAAGATCAAAACATAAATACTATCAGTTTCAATGTCATTTTAGATAGAGTAATTTATTTAGATGTTGGATATACAAAGTTCATCATTAATGGTAAAGTTCTGCTAGACAAAAGATGGAAAGATCACCAGGCTAACCTACTCTAGATCCAAGAATATAAGTTGCCTAATGATTTCATAGTATATGAATGGGAGAATAAATATTTGAAAACTAAAGAATAAGTAACCCATGTATGTAGAGGAGTAATGAGCATCAATTTGTCATCAACATGGCACCAATAAATCTTGGATGTCTTCCTCTTTTGTCTTTTTATTTTTTTTATGCTTTCCAATATGTATTCAAAATATATTTTTTAGTCTTTTCAAGACTTATCAAAAAGTATATGTTGTATTAGTTCACATTAAGGGGTGGGAATATGAAAAGTCGCTTTTTGAAATGTGAAATTTCTGAAGCTTGTAGCTTCCTTCACCCCTATAAGAAGGAAACCAAGACCTTGGGAAAGCTCTTTGGAAATTTAATTTTGGGAAAAGACATTGTAAGACCTTCTCTTCAAAGATATATCAATAAAAGAAAACCACATTTCTTTGATGTCATATATCTAGTTCTCAATTGATTAATGAATATTCATGTTATACTTTATTTGGTTATCTTCATTTTTGTTTCTCCTTATTATTTGAATTAAGATAACAAGTATATGTTTTAGTTCCTCAAAACATTTTTGTTATTTTTCGGTGGTTTATATAATTGGGTTCCCTCGAGTAGGGATTAAATTCCATTGAATATATCAATGTAACTTGGAGGATTCAATTTGGATAATTAAGAAGAGCCAGGTAATAATAATCTCACATGTATATGTTAGTCATTGATAACCCCATGCTAGGTAATTTGAGTTGTGTCTAGATAGAAAACACAAATCTTTCTGTGGATAGACTCTATTACCCAATTATTGAGAAAGGCACTGATCAATTCATTTAGAGAATAATTTCCTTGTATCATATTCACAAATTCCAATTTTAATTTTCTATTGTGTATGAGTAGGAGTAATAGTAGAATAGAAAAATTAAAAAAAATCTAATTCAAATCATATGCTAGTTTAGATTAGGGTAAATTGGATGATTCAATTGAAAAATTTACCTAAATCCCTTAATCTACTCTAAAGTCAACAACAAATTTGAGGAGTAATTAATCATTGGTGAATATAAGGTAACACCCACCTAGGAAAAGTAGAGCCTAATGTGTAGAGAATCCTAACCACTTGGGTTGATTCTGTTAGTTGGCCAATTTGGTTCCATAACCTAATCATAAATCTTGGCATCCTTTTAAGGTTTTACATACTATAAATTTTATAACCAGCAAAAGGCTTTAGAAATTTTAAGAAAGGAAACTCACATATATCCATGTGATTGCCATGCATTTATCAATATGGGTGAGTTATTAATATCATCAAACCCTAGTATAGATTTATATTCTCTTAAGATGCCAAAGTCTCTTCTGAAGAAGAGTAGAGAAGAAATAACCTTTGAATTGTTATACAACATTTGGGTTCTTCATTTTGAGTATGATGAACTAGAGTTGGTTCAACAAAATTTTATGGAGGCATTAGGAAATGATGTTCTTCCTCTACATAAATATCTTTGGTTATTTTTGTGAATGTTTTACTTCTAATAATCCCATAGTTAGTGAAAAAGGTAATGTTCATGAAGGAATGTAAAATATGCATAGAGCCTTTGAATTATACACATACTATGTAATGAAATTAAATCATTTATCAAACCATTTTTTGTTCACAAGGAAACATTTTCTTATGGATAACTGACTGAGATAGGTCTTGTTTCAACTGACCACCCTCTCATGGAATCTCATTCATATTATAATATTACATGATCTTATCATAGTAAAGTTTATTATGATACCATTAGTCACTAGTACATGGAATCAGTCAAGGAAATCTAGAGGCCACAAGATTTTATGGATAGTTTCAATTGAAGCTGAGAGATCTTAAGAGTTCTCTCTCAAAATTTTAAAAAGGTTATGGAGGTCCACCCTAAGAGATGTGAGATCTTAAAAGTTGTAGGCAATATATATTATTAGCAAGGTAGGTAGAAAAAGATTAGGAAAGAAATGCATCTCGCATAGATCCACATCATGCCCATGAATTTATCAATATGGGTGATTTATTAATATCATCAGACCCCAGTGTAGGTTCAGATTCTCTTAACATAGCAAAGTCTCTTCTGGAGAAGATTAGAGAAAAAGTACCCATTGAATTATTTAAATAACATTGGGGTTCCTCATGTTGAGCATGAGTAAATAGAGTTGGCTCAAAAAAATGTATAGAGGCATTAGGAAATGGAATTTGGGTTGAATTCATAAATAAAATCCCCAGTGCTAATTCTATAGTTTTTTTGTGTGTTTTAAGGATATGGAATTCTTCCAATGACTAGAAGAAGGTGGTTTTTCACTTGAGTTACAATTTCAATTCCCATATGATCCAAAATGCATAGAGGAAACTAATTAAAAAATAGTCCCTAAACCCTAAAATGCATGTATGGTTATAATACTTAGTTGCCTATGTAACTACTATAAGTTACCAATCAAAAAGCTATAAATTTTGTGTTTAATGTAATGAGGGTTTTGAATTACCTCTTAATTCAAAAAAGAGGGCATCCCCAAATCTAAATTTGCTATAGGGGGCCTCACTGAATTCAAATTATTTGTAATAAACTTTGAATTCCTTTCTCACCTTTTTAAAAGTCTCTAAGTCCTCTCCAAATAAGCTTTATCACGCATGCAAGTAGTTGTTATAACCCAAAATGCCTCAGTACCAAGCTACTTACCAATTAATAAAATAAGGAAATATCTAATGAGTATTGAATCATGTGTGATACACTCCTACCAAATATATTTTTTGTAAATTTCATTTAATTTATATTTGTGTGAGTAACTATTTAGTCATTTTTATCTATATGATGAAATAATTTTTTAGTCGATGACCAAATTAGTCATTTATTTACTCATTTATAGCTTAGTTGTATTTAGACATTTTTAGTTATTGTGATTAAAATTTTTAGTCATGTAGTCATTTATTTTCCAAATTCTACTAGTGAATTTTCATATGATAGTCCATCAACATCCCCTCTTTTTCATTTATTGCATCTTGCATGGTTTGGGGGTCAATAACCTAATCTGACCCTAGGGATCTACAACCACACTCTCTAAGGGCTCTTTGAGTGTAGGCCCATTAAATTACCTTGATAATATTCATTAGATTCTTCTTGGCCTTACCACCTTGATTTATCATCTATTATAACTCACATAGATTCCCCTTTTCATATAAATGCTTTCTTAGGGCTAATTGATTGAGTTTTACTCAAAACCCTAAGTGTAATCTAACTCACATTTGACTTGGTTGATGATGGGTTCAAGTTGCATAGGTTGAGTTTTATATTCCACCATTGTTTATGTCTTAGATCTAATGATTATTGAGACTTAAGTTCCAAGATTATCTATTTTCATGTCTCTGAGCCATTTAAATAGTCAGTGGTTTCCCTTCTCAAGTCTATCATGGTGGCTAACCTGTAGGTGTCTTTTATGCCTTCTTGGATGAGTGAGATAGTAATCTTTCTTTGATATAAGTGTATTTGAATTCTTTGATAGAATGAAATTTTTTGTAATATCTCTATGAGCTTACCCATCTCATAAATTTCACCAAGATAATAACCTTCACCACTTAGCACTAGTCTTATGTAAGCCAAATAAGTGTTTATAGGTGTGTATGGAAAAAGACCCTTGAGCCATGGAGTGTCATCATTGTATTTAAATTTACATATAACATCATAGATGAGTCCCTCAACCTACAACCACCCTTAAATCACTGTTAACTAGGACATTTGACTCAACTATCTTATGGCACACATTCAATGGTAGGGAAAACATAGTTGTATATGCTTGTGGACTGAGTCTTAGACTTAGAATAGTTCCAACTAGACCCTCTCATTATATCCTTCATTATTACACTCTTTCTTTAAATCTTACCTCAAATACATGGTGGTTCCAAACACTATCCTCTATAACCTTTCTCATTTACCTTTGACCTACTAATAGTAGGCTCTTAATGTGTTTTTATAGGTGTCTATCATGTTATAAAATAGGCCTTTTGAGGGATTTAGGGGATTTCCACTTGTAGGTACTAGGATTATTTGGAATAATCAACACCTTAGGTTTTCATAAATATCTTTATAGTCTTGTAGAGCACACCATAATCTCATATTCCTCGCTTTATCAAACATAAGCCAATAGAGGTGGTTATATGTGTACTTATGGCCAATAAGAGAGTGATTTGATGAATCATTGGTTAATGATCTATTATAATCATATTGATATGTATTAGATAACTATTTTTTGTTCATCTTTGTTTGTTCATTATCTTTTCTGACTTAAGGCCAATACATTGATTGTCGTCTTAGTACTCAGTTGATTGAATTTTGTTACCCTATGTGTGGACTGAGAAAGTCTAATACATCATATGATATGAATGTTATTTTGAATATTTAAGGTGTTTATAGTATTAATCCTTTGTTTTAAATCACAAAAATATAAATCTTAATTATATTACCTTGATTTCTTTTGAATGGTCTCATGCTCTTTGAATACTCTACTTCAGTAGCCAAACATTGGTTGTAGATGTGTTTTGTCATCTTAAACAAGGTATGGGACCAATACAACCTAATGTCTATGACCTTATAGTCTTAAAGGGTAATCAAAGGGTGTATTGGTTCATTTATTATGATCTAAGAGGGAGGATGGATGGATGGAGAGAGAGAGAGAGAGGAGATGGAGTGATAAGGGGATGATAACAAGAAATCAAGGTGGAACATAGAAAATGATAGAGGTGGTAGTGAAATAACTATGGCATGGATGTGGTTTGAAATGGATGGTAGGATCCTCATTAAGACAAACTAAATTCATGTTGTATAATATTAGGCATACTCTTATTCAACATGAGATTTTGAGGTAGGTTATAAACTAGACACAGCCTAAAATGAAACTTCAATATCCTAGAAAACCTTAATTTTAATGATGAAACTTTAATTTCTACTAATAAGTGACTAAGATGAGCTAGGAGGCAAAAGAAATGGTCCTTAGGACTTTGGAGCTATCAAGGAGTTTTATAAACTTTTTTACCATGGCATAAATAATCTCATCACCAAAATAATATCCCCTTTTCAATTCTTTGAGCTCCCTCTTGAAGTCCTGTAGGTATCTTTGACATGATGACTACATGTTCCTTAGTGAAGTCCACCTATGCATAATCTTCTTCCCTAAGACCATCTGAGGTGGTAATTATATAGGCCATTAAAAATTTATTTAAAACATCAATACACATATGCAACAATTGAAACTTAACTCATATCCCTTGTTAGAGACACCAAACCTCTACTTATGGTACCAACTTGCCTATAGGTTGCACACAGTGACTAATCATGATAATTTACAAGATATGTGGGATCACACATGTGAGATAATTTGTCAAATTTCCATGAAGGGATTATTATAGACATGAGACAATAGCATCAATGATTAGATTGAGAAAACTAATTAGAATTTCATGAAAATTATCTAACTGAAGTTATCCCATGTAGAAGAAGAGTGCATAAACATCCCTTAACTTCTTAAGGAAGGTTCATAAAGTTTGTGGGGACCAATTTTAATACAATTTACCATGAATAGAATTTTTTTTGAGTCTAATTATCATGTCTAGGAGCTAGGACCTCCACTCTCTCTCTCTCTTTTATGGTATAAGTAAGAACCTGAGGGGTTGTTCAAGCTTGCAAAGAAGGGTTGATGAAGATTAGAATTTTTTTGATCTTATATGGAGTCCATTTATCATGAAATTTTGTAGAGGTACCACATACGATCTCAAATCCAACCTAATATCCCATGTTGTATGGTATACTCCATACATTCTGTACAATATGTAAAAAACTATTAAAAGAAAGTGTTTTTCCATCCCTTTCTTTAATTTTAGACATTTAAATGCTATTATAAGGTCAAATAATGAATATAATGAGTTATAAATCCATTTAAAGCAAACAAAATGTAGGAGTGGAAGTGGAAAATCCACAAAGTGGAACATGTGACCCACTTGCCTCAGTGGAAAGGGTGTGGGTAGCCCATAAAGGGATTTTAAGTCACACGAAATTATTAGTGAAGTAAATTGGCATGTATAAAATATATTTTAGGTCCCCTTTAATAAAATTAACAAGTAACTTCCCTTTTACTAAAGTTTCATAAGGTGATAAGGCTCATGAAGTGATTTGAGCGGGTCATGATGAAATTAAATGGGCCTTAGGTGAGTATGTCATGTGAAATTAATTAAATACATTATGATATTCATATTATATCCTCTAACATTTGTTAACAAACCTTCATATTATCAAAGATCAATATGCTCCTAAAATAGGATTAATGCTTATTAGATCTAAAGATATTTTAGCAATGATCTCTCTTATCTCAAGACACTATGACACATTATATCATATTAAAGACTCCAAGATTCTCATAAAATCATGGATCAATATTAAAATATGACATATCATGATGCTATAAATAAATATCCAAAGACTCTCGTCAGGACACAAATGACATGACCAAGCTAGAGGCATTCACAAGCAGGATAGGATGATGGTAACTAGAAGTTTTTAATGTAGGGGGTTGACATTTATCTTGTGAGACTAAAATGTCAACATTTTTAGTGACTTTGATTGGTGACCATCCTACTGGTCATGAGAACCCATCCACTCATATGACAAAGTAACTCAAGAATCATAATATGATGACTCTTTGGTCTTAATTATAATCTTGACACCTCAAAGACTTGAAGTAGAAAAAGGCACACACAAACACAAAAAATAAACAACCTAATACCAAGAAACACATAAAAACTAAATAAAAATAATAGAAAGGAATAAATTAATAAAGCACTACCTATAAAATTATGTAAAGCACTTTTATGGACAAACAAATTGACTACCACAAAATTGACCTAAATTTAACTAAATTCCCCTAGGATCAAACGAGAATGTTCTATGATCATTATGACACCATAATGTGTAGTTGTAATTTGGTGATTTGTGTGTAATCAAACTTGGATCATTGTGTGACAACTTCCTCCTATAGGTAGCACTTTCTTGGTCACTTGGAAGAGTGATTAGACCTCTTAGTTTCATTCCTATGTGTATGGGTTCAATATGAGGGTCAATAACACAATCATATTCTTCCCAAATATTTCTATGTTGCATCAAAATCTTCATATCCTCTTCAACCAGGGGCTACAATTGATTCTACTCATTAAACTCTAAGTGATTGACTGGTGAATCATTCTTGACAAGATCTTTCTCTTCAATCTTTGATTGGTGTAGAGGTGGGGTTTCTAACTTCAAGTATAATTACTCCAAGTCCTCCCAAAATGACATATCTTCATGATAAATTTCCAAATCATAGAGGTAAATTTCATATATGCCATCTACTTATAAGATACTATGTTGATCATTCACCTTATTTTCTTGAATAGGTTCCTTGTAAAGCTCTTGGTCTATTGAAGTTTGTTCCTCCTCCTCATCAATAGGTAAAGGTAACTCCTTAACCCAATGAATCACTAATTCATCTCTCATCTACACTTCTTGACTTGTATTTTCTTCCCCACTTGGAATATCAAAAGGTTTCTTCCCTATTACATCACTCAAATCTACCTTGCTAAGTTTCTCATATTTACTCAATAATTCCAAGCATAGGTGTTGCCTTTGATATTCAAATTGGTTTGATATGATCTCGATCTCATAAATATGTTAATGAATGCTATCTCTTTGATTTTAACCTAGTGAAGGAGTCACTTATGTTCCATCTATATCAACTCCAACATCATGGCATTATAGCTACCACTCATCATCCAAATTCTTCTTATGTTCCAAACTTGACTTGATAGGATGAAAAGGAGTCCCAATTTGAATCTCTTCTTCATAGACACTAGAAGTTTTCTCTCCAAGGTGATCTTGACTCTTAGCAAAAATTTTAACACTATCAATATTTTGAAGAACTAATCCTTCATCTACCACCCTTGATATTTTATCCACCATGCTTTGATGTTCATATTCTTATTTTTATGCATTTGATTGTTCTTGAAGAGAGGAGAGGGTGGGTAGTAGAAATTATTAGGAAAATTTTATCTTACAAGAGTATCCTTCCAACTAGGGATATTGTATAATTTCTTTGGAATCTCTTAAGATTTAGGAGTGATATGAAGAGGGGTAGGATAAACTTGAGTAACAATAGATAAAGGAATAATAGGTGTATTTAGAGAAACTAAGAGGCTCCTTGAAATAGATTTGATACCTTATCTTCCTTATGTATCATCCTTTTCAAGGGTAATAATGATGAAGTTTGGGTCCTTGGCCCATGAATGCTTCCATATTGGGGTTATTTTAGGATATTGAGAGGGCATAAGATCTTAAACACAAGTGGATTACCATAGGGAATGAAGGTGAAGGCAATCTACATTTGGGGTGGTGGGAGTGTAAGTTTGAATGTGGAATATAAAGGGTGACTTAGACCTAATTTTCACTTCCACACCATTCTCAATTTTTCACACCATATGAGACAAGTCCTTAAACAAACATCCCCCAATCTTAGCCATAAGTCACTAGCCAAACACAAGATAAAGTGAGGTAATAATTCTGCTACAATAAGGTCTTTCTTAGTTGAAACTTGGGGTAGGAATGGAAGATGATTTGTTGATTCTTGACTAGACCAAATATATTCATGGGAGACCCATTCTATTGAAATTAAAGGTTAGAAATAAGTTCATATATTAGGTTCAATTTATCTGCCACTAATTTAAGGATAATTGAAAGACTTACCTTATCATTGAGTAAATAATTATGAACTAAGAAATTACTTATGATTTGGGAGGTAAGAAAGGGAGATGTAAGAAACTTAGTTGGTTTTTGTTGCTTTACAAGATTATTTTGGTGAGGAATACTGGTTTGGCATTGAACCCTTTTATATTATCTAAGACATTCCTACAACTTATCTATTTCTTTTCTTAATTTCTCAATTTCTAAGTGTAGATGGTCATATTTTGGTACATGTTGATAATAAGGGGTAGAATATTGATAGTATGAATGGTTATGAGCGTGATGAGGTTTCCATGGAGGTGGAGAAGGCTTTCATGGGGGTGGAGGCTTGTAATATGGTGGATGGTCTTGGTAAGATATATGATGTCTATTATATGGTTGATAAAGATCAGTATAGTGCTCATATGAGTTATGATAGGGTGGATATGGGGGTGGAAGGTATAATCCTACCTCATATGTTACCATGATTCCTTATGAAACATGTGTACCAACTCATAATTATAACAAAAATGTTATTACCTCTAAAACCATAAAATTATGATGCCTCTAATCTTGAAATAGATTTCAAACCTCCTAAATATGCTTGAATATGATCAAGGTGACTGTAGATGATGTTTTTAAGGTCCTTAGCTTCCAAATGTCCTCCAATGTCTTTAGAGCATGATTATAGGCACTTGAAAGTTGTCCCACTAAGCATGTTATAACTTTTAGAGACTCTAGGTTACACCCATGTTGAGGATAGGAGTGTTCATGTCATAATCCCCAAACCTAGGGTAACATGATAATGACCCTAGGCAATGGGTTACTAATGAGTGGGTCATACATCTAGAATTTAAGGGGATAAATCCCCTAATTTTATTTTTTTAGTGATCTTTATAAAACCTAAATATTTGGGATGTAAAGGGTAAAGAGATGTGTAATTAAAACCTATCCTAAAGTGTGGTGATTCACCTAATAATCATGTTATCCATTCATTCAATTTGGAATTTCAACACACTAACAAACAATTCATAGATTTAAGTGACTAATCTCTAATGATTTCTCAACATCAATATTTCATCTAGAGGTCAATTAAATGATTAAAGTGAGAGGGTCAATATGAGAAGGCCTAGTTCAAGGCACTTTCAACCTAATTTCCACTCCCATCCTGAACTATCCACCTTACAACACACTAGACAAACTATCAATAAGATAGATCATACTTAATTTTAACTTGGAATTTAAAAGGGAAGGATATACCACTATTACATATCAAATAAGTATAAACAAAACAATTATAAACCATGAAGAATTTGTAAGATGTTCTATTCATCATTAAAAATGTGCATGATTATAAATTCTAGTAGAGTCTCCTCATACCAGCCTGAAGGATATAAACTAAGGAAAAAATCCTTCAATATATAAAATAATGGGATGAGAGAGAAGAAGATAATAGTGTAAAATGGTGGATAAGAGGTCATAATTGACCATTTTGCTATAGTTACATTGATCTTGGTAGTTTGCCACTTGTATTTCCAGATCTAAGCTGAGTGTATGGTATCTTTAATGATCCTCTTAAAGTGTTGAAGTCCAAATTTGGAAAATAATGACTCATTAATATCCATTATATGCCACATTTTGTCCATTTCTCTTCTTTCCATTAATTACTAACATTGAATGGGATCAAATAGGGGTATTGTCTTTGAACCATTAAGTTGATGTAATTCTATTTTGCATATTCATAAACTCTTAAAACTACTCAATTATATTAAATTACCATTAAATATACCTAAATGAAATAATTTAGTGGCTTTTATGATGTTTACCACTCCTTTTATTAGCATTTTATGCCAATTTTGGCCCACCATCTCTCTTTTGTTGACTAAGTAGGCTAAATAGGCTAATTAGGCCTAATTACTTATTTGTTTGCCTTTGGTGGCCATGAAAATAAACATGAGACATTTAAAACCTATATTTTGATGATTTTAAATCTTGTATCAACCTATATCATCATTAAATACATCTCCTTGATAAAAAAACCTCTGCATCTTTGCTTCACTAGCTGACTAGGTCACCTTTTCTTATATTTATGCAGACTAGCTATTTTACATAGGTTTTTAGGGGATTTATAGGTGAATTTATGAGAAAAATATGATTTTAGGATTTTTAAAAAGATCCAAAACCTCATCTCCAATAATTATCATCTTCCCATAATGCATAAAACCTTGTAAAACACGCAAAATCTTATAAAAAGTATTGTTTGTACTATTATGTATAGTACTTATATGGACCAACTAGTGGGAAATAATCATAGAGGAGTATTAGCTATGATTCAAACATAATTCTATCCAAATCCACCATTTTTAAAGCATCTCTAATTAAATCTCCTCCATTAGGTCAAAACCAAGGGTTTGGGAGGGTTTTAGCTAGTTTGAGGTGTTAAGGATAGTTCATAAAAATATGATGCCAAACCATTGATTAAATTCCAAAAATTAGATCTATGGGGGCTCCTGAAACTATTTTTATCTCCTTGGCCTCGCATTCTAGATGTCCATACAGTTCTAAGTGAAATAAAATGACATATTTGGCTTATTCTTGCATTCTAGGAGGGTTTGAGATGAATTAAGGCCAAAATGACCATTATTGAGTGGTTATATACCATACAATAGCTTTTATCAACCTTTTAATTTTATCCAAAGGTCATCTGTGAAGTTTTAATGGCTTGCTAGTCTCAGAAAGTGAAGTTAGGCCCTTTAAATAATTAACCCTAAAACTTGTGTATTTAGCCTATTTACAAAGAACTTGCCTCATGATTACCATAAGAAGAGTTTTAATGACCCTAAATAATCATAATAAATTATCTCAAAACTCTCTATGTGCTCTAAAATATCTTGTAGAGTCTTTAAACCTGATTTTGCCTATTTAGCCCTTGATTGTTTACCTAGACATGTATTAGTCTGAGATAAAACAGTGGGTATACCCACTATTTTTCTAACCAAGACAATAGTATAATAATATTTTATCACTAATTATTGGTTAATTATCCAAATTTTAAGGCTTAACTATGATTTTAAGGCCTTCAAATGACTATTTTGGTCCAAATTGGCCTTATCTTGCATGCAATAGTATGGCTGGGTCAGGAATCCTTGAGTGTAACCCTTAGCACTATCTCTATGAATTTATGAGATCATGATGATGTTTTGATTTTCTTAAATTCATCATCATTTTCATATGATATTCCACCAACATCTCCTCTTTTGTATATCTTGTATCCTATAGGGTTTGGGGGTCGATGGCCTAATCTAACCCTAGGGGTATATAAACACACTCTTTGAAGGCTCTTTGAGTGTATTACCATTGAATGACCTTGAGAATATTCATTATATTCTTCAAGTCCTTACCACCCTAATTTACAATTTATTATAAGTCATATGGAATCCCCTTTTCATATAAATGGTTTCTTAGGACTAATTGACTATGTTTTACCTGAAACCTTGAGTGTACTCTAACTCACATTTAACTTGGATGATGATGGGTTCAACTTATATAGGTTGAGTTGTATATTCAACCTTTGTTTTTATATTATAACTGATAATGAGTGAGACTTTATTTCCAAGATTCTCTTTTTTCTTATGTCTTTGAGCCATTGAAAGAGTCATTGATTTCCCTTCTCAAGTCTACCATGGTGACTAACCTATAGGTGCCTTTTATGCCTTATTGGATTAATGAGATAGTAATATTTATTTGATGTGAGTGAATTTTACTTATTTTATAAAATTAAATACTTTGATATATCTCTATGAGCTTACCCATCTCACAAATTACACCAAGATAATGGCCCTCACCACTTAGAACTAGTCTCATACAAGCCAAATAAGTGGCTATAGGTTTGTATGGAAAAGGACCCTTGAGCCATGGAGTGTAATCATTGGATTCAGAATTTCCATATAACATCATGGAGGAGGAATTAAACCTGAAACCATCCTTAAATCACTATCAACTAGGACATTTGACTCAACTAGCTTATGGCACACATTCAGTGGTAGGAAAAACATAGTTGTAGATACTTATGAACTAAGTCTTAGACTTAGAATAGGTCCAAATAGACCCTCTCTTTATATCCTTCATTGTGACACTCTCCCTTTCAATATTACCTCAAGTACATAGTGACTCCAAACCCCCTTAGCCTTACTATACTAGGATCCTAAGGTGTTTTTGTAGGTATCTATCATATTGTATGCTAGGCCTTTTAAGGGAGTTAGGGAATCTCACCTTATAGGTACTAGGCTTATTTATGCCTTTTAATGGAGTCAAGGAACATCTAATTATAGGTACTAGGCTTTTTTGACATCACCAATACCTCAGGTTTCCATCAGTATCCTTATAGTCTCATGGATCACACCAAAATCTCAACTTTCTCCCTTTGTCAAACCTAAGCTAGTAGAAGTGGTTGTAGGTGTACTTATGGCCTAATAAGAGAATGATTTGATGAATCATGGGTTAATGATCCATTATAATAATATTGATATGTATTAGACACCTCTTCATTATTCACCTTTGTATATTCATTTTCCTTTCCAAATTAAGGCCAAGACCTTGATTGTCATCTCAATTTTTAGTTGACTAAGTTTTGTTACCCTATGTATGGATTGAGAAAGTCCAATACATCATTTGATATGAATGTTCCTTTGATTATTTAAGGTGTTTATAGTATTAATACTTTATTTGAAATAACCACAATATACCTCTTCATTATATTACTATTCTTTCCTTTGAATGGTCTTATTCTCTTTAAATTCTTTGCTTCAATATCCAAACACTGGCTATAGATGTGTTTTATCATCTTCAATAGGTTAGAGACCAATACAACCCTAATGGCTATGAACTTACAATATATAAATGCCATCAAAGGGTGTAGAGGTTCATTTCTTATGATCTAGGATTAAGAGGGAGGATGGGTGTATATAGAGAGAGGAAATGGAGTGATAAGGGGATGATAACAAGAAAACAAGGTGGAACACAAAAAAGGGTAGAGATGGTAGTGAAACAATAGTGGTATGGATGTGGTTTTAAATGGATGGTAAGATCCTCCTTAACACAAAATAAATTCATGTTGGATAACGTTAGGCATACTCTTAGTCAAAATTAAGTTTTGGAGGTATGGGATAAACCATACACAACCTAAAATGAAACCTCAATATCAAATAAAACCTTAATTTTAATGAGAAAACCTTAATTTCTACTAATAAGTGACTAAGATGAGATGGGAGGTAAAAGGGGTGGTATTTAGGCCTTTTATTGTATCAAGGAGGTTTATAAACTTGTTTACCATGTCATAAATAATCTCATCATAAAAATAACTTCCCTTTTTCAATGCTTTGAGCTCCCTCTTGAAGTCCTGCAAGTATCTTTGACATGATGACTACCTATTTCACAATGAAGTCCACCTATACATAATATTATTATTTGAGACCATATGAGGTTTTAATTAATATAGGACTTTCAAAAATGTATTTAAAACATTAGGAAACTTATGTAACAATTGAAACTTAGCTCATATCCCCTAATGAAGACACTAAACCTCTACTTATGGTACCAACTTACTTACAAGTTGTACATAGTGACTAATCATGAAAATTTTCAAGTTATGGGGATCACACATGTGAGATAAGTAATCAAATTTTCATGGAATGACCCTTAAATACCTAATAAAATATTATCAATGATTAGATTAAGTAAACCAATCATAATTTAATGAAAAACATAAATTGAAGTTGGCCTATGTAGATGAGGAGTGCATACACATTCCTTAACTTCTTAAGGAAGGTTCATAAAGTTAAGGGGACCAATCTTTAGATAGTTTCCTATTATTTCAATATGGTTGAGTCTAATTATCATGGTTGGGAGGTAGGACCTCCAGACTCTCTCTATCTCTCTCCTATATGGTATAAGTAAGAACTTGAGGGGCTATCTAAGCTTGTAAATAAGGGTTGATGAAGAGTAGAACATTTTGAGCTTTAATGGAGTCCATTTCTCATGAAAATTTATAGAGGTACCACATATGATCTCAAATACAACCTTAGATCCTCTAATGTATGGTATAGCCCATAAATTCCATATAATATACAAAAAACTATCAAAATAGAGTGTTTTTCCATCCTTTTCTCAAAGTTTAGACATTTCAATGCCATTATAAAGTCAAATAATTAATATCATTAATTATAAATCCATTTAAAGTAAGAAAAACATAGGAGGGGAAGTGGAAAAGAGATAAAGTGGAATTTGGGACCCACTTGGCTAAGTGAAAAGGGTGTGGGTGGCTCATAAAGGGATTTTAAGTGGCATGAAATTCTTAGTGAAGGAAATTCATATGGACAACATCTATTTTAGCTACCCTTTAATAAAATTAACGAGTCACTTCCCTTTTTCTAAAGTTTCACAAAGTGATAAGGTTCATGAAGTGATTTGATGGGGTCATGATGGAGTTATATGGGCCTTAGGTGAGTATGTCATGTGAAATGACTTAAATACATTATGATATTAATATTATATCGTCCAACATTTCTTGACAAAGCTTGATATTACCAAATATCAACATGCTTCTCAAATAGTCTAAATGCTCATTAGACCTCATGACCTCTTGGCAATGATCTCTCTTGTCTCAAGACACTACAACATCTATTATATCATCGTAACTACTCCAAGATGCTCATGAAATCATGGATCAAACATTAACTATGAAATATCATGATGCTCTTAATAAATATCCAAATAATCTCATCAAGACAAGGCTGACATAACCAAGCCATAAGCAATCACAAGTAGGCTAGGATGATGGTAATTGAATGTTTTTTATGTAGGGGGTTGACATTTGGCTTGTGAGTCAAAAATTTCAAGAGGAAGCACATGTAAAATGCATAAAATAAGGTGAAATATATAGATGATTTAAGAAATAAAACTCAAATTCATGCTAAGAAAAAGGAACTTAAGTTAGACAAATCTCAAGCATTCACTTACAAAAATATTGATGGAAGTGTTGTGAGATTTTTATGTTCAAAATATATGAGTTAAGATAACCTAAGGAACCTACCATTGAGTCTCATCCATTTTTTTATGAATATCAAGATGTATTTCTATAAGATATACTTATATTATCTACCAAAATAGAATTATACTTCAAAACTTATATCATTCCTAGATCTAAACCTCAATCCAAAGAACCCTACAAGATTATAACAATTGAACTTGTAGAAATAAAATCTAAATTCCAATAAAATTTGTCTAAAGGATTCATCCATCCTAGTGTATCATTTATGCTATTTTTGAAAAATAAGTATGGGACTTTCATCTATGAATTGACTACATGATGTTAAATAAGGAAACTATTTAGAATAGGTATCCTTTAATCCGTATTGGTGATCCTTTTCATCAAATGAGATGAGAAGATATCTTTTTTAAAATTGACTTTAGATCAAGGTACCAATATCTAAGTATCAAGGAGGATTATATCCCTAAATCTAATTTTAGGATGAGGTATGGACATTGCAAGTTCACAATCCTACATTTTGGGATAACAAATGATCCTACAACATTCATGAATCCTATAAATAGTGTGTTTAAATATTAACTAGATCATTTTTTTTACTTATCTTCTTAGATGATATTGTAATATATTTGAAGGATGAATAAAACCACTTACAACACTTGATTTGTTTTCCAATTCTTGTAGAATAATAACTCTTTTGGAAACTATCCAAGTGCACTTTATTTTATAATAAAGTAAAATATTTGGGGAGTATCATTTCAATTAAAGGGATATCTATAGATATGGATAAGATAAAAACCATCATTGACTATATGACACCTAAAAATGTTCATGAGGTGTGTATATTTATAGGTCTAGCATGATATTACATGAAATTTATACCTAACCTCTTAAGGATAACTAACCCTATCACATATTTTAAATAGAAAGATAAATGGTTCTTATACATAAAAAATTTATGAAAAAACCTTCCAAATCATAAAAATATGTTTCACATCTATGCCAATGTTTCATGTTCCATATCTAAATTAAAATTTTTATCTAGTAATAGATGATTTATAGGATCATATGGGAGGAGTATTATTACAAAAAGGCTTGGTATTGGCTTGTGAATCCTTAAAACTAAAGTATTATGAAAAAAATTATGCCTTGCATGATCTAAACTTGGATACCATAGTGCATGTATTATAGCTTTGGAGGCATTATCTATGTGGAAAACTTTTGTATTTAAATACTGATAACTTGGATCTTAAATATATCTTCACCCAACCCAATTTGAATACTCGATAAAGGCATCAGATTACGTTTTTATCAGATTATGACTTTGATATAGGTTATATAATGGGTAAGGAGAATAGGGTAGTAGATTCCATGAGTCACAGAAGGTATTATATCTTTGAATAATATCATAATTACCATTCAATATTATGTTCTAAAATTTTCTATAGAAGATGAATTATATAAACAAGTTAATAAATATCTTGAAGGAAACCCACAAGATCACATATATGAAAGAATTATATTTTGATGAAAATGGACTCCTAAGGTTCAAAAGAACAAGGTATGTGCCTGATCAAGATAAATTGAGAATTACAATGCTTAGTTAATTTCATAATGCTCCATATTTTTGTCATCTAGGAGTAACCAAACTAATGGCAAAGTTGAGGCCATTATATTTTTGGAATGGAATCAACACACACATAGCTGACTTTGTATTAAGGTGCTTAGAATGTGAATGGTTAAAATTAGAACATGTACATCTTAAAGGACTATTATACCCCCATGACATTCCAAAATAAAAGTAGAAATTAATGACCATGGACTTTTTCCAAGGGCTAATAGTGTTTATAAACATGAATTATATGGTATTATTAGTAGTTGATAAGTCAAAAAAGGTGGCACATTTTATATGATAAAATTTGATATATGATTCACTAGTTTTAGCTAAAAGGTTTATCTAAGAATTTTTTAGATTGTATGGAATTATATAGATAATAATATATGATAGATATACTCGTATTACCTCTATATTTTATCAAACTCTTAATTAATAATTTATATCACAACTCAACTTTAGTATAACCTATCATCTTGAAATAAATGGGTAAACAAAAAGGGCAAAACAAGTCTTATAGGATGTTTTGAGAATGTATTGCATGGACCAACATTAAAAGTGGGGAGAATATATTCCATTATTTTAATTTTATTATAATCATTATTTTCACTCAGATTTAAAAATGACACCATTTGAAGCCTCATATCATAGAAACCTATAATACCTATCAACATGATAGGTTAGAAGGCTATATTTTTTGGGCCTGAAATTATTTTTTAAATGGATTAATATGTAAGTTTGATTAGAAAATGGTTTTATAAAGCCAATGATAGGAATAAATTCTATACTAATTTAAAAAGGAAATAAAGACAATAGTCAGTTGGAGATAAAACATTTATGTGTTAAACTGGAAAATCATCCAAATTAGCACCTAGATATGTAAGACCTTTCTAGGTTATATAAGTGAGTAACCATATTTAATAAAGAATTAATTTTCCACTAATAAATTCTCAAATTCATAATTTTTTTCATGTGTCTTATCTAAATAAATGTGTTTATTATCTTTCTTATGTACTTTATTGTAATTATCTATAGGTGTTGGATCTAATAGTGGTAATAATAGAGACCCTTAGAATACTTTAAACTTGTAAGATTATCTTGTGTAATAGATAAGTGTATTAATGAAAGGTCTAGTGGGACCAATATTCTAATGACAGTGCGACTTGGGAGGATTATGAGGAGTTCCATAAATTAATTCCTCATTTAAAAAAATGAAAATGTTAAAATTATCACATGTAGTGTATGCATTATTTTTATCATTTCCTTAGGATGTTGAGATTTCCAAGAGTGTAAGGATGATGCATCTCATTCTACCATAATGGAAATTACAATGATAAATATGATTTATTTCACTATTAGTGATTTTGGATTATTTTTTAAGCACTATTGTGATCGGTTTAGTGAAGATTTTAACATATCACATTTTAATTTCTATTATTGAAAAATAAAAAATAAAACTGTATGAATATGTTGATTAGTTTGTAATTTTTATTTTAATTATATGAGTTATTTTGACTCATACTTTGAGTTAGTATGAATATATATATATATAGAGAGAGAGAGACAGAGACAGAGACAGAGAGAGTTAGTATGAATATATATATATATATATATATATATATATATATATAGTTAAGGTGGATGAAAGATTTTTTATTCATTTTCTCATAGTAAATTCCAAAGGGAGAGCATCATATGGGATAAGTTTTAAAATAATGACACTTGGCGGTAGATAGAGCTAGCCATAAATAGTCACACTCACGTCATGTTCTTGTGTTGTGTATAGTTTTGTAATATTATTGTTTATGCTTAGTGATAATTGTATTTATGTTCAAAAAAAAATTCTTGATTGTGTTAGTTTTGAATTGTTTGCACATCATGGTTTAATTTTCATATTCATATCCTTGTATTGTTTTCATATCCATTATTTTTTTTGAATAATGGAATCATCATCAATAATACCTTAAAAAACACCCTAGTGAAGTGGTTGAAGATATTGGAGAAAGTGGCTTGGTTCCTAAGTCTAAGAATGAGAAATAAATTAGCTATGGGATGGGATATAGACATAATCAAACCCATTTCATACATAAAATCTATGGATAATCCCAAAATGATGTAGAGGGATTAAAACAAATTATTGTCAACATGTATTAAAATAAGAAACATGAATATATCACCTTTAATGCATGGAAACATATGTAAACACCTAAATCCATCTACTAAGATATCTTTGGCTTGTATCAATATTTAGTATACACAAAGGATCATTGATTCATTGGGTCATGCAGTAGTTGGTCTCTACCATAATCTTGATGAGATAACTAACTTTTCATTCCATTCACCCTATTTATGTATTCATTTTCTCTTTAATCTATGTTATCTTCCTCACTGGTTTTTATGTCCATAAGCATGTATTCAATTTTATACTCTCTAAAAACATTACAAAATTAAACCATCTTTGCTTCTTGATATGCTCCTCTAACCTACGCAACTCATAACTTGTACATGCATAGAAAAGGGTCTGTTAACAATCATTCTAAAAATATAGAATACATTTTTTGGGAGTTTGTTACATCCATCATTTGAATCAAAAACACCTTAATTATCTCATTTTTTGAATGACTCGAATACCTACACCTATCTGTAGAAAAAGACTCAAGAATACCATAACTAACTCTCTACTTATTTAGGTAAGTTAGAGAACTAAATAAGTATTATCTTACCATCAAGGTGACTCATTAAGTGATTCATGTTCTCTTGATAACAATTAAAACCTACCTAGATAAAACATTACATGAGACTTATTTTAAAAAATTAATTTAATCCTCCTAAACTTCACATTCAAATTTAAAATTTAAATTAATCTCTTGGTGGGAAAATGCCAAAGAGGTCCTGTTGACCAAATTTGACCCCAAGTCAAATTTGGGTCAACCCCTAAGATTTTTAAATTTTATATAAAGGTTCATATGTCCTATGGGGTCATATATTATCATACCTATCTCATTTACCCTTTCCCTTATCCTTGTTGAAAACCATCCTCCTTGTACTAGCTCAATCGACCAAAGTCAAAAACCTAGTAAAACTTAGTAAAAGTGAAAAATTGTATTGAAAATGTCCTAAAATGGTCTTTAAATTGTTTCAAGGTGTCTTCAAGTCACAAATTGGCCATTTACTAGGTTTCATGTGGTAAAAGGGTCATTTCGCCACTTTTCTACCTAATCAATTGACTTGCACAGATGGTGGGAGTTAAGAAATATGTCATCAAGGTGTATATCAACATGGATAAGGTCAAATATTGTTAGAATTAGTCAGGTGATAGTTATAAGTTTGTTAGGAACAAGAAATGGTAGTTTTCCTAAAAAATAGTAGATTTTGAACACTTGTACAGACTTCTGAAGTCCACCATTAGTAAAAAATGTGATTAAGTGTCCTTTTACCTCCCCATAAGTCATCTTCACATTTTTCTTGCATATAATTGCATAGAATATCCATTTCCAACTTGTTTTTATTAATTTTCACTTGGCAAGCCAAGGAAAGGAAAATTCAATCACTTACTATAGGATGTACAAGTGGAATTAGGAAGAGTGATTCTATGGGTAGATATTACTATAAATTAAATTCAATTTAATATCAATAGGTTGAAATTTGGTGCCTCCTCCTTTATGAACAATCAGTTTGACTCCAGGCAACTTTTTATGAAATTACATTCAAGGGGGTATAGTTGTGCATATATTTATTATTTTCAATAATCCATGGAGTTTTTTGAGTTTTATTAAGTGTTTTAAAGTTTTAATATTCCCTCTCCATGGTGTTATCACCATCCAACACCCCATATATCAATGTCCTTGAAGGAGATTTCCCAAATGTGCTTGTTTCTTAAGATTATAGCCATAGATGAGTAACCTGAGTTTTGCAACATGGAAGGAGATTATAAATATGTATAATATTATTTTTTTCATATTTTAAAACGTGTATTTATTTGGTTACATTTTTATATACCAAATTATCACCCTTTCAATCCAAATTTCCTAATTTTCTTGTTTATTACCTAGTCAGATCACAGTCATCTTAAAAGAGCTTCAGGAGGTTGTATAGAGGGGTGAAAGGTAAAACATTATAAAATTCATGATTGAGATCCAATATTACCCAAGATTATTATATTTCATGCCATGAAGGATATAATTTTATGCATGTTGGAGTGTTTACTTCAAAAGAATGATTGACTATTTTGAGGAATAAAATCCCTAAATAAGCAAAACAAAAGTCTTAAGGGTTATTGTAGACATCTTAAAACATGTATCATTGATTTTTTAAGACATTTAACTTACCAATATTTTTTTATCTAGTGATGATAATACCTATGCCAATTTTGATAAGTAGAGGGTGAGTGGAGATGGGAGTTGCCAAGCTCTAAAAATGGCCAAAAATTTTTGAATTTTGCTAATGGAGTCTACAAGACATTATCTAAAAACTTCATTTTGTAATTCAATTTGATGATCCTAAGATATGAAATCAAGGGAGATAAATACTAAATTATTTGAGATAAAATTATATATAAAATTTGAATTTTGGAGTTTTAACCGTTAATGCATTCTCCCCTATTTGTACACAGGTCTACGAACAAACACAGTCAGGCAGGATTGGAAACAATGAGTTAGAAGTGAGAGTTTAGAATTCATGTTGATATTTTAAAGATTAATAGAGTGTTTTTGATTAAAATAAATTAATTTTATATTATAATAATTTTAGACAAACTCTAAACATCACCATGGCATACCTATAGGTAGCCTAAAAGCATGAAACACAATCATGTAGGTTAGTGAATAGTGAAGTTAAAGGTTGAAAGTTTAGACCTTATTTTTGATTTTTTTAAGGAGATATATTTGTTTTATGATTTAATTAACATAATTTGAAGATATAACACCTTCCAATAATCCATAAACACCATCATAATCACCTACAATAGGGGTAGAACCCGACTATCACAATCAATAGGGTTATCCTATTGAGGGCTTAAAACATGGATTTGATGCTCTCTTAAGGGTTACCATGAGAAAAAAATAATAAGGAAGATTCCATGACCAAATAAAACTAATATTATGTACAAATATATAAGTTAAGTCTTAGTGATTACATATAGGCAGGTATTTTAGTGTCTTAGTCCTCATCGAACAATGAGCATAGAGTTGGGAATGAAAAATAGAATGGTGCAAAGGAGTGAATCTTGAACTTGGTAAGATAATATATGATCATTAAAATAATATTTTTAACATAAAATATGTTTTTTTTCCCTTAAATCCATAAATACCACCATAATCACCTATAACCAACACCTTAAATAATGAATCCTCAACAAGCAGTCAGTGGCCTAATTGATGGTTTCCAAAAGGTAAGGAAGTGTTTGAGGAGCCAATTAACTATAATATGGTATTATTAGGTTTTATAAGGCATTAATTATCCATACATGTCCTAATAAATCTCAAACCAATCCCTAAATCCCCTAGTACAACCTATACCCTGCCCACCTTCATCAAGTTACCTTATCAAAGTCTGCCATGGAATGGTGTTGGATGGAGGTCTAAAACTTTGAGTTTAAGGCTTATTTTTGGTATAGAACACCATTTTGAATTGGTAAATAAAATAAAATAATTATTTATAAATAATAAGGTGAACACACCCCTATTTTATCTTAGATCATGGGAATTTTTTCCATGCCTAAGCAAACAATTTGAAGAACAAATGGGTCAAATCATGGACCAGAGGTCAAGTGAGATAAAATTGAGGTTTAAATATCTTGTAAACATATAATTTATCATGATAAATCATCCTATAATATTTTCAATAAAGCATGATTCTCTAACTAAGAAGGGTTACATATAGATGTTAAAGCCATAAAAAAAACTATAGACTCCATCAGTCCAGTTTCAGACTCCTACAACTAAAATATAGACTCCATTAGTATAACTATATACTCCATTATTATAGGTCCATTACTTTCATAGGGATCATATAATGAAAATGTACTAGTTTAAAGTGTTAAATAATGCCTATTGGAGAGTTATATTGATGATAGGTGATGATTGAGCTTTTGTTAGAGAATGTCATGATCAAGAAAAATCCAAATTTAGGTGAGGGATTCTTTGTAACTCCATCTTCTCATCACACATGAGATATTTGTCATAACTTTCTTTAAAATTCTCAAAAAGAAGCCTATGATGAAGGTAGTTTTCAAGAGAGGATGATTGAGAAGATTTGTTATGCCACACTTGGAAAAGAGGCTAATTTGGGATGAGATGATGTGTAAATTAGTTTCATGACTCATTTTCCACTATATCCACATGTATTGAAACTAATTATTAGTGTTTGACACTTGTCCTTGTGCCTCTTTAAATTCTCTATTCTCGTTCTTCTTCCAAGTTCTATAAGTATGAGTCATTTTATCTATTAGGGGATTCAAACTCTTGGTATGGTGAATCCCTACCAAAATTTATCCCTGATTTGTATTTAAGCTAATGAGAAGTAAGACATTTATACTCTAAGTCAATTTTCACTATGTGTCTAAGTGATCCATCTTGAATGCCAAGTATAGATTGAGTTCAACTTATTTTCATGCAATTCTTGAATGTGTTGCTACAAATGACTTTTCTGCTAACAGGTTTCATGAAGTGTATGTTTTTGAAATAGACTCTTGAAGTGTATATGAGTTTGGTAGTGTCATATCTAAATTTCCCTTCACTTTCCTTCATTTTTTGAGTTTTAATTTACCTTCAATAGAAACACTAATGCTAGGGAGCTCCATTAATGGTGTTGAGGCTAGTTTGGTTGTCTTTGTTAATTATGCAAATTCTAAGTGTATGAATGGAAAAAAATATTGGTGTAGCACCTCCTAATTTAGGTTTTATTTATGTATCTCTCTCTCCCTTTTCATCCCTAATAGGTAGTTTTAGTAGCATAAACATATCAAGTCATATCTAGGGAACTAGCCCTTAAAATCTAGAGGTTTACTTCCACTCTAGGTACCCCACACACTTGGAAGTATTCCCATATTGGCCAAATATTGAGGAGGCTTGAAAAGCCTATTATAATGTGGAAAATTTGGAGACAATATTTATGGCATGCCTAGTGGGACTACTCATCCTAATTGCTTCCATGTTAAGGTGAATGTTGGTCTTGACAAGCCCAAGATTGTAGAAGTGTTTCTAATAAAACATTTGGTGACTCCAAAAGGTGATAATATTTTGTTGTAGATTAAGTTTTACACATTAAATTTCATGGTCATGAGGAAAAATAAGAGATGGCTAGGAAACATGCTTTCCCAACCTTTAACACCCAAAATCCAATCAATCTTCCTGCATATGATCTTATCCCTCCCAATGCCACCAAAAGTATCCCTTACTTTAATGGATAAGGTCTTATTACCCCATATGAACACATTAGGGACATCTAAATTTTTTGCAATTTCCACAATATCACTCAAGTCAACATAGCTACTAGGCTACTTGCCATGTCTCTAAAGCATAAATCCCTTGATTTGTATAAGACATTAAGAGGTGTTTGCATTACTAATTGGGATGGATTTGGAAATTTGTTGGTAAATAGGTTTGAGAATAATATCGATCACATTTCACTAATCCATTAGTTGAATGTGATAAGAAGAGGTCCAAATGAATCCATGGGAGATTTCAATGAAATATTTCAAAGGAAATGGCCTAGGTTACCACCTATCATGAGACCTCCTCCAAGCTTTATGTTCCCCACATATCTCAAGGCCATTGGAACTGATGTGGAAGTAATATTTCAATAAATGGGAGGATTTACTCTACCTAATGCATATGAGATAGATATTAAAGTTGAGAATAGTTTGATACTAGCTAGGAAATTGTCCCTAAGAGTTTTTATACCTTTGTTATCTCATAGTTCATTCGGAACCCCAAGTGTAGATAAAGTTCCCAATGCTAATTTCAAGTCTCTAATCAATCCCAAGAAGAAGTATAATGCTATAGAAAAAGTTAAATTGATTATGTCATTACAAGCTCAGCTCAAACAAGCTCAATTACAAGTAAATACTCCACCCAATCCCTAATACAATCACCAAGATCATCAAGTTTTCAATAGGCAACCTAATAGCTATAATCCTAATTCTATTACATCCACAAAGGTTATTGTTATAGTACATACCAACCTAGTTCAAGGAGAGGAACATTTGTATCATTGGGGACAATCTCAAGGTTAGTTTGTGAATGATGGTGGAGGAGGTTGTCAAGCCTTAGTGGCATAATAAATAGCTACTCCATACCTCATATCAAAAGAACAAAAGTTAATGCAAAGGGATACTCATGGAGAAGGTAATATACAAGGTACCACTCTTCTGAACCATCAAAAAGAAGAAAACCATGTGAACAAGGTTGAAAAAACACTTAAAGGATTATCATTCATTACCTCTTCTCTATTGCCTTCACAAATTGAGAATTAGCTAATTCTTCCTAAGACTCCTCAATAATTAGAAGGTGATGATGCCATAGATGAGTCCCTTAAACATATTGAAGATGATTCCTCAAGAAGATATGATAAAGAGATTGTAATTTTCACACCTCTTTACCCTAATGGATTAGTATTTAAGCTTGAGGAAGGAGTTGATGTTATAGAGGATGATGATGATCAACCTATGACACAAGATGAAGAAGAGGCATTCATTAGCCAACATGATGTTCCAAAAGAGATTGGTAATAATGTTGATAAACTTAAATTATTTTATATTGATCATAAATATTTGGCATTTTGGAATTATCTTGAAATTTTTTGCTTGAGTTTGGATGATGCTTCTCCACTTCATGAAGAGCTTGAGAAGAGTTTTGAAGGAGATGTTGTAGTTAAATCTATTGAAGATCATGAAACACCTCCATAAGATGATCAAGGTAATCATGATTCATCTCAAGAAGATAAAATACATAATGTAGATGAATATTACAAGGTGGAAAGAAAGGTAGTAATTTTTGAAGAACCTCTCCCATACATTCAGCTGTTAGAACCACCAAATATTGATGGAGACCTTACCTTATAAAATGAATATAGCCTTGATGATGAAAATCCACTTGAAATTAAGTTTGAGGTTGAAGATAATAATGATTCTATAATCAATTTAAAACCACTTGAATCAAGGGATATGGTTTCTATTCAAACCAATCAAGAAGAGTATGTTTCCATTCAACACATGTTCTTGGCTGTGGAACTAGATGAAACCAATGCAAGCACCATAGAAGGTAAACAAGGCCTTTGACAAATAAGGAAAAATCCTAAGTGGTATCTTACACATATTTATAGTCCATTTCAAGGAGATGGTATGAAAATATTTCTTTTTGATCTAAGAGGATCAATTCTTGATATTTAGTTTATACACTTTAGAGTGTGTTTCTTTCAGTGTTTTCAAGGTACTTTAGAGCACAAGTGTGTTTCCTTTCTTTTGTTTGGTGTGTGTCTTGGGTGAATGATTCAACCATCCTATTTAACTTGAGTCAAATTTATATTCAATTCAATTAGAGTGCTCATATTCATGACTCCCTGCCCAATGGAAGTATTAGGCAACTGGTCTTAGGCATAGTAGGCATGCCACCCCTAAGAATCACCAAAAATGTTGACCAAATTTGACCCCAAGTCAAATTTGATTCAACCAATACTATTTTGATATTTTATATAAATTTCAATATGTCCTATGGGGTCACCTATTATCCCACATGTCTCTCTTACCCTTTCCCTAGTCCTTGTTAAAACCCATCCTCCTTGTACTGTCTCAGTCAACTAAAGTCAACATTGGTCAAACCTAGTTAAACTTAGTCAAAGTGCCAAATTTTATTGAAAATGTCCTAAAATGGTCTCTAAATTGTTTTAAGGTGTCTTAAAGTCATAAATTGGCCATTTTCTAGGTTTTATGTGGTAAAAGGGTCATTTGGCCACTTTATAGCTAAATAATTGACTTGTACAGATGGTGGGAGTAAAAAACTATCATAAAGGTGGATATCAATGTGGATAAGGTCAAATCATGTTATAATTAGTTAGGTGATAGTTAAAAGTATATTATGATTAATAAATGGTATTTTTTACTCAAAAATAATAGCTTTTAAATTCTTTTACAGACTTCTTAAGTCCACCATCAGTTGAAAATGTGACAGAGTGTCTCTTCACCTCCCCATAGGTCATGATGTTTTTTTCTAGATAATTTCATAGAGGATACATTTCCAACTTGTTTTTCTCCATTTTCACCTAGCAAGCCAAGGAAGGGACAATTTAATCACTTGTTATAGGTCATATAGGTGGAATTGGGAAGAGTGATTCTAGGTTTGGATATTACTCTAAATTCAATTCACTTTCATAGAAATATGTTGAAATTTGGTGCCTCCTCATTTATGAAAAATTATTTTGACTCCAGGCAGATTTTTATGAAATTACATTCAAGGGGGTATGGTTGTGAATTTATTTATTATTTTCAAGAATCCATGGAGTTTTATGAAGTTTTTTAAAGTTTTAATAGGCCTTCTCGATGGTTTTCTCACCATCCAATAGCCCTTATCTCAATGTCCTTAAAAGAGATTTCCCAATTGTACTTATTTCTCAAGATTACAACTATATATGGGTAACCTAAGTTTTGAAACATGGAATGAGATCTTGAAGAAGTATAATATTATTTGGTTAATGTTTAATAATTTTTATTAATTATGTTCCATTGTGAGATACCAAATTATCACTCTTTCAATCCAAATTTCCTAATCTTTTTGTTTACTGCCTAGTCAGATCATAGTCATCTTACAAGAGCTTCAAGAGGTTATATAGAGGGGTGAAAGGTGAACCATGATTAAATTAATGATTTATATCCTATATTACCCAATATTATTATATTATATTCCAATAAATATAGAATTATATTCAAGTTTGAGTGTTCCCTTCAAAAGAATGATTGACTATTTTAAGAACTTCAGTCCCTATATAAACAAAATAGAGGTCCTAAGGGTTGTTTTATACCTATAAAAACATGTATTATTGAGGTTTTAAGGCCCATAACATAAAAATATTATTTTATATAGTGAGGATAAGACCTATTACAATTTTTATGAGTAGAGGGCGAGTGGAGATGGGAGTTTCTAAGTGTTAAAAATGGCTAAAAAGTGCTAAATTTTGCCAATTTAGTCTACAAGACATTATCCAAAAAGTTCATTTTTCACTTCAATTTGATGATACCAATTTATAAAATCAAGGGATATAAATAATAAATTATCAAAAATTCAATATTTATCTAAAATTATAGATAAAATGTGAAGTTTGGAGTTCTGACCATTAATGCATTCTCCCTTGTTCATACACAAGTCTGAGAACAAACATAGTCAGGTAAGATTGTAAACAATGAGTTGGAAGTGAGAGTTTAGACTTAATGCTAATATTTAAAATATTTATAGAGTGTTTTTGAGTATAATACCTTCATATTATATTATAATACTTTTAGATAGACTCTAAACATCAACATGACATACCTACAGGTAGCCTAAAAGCATGAAATAATCATGTAGGTTAGTGAACAGTGAAGTTGAAGGTTGAAATTTTATACCTTTTTTTGATATTTAAAGTAGATATATGTGTTTTTATATTAAATTAACATAATTTTAAGATATAAAACCTCAAAAAATCAATCCCTAAACATCATCATAAGCACCTATAATAGGGGTGGAACATGACTATCATAGTTAACAGGGTTATTCTTGTTGAGGGCCTAAAACATGGAATTGATGCTATCTTGAGGGTTCCCATGAGAAATAAAATAATAGGAAAGGTTTCATGACCAAATAACATGAATATTAGGTCAAAATCCATAATTTAAGGATATTATTACCTACAAGTAGGGATTTTAGTTTCTCAATCCTCAACAAATAGTGAGCCTAATCTTGGGAATGGAAGATAGAATGGTGCAAAGGAGGGAATCTTGAACTTGGTAATATGATTTATGATAATTAAAATTATATTATGTTTTATTGTGTACTTAAATCCTCAAACACCACCATAATCACCTAGAGCTAACACCCTAAATAGTGATTCCTCAACAAGCAGCTAATGGCCTTGTTGATGGTTTCTAAAAGGTAATGAAGTGTTTGAGTATAAAATTAAATATAATATAGTTTGAATAGGTTTTATAAGGAATTAATGATCCATACATGTCCTAATAAATGTAAAACCAATCCCTAAATCCCCTAGTACAACCTATACCCTACCCACCTTCATCAGGCTACCTTGTTAAAGTCTGACTTAGAAATGGTATTGGATGGAGGTCTAAAAATTAGAGTGGAAGGCTGATTTTTGGTATAAAACACCCATATTAGTTGGGTAAGAACCTCCAATTATTGGTTTTGAATAAGAGGAAGTGAAACATACCCCTATTTTATCTTTGATTAAGGATAGTTTCTCCATGCCTAAAGAGATAGTTTGAAGAAGAAATGGGTCAAATCATGGAATAGAGGTCAAGTGAGATCAAATTAAGGTCTTAATATCTCGTATAAATCCAATGGATCATGTTAAATCAACCCAAAATATTTGAAATCAAGTAGGATTCTCTAACCAAGAAGGATTACATAGAGAAGTTAAAACCATCAGAAAAATGATAGACTCCATCAATCCAGCTTTATACTCCTACAAATGAATTACAAATTCCATCAGTATAACTATATACTCCATTAGTATAACTTTTTTACTTTCATAGGCCTCATATAATGCAAATATTCTGGTGTCAAGTGTCAAGGGATACCTATTGGAGAGTGATCTTGATGATAGGTGATGATTGAAATTGTATAAGAGAATGTCATGATCATGAAAAATCCCAATTCAAGTGAAGGCTTCTTTGTAATTACATCTTGCCATCACACATGGGAAATTTGTCCTAAATTTATTTGGAATGCTCAAAAGGAAGCCTATGATGAAAGTAGTTTGCAAGAGAGAATGATTGAGAATATTTGCTATGTCATACTTGGAGATAAGGTTAATTTGGGATGAGATGATGTGTAAATCAGTTTCATGATCATTTTCCACTGTGTATAAATGTATTATAACTAATTCTCAGCTTTGAAAACTTTTCATTATGCCTCTTCAACTTCTCTATTCATTTTCTTCTTCCATGTTCTATAAGTATGAGCCATTTTGTCTATTGGGGGATTCCACCTCTTTGTATGGTGAAGCCCTACTAAAATTGTACCTTGATTTATACTTAAGATAATGAGAAGAAAGATAATTATACTCTAAGTCCATTTGTACTATGTGTTTAAGTGATCCATCATGAATTTCAAGTATAGATTTAGTTCATCTTGTTTTCATGCAATCCTTGAATGTGTTGCTACAAATGACTTCTCTCCTAATAGGTTTCATGAAGTGTATGTTACTACAATAGAATCTTGAAGTGTGTATGAGTTTGGTAGTGTCATATCTGACCTTCCCTTTAGCTGTATTCATTTTTCAAGATATTATTTGACTTCATGAGAAACACTAATGCTAGGGAACTCCATTAATGGTGTTAAGGCTAGTTTGGTTGTCTTAGTTAATTATGCAAATTCTAAGTGTATGAATGGAAGCAACTCTTAGTGTATCAATTACTAGTTTAGGTTCTCTTTATGTATATTTCTCTCCATTTTCACCCATAATAGGAAATTTTAGTATCATAATCACATCAAGTCATACCTAGGGAGCTAGCCCTTAAAATCTAGAGGTTTACTTCCACTATAGGTTCCCCACACACCTAGAAGTATTCCCATGTTGGCCAAATCTTGAAGAGGATTGAAAAACCTCTTCCATGGTGAAATATTTGGAGACAAAAGGTCCTTAATTCAAACTTTTAAACTCCTTAACACTTGTAAATGACTATTAACACCGCAAAAATAACTAAAATAACTTTTTATTGACTCTAGACTTGCAAAATAAATCCTATGTATAATTAAGGTAGTAATGCTTCTGCATCACAAAATGTGGCACAAAATGGAAGAGGTAAGTATGGGATAGTTCATGAAAAGAATTAATGGATATGATGAGGAGGTGTCCAAGGAATTTTCCTTGGGTTGGCACCATGGATAAGTGCCTATTATTGGAATGGAGATGAATATTTTAGAAAAAATAATTAGGGAAGTAACAAGTATGATCTATGTGGGTATTAACAAGTTTAAGGACAAATTCATAAAATAGGAGGTTATGAATAAATTATTCAATTTTGAAGTGGATGTCATCATCGAGAAGAAAGGTTTCCTAAGGGTGAATCTACCAAAGTATTGGTCAGACATCTGCCTATAAGTCATAAAGTACATCATGTTAAAAGGTATATTTCATGTCCTATTCTCCCAACATTTCCTACTCATGAATTAGTTTAAGGTGGGATACAATTAGTTTATCATATTTCTTATTCAAATATCTTGAAATCATGGTGAATACATTTTACCCAAACTTTGCTAGTGATGTCACTCATCAGGGTATAGTTTTACTCATTGCTAAGAGACAAAAATCCCTAAGGGGGAAGGAGGTGTATATGGTAGAGGATGATATTTTTGAATATTCTAAGGAGGACCCAAAAAAATAGAGTAATTTGATGAGGAAAGTCTATAATATTATTAAAAACTCTAGATGACACCTATTTGAAAATTAGCCACTTGATGGAATTTCTAACCCAGGGTAATACAAGTAAACACAAAACCTAGGTCTCTAATATTCCCAAATGGAAGAGAGAAAAATAATAAAATAAGATCATAGGAAGACTCCCCAGTCACCTCTTAAATAAACCAAGAAAATGGATAAATTTAAGGATAAGAATGAGAGGAAATATATTGTAAACTCCATTCAACTCATATTTTTAAATTGATGGATATGTATGATAAAATAGAACACCAGGGAAGGTTTATCATGAAATGGATGGATGAATAGAATACCCTAAAGGGAGAGGCTGATAAACTAGAAAAGGATGTTTAAATTTATAGAGAAATGGGTGTTAGTCCTCAAAATGGCATGGGAAAAACTAGTACTCTAAAGAAGGAGAAAGTGGTGGTGATGAAATCCATGCCAACCACAACTCTACCCAAGAGTATAAATAACACAAAGAGTGGAATTGGTATCAATAAGGAAAAAAAGGATACTTGGTCTAGGATAAATTAGTGAAATCTTATCCCAAAAATATAATTAGAAATAAGGAATCTTTAGATGAGGAGGAAGACCAGAGAAAACATACTCAAAGGCAAGTAGCAAAAGTAAAAACCATTGAAGATAAGGAAAATGTTGATCTAGATACCCTACTAAAATACTCCAACTTTGAGGAGTCTATTACTTAATATTTATCTATTTTCCACTTGTTTTTTTAATCTTAGTCCATGATTCATGGGATTTTAACATTTTTAAAGAATATTCTATGCTTTTTGGTTCTGTTTGGAGGACTAACTTGTTTAGTGATGTTTGTTTTTGTGTAGTCTTAAATATTTCTGTCAACATTCTAGCTACAAGATCCATGTAAAACATGTGTTTCACCCTATCAAATAAAAATTATTTTTTATGAAAATCCATAATTTTGAATGAATCATAGATATGATAAACCAAATGTATAAACCTAATATAGTGAGTGTGCTTTACATAAATATTTTTCTATAATATGGGATTATTTAAAGGGAACAAGTCAAAATCTTAAACCTTCACCAATACTGTGACATTATGAATTAAGTTTTCCATAGTCAATGGGGGAAAACTATGAGTTCAAAGGGATGAATAAATTATTTACTTGGTGAACATGAGTTGAAAATATTATTTATTTTGGAAACCCTTTTTAAAATTAGAGCTTTCATGGTGTGGTTATTAAAATCCATTGTGGATTGAATTGATAGTGAATGGACTAAAGATTTGGTATCGTTTACACTCAGTAAGATTTAGATAACTATATGTTAATTTATTAAAGAGATCACATGAAGCTTAATTTTATGAATAAAATGGAGATAATAATGGTTCACATGTAAAAATAAATTTTGGATGAAGTTGAATTTAATAAGGGTTTGAAAACATTAAGAGAATGGATAAGAAGGAAAAGATCAAGCAATAATGGAGAGGAAAATAATAAAGGTTGGAAGAGGATTATGTTCACTTCAAAGAATTTGTTGCACTCATTAATAACTAGGTATGTAACAAAAATTCCTATTCTGGATATGGGAATTTAATTATTTTGATAGAGGGTTGTTATACTAATTTGTAAGAAATCAGTTGGAGATTTCATAACATGCTAATATTAAAGGTAAGGACTAATAAAACCCTGATAGTTTTAGGGTGTCCATTCAAAATTATATTCACTATTAACCTTTAATATTTTGTTTTCCCCATTGTAATGATTTGAGTCTCACATGTTTATGTGATAGAAGTAGAATATCCACCTTTGATGACATACACATATATTTAGTAAACTTGAATACAAATTTTCCCTCATATTTGTAATAGTTTGTTATAGTGGTTATATAAAAAAATTTGATTATATTCAGGTTGCTTTAATGGATTTACAATTTAAAACCTTGGAGGATATGATTTCATTTATCTCTATCACTATGACACAATCTTAACGTTATATATTGTGTTTTCCTTCATCTTTATGACTGTGACACTATTTTAAGGTTGTATGTTGTGTTTTCTTTCATATTTATGAATGCGACACCACTTCAAGGTTGTATTATGTAGTTAATTTCCTCTTTATGATTTTAGATCCATTTCAAGTCTAGTTATTTAGTGACAATAATTTATGTGTAAAGAATAGAGTGGCTAAAGTTTATTTTTTATATTTAATGGAAGTTATTTAATTTTCCATAGTGATCATAGGGTTGTTTCATGCTATGCCTTACTAAATGGTAGTTTACATATCCATAGTGGATGTAGCTTATTCATCTTATTAATAAAAAAATCCTTGGTCGATGGGATAAGAGTGGTAACTATATACACATAATCTTTTCAAAATTTTATCAATTATTGATATCTTATCTCTCATAAGAACCTATCGAGTCTTAATATCTCTGAGTACACACCTTAAAAGTTGCATTGGGATAGGGGTGGGTAGACCATTGGTGCTTCATAAGATTATTATCCCCTATACCACAACTTGATATTAATCTGAACTTGTCTTAGACACTTCCCTAAGATTTCTCTCCTCTCTTGAACCCTCCCCCAACCATTTTCCACCTTCATTAGCACATCCATAAGCCTAAAACCCTTTCCTATGGTTTACATTACACTATCATCCCCATCAACCTTGTACTCTAATTGATAAAACTCATTTAGAGTCTAGGTCAACCCTTAACTCACCTAAACTAATACCTAATTTGATTTTATCAATAAGGATATAGAGTCGATTGGGCTGACCTTATCAGCTAAACTTTTAGAAAGGTTTAGGTTTATATTTTTATATATATATATATATACACATTCATTTCAACATTTTTTAGAGAGAGCAAGAGTTAATTATTAATTTATAATGCTTTACATTTTATTCTTCTTCAATTCTACTTGAGGAGTCATAGCTTAGGGTTTCTACTTAGAGAATAATCTTGTCTTATGGAAAAGTCTTTGTTGATTTGGCCTTTCTTAGTGATATTTACAAACCACAACAACCTATTTTGAATCAACTTTCACCAAGGGAGAGATTGAGTCTTCTCAGGTTTGTATTCAAGGTATCTCTATCTTTACTACTTTATTTTAGTAGATAGAAGTAACATAAGTAATGGTTTTTGAATATATTTATCTCTCCATGTATTATGTTTTTAGTTATACATAGCTTAATTAGTATTTTCCTATGCATGTTTAATTTTATGTTTACTAACCCCAAAAAATTATACCACAAGTTTTGGTGAGCATTAGATTATATTTTACTTTGTTTTGCATATACATTTATGAATATGAAAACATAGGACCTAACTAATATTATTGCATATTTTTTCTTGATTGGAAGCTTTGGAACCCTCACTAATGATTTTATTATGGTAAGATATTCCTTGGTTAGGTCTATTAGATCCATATTGTTCATGACCTCAAATATATAATATATCAATAATAAGATGTTTAAGTAGTATTTATCTTCTTTGAGCTAGGATTGATTAATAAATCAGCTACATTTCCCTTTGTATACATTTTGGTGAACCTAATGTGAAATAAAAGCCTTGTAGGTTTTGTTTCAAGCCATAATTTTGTCATCCTATTATATTTTTCTATATTTATAGTACTGTATCTAACTAGTAGGTATAATTCTAACATTATTTGTGTAGGTCTAACACACAATCACTTCAAAATGAATTTATTCTTTTTTGTAGATCTTCACCAAATAGGTTACTAGATCAATCAGTTCAAAACAATATTATTATTCATATCTAGATTCACATACATATTCAAACTAGTTGACTCTATTTGTTATTATCTTTTGTCAACATACAAGATTGCAAAGATATTCAAACTAGTTGACTCTGTTTGCAACTTCTTCAACATAAAAGGTTTTGCAAACTTGGTCAAGCTAGTTGACTTATAATTTTAAAACAACAAATGAACATCAAAACATAAAAATTTAAAATCTAAAACATATTCAAACTAATCAAGGATCATTTATTTCTCTCTTTGTCATTTCACTTCTTCATTTAGCACTATTTTCACAAGTTTACAGTCTATAATACTACAACCCTACAACAAATTGGGTCAACCTATTTGACATAGTTTTGTAGTCTATCTTCCATCTAAAATACATAGTCAACTTGTTTAAATGTGTTCTTATAGATCTTGATTCTATAGAAAAATATTAACCCAATTGAATCTATTATGCACTCTTTGCATATAATGTTACCTGAATTGTATTTGTACCCTTCTCAATCAAAGAATTAACCTCTATTTTTTATTAATTAATTCACCTTTCTTTTTCAATTATTTTCATGCTTAGAGTAACTCACATAGATTAAATATGTGGTTTTTCAAATTACCATTTTAGTCACACTATTTTTCTACTTTTTCACACACTACCAAATTACTTTACATTCAAAAATCATTAAATATTTGTCTTCCCCAGCCCTACCTACTTGGATTTCATTACCAAGGGGTAAGGTGACTTGGTTTTATGGCCAAGTATAAAAAATGGTTGATGGTATATATTGGAAAATCACCCTACACCCTTATCACTACAGGATTATGAATTGAGGGGGTAGACCCCAATACCAAGCCAATACCATCACCAATATATATCCATTTTAGCCTAAACATCTTAAAAATATCCTTAGATTACTTTCTAGTTCCTTATTTCAACTAACTTCCCCATCACATTAAAATTAAACTTTATTATAAATGAATAACACTTAGGATGCCCAATTAGTTAATATTTATTTTCAGATATTACTTGCTCTTTGATTATGGTATGTTGTATTACAAAAATTGCATTAGCCTATGTTGGTTCAAGATTTATGCTATGTGTTCCAATTGGATCACCCACATTGATCCTATTGCTTATGTTTTTAACTTAATTCTTATTGAAATTTATCTTTCAAAATGTTTCTTCTATTCCATCACACTGTCATTTCTATCGATACAATCTCTTATATACTAATTAGCCTTCCTAACTTTAGTACGGAATCAACCTATCTAACTATTTATCCTTATCTTCCTATTTAATTCCCTATTTAGTAATACACTATCAGCCTATATAACTATGTATTATTTTTAGCCTATTTAAATTTCATCCCTTTTAGCACATAGTAAATGAGCTTGATTATGTCCTCTTATCTTTATGCTATGTGAATCTTCTTTACAAAACTCTGTCAGTTCGGTAGACCTAGTACCTATTGGTCAACTCTATTCTCTATCTAGCCAACTCTATCCCTATTTTCCCCTCTTATTTTCTAATCTCAGATATTTTCATCAAGCATCATTAAATCTATTATCAAAATCTTTTTGGGAAACCTAAATACATTTAGACACTATATGGGGTGATTTTTTCCTCCTTAGGGTGATATTTTATTCCTTTCTCTACTTCCTAAGAGGCTCCTCAATTTTGGAGTACTTCTTCTCCTCCCTCATCTTTAGATTGAAACATGGTTCAAATCACTTCACAAGATGAGATTAGTGGATCAAATCCTTTTCAAACCTATCAAGATAATTCCCATGTTCAAATGTCTCAGCATAATGTGGATAAATTGACACAAGTCTACCAAATAACACTATAGGGAATTAACCACCTAACAATCCTCCCCTAATACAAATTTGGGAAGTCCTCTTACAAACACCAATATACCAATTAATACCACTCAGATTCTTACATCAATAAATGAACATAATACAAACATATAACACCTCCCAAATGATATAACTAAAAAATCATTTGATCAACATGGATAATCAACCTCCCTTTCTTCTCCCTCAAAATAATCAAAATTGTATTCCTCTACCTCTTAGATATGCCACAAGGAATATTATCCCCCAACCTATCATGCATAATAAGATACTTAAATACATCCAAAAAGGGCCTTTGGCCCCTTTCACTATTTCTATTGATATTTGTAACATATCTCCAACTATTAAATACTATGGGATTAAATAACTTGCATCTTTTCTTAAGGAATTTTTCAATCTTTATAAAGAGTGGATCCAAACTAATACTTTTGACACAACTAAACTTTTAGTTCAAAATTTTGTTGGTGATGTATTATAATGGTAAAATAAAATTAATGATATCAAAGTATATGTGGAGTATTATGGCCTTCTTCCCACTTTACCTAGTGATGAAGACATTCTTGAATTTATCCATGCCTAATAATATCAACTCCCTTGGAAACATCAAAAACTTGGGAATTTCACATAAAAATCCATTTGTTTTAAAAACTTCATCACAAAATTTATCCTAAAACATGTTGTATTTCCTCTCTACCTAACACACCATTTCATTTCAAAGTTGGAAATCCTATGCTTATCAAGGAAAATACAAGAATCAAATATCCCATCCTATCATGCCCTCAACCAATAACAGTCTCTCAAGAAATTACACTAACTAAACATGATAACTTTAGTTTACTAGTTAATAAATATTATGATAATTTCACTTGGTCCTATTAGGACATTCCTATAATTTATCCTAGCATCGTGGTGTACAATATCATCACCTATTCTTATGCCATATGTGTGTGACAAAAATAATGAAAATTCCACCCTAAAGTTTCTAATTTATGCCATATATAAATCATTAAACTTTTTGAAGTTAAATTTATTAATCCTAAGGACTATTCATAATGGGTCCTAAACATTGTCCCTATTCATTAAAAAATTCACCATGGTCATTCACATTTGTATCAATTTTCATAACCTCAATCTTGCTTGTCCCAAGAATAACTTCACTTTACCCTCCATAAATACCATAGTTAGTTCCACTATTGAATATGAAATTTTGTCCCTTATGGATGGTTTTTTGGGTTATAATAAGATTCACATGTCCCATGAAGATCAACATAAGATAACTTTCACCATAAAATAGGGCATCTATTGTTATGATAAAATTCCCTTTGGCCTCAAAAATGCCAAAACTACCTATCAATGGGCTATGACCCACATTTAACATGACCTTATCTATAAAATTATTGAAAATTATGTGGATGACCTCATTACCAAGTCTAAAATCCACAAAAATCATCTTTTTGATCTTTTTATCATCTTCAATTACCTCATCAAATATAAAGTTAGACTAAACCCCTACAAATGTGTCTTCAACATCACATCTAGAAAATTAATAGGTTTCTTAGTATATCTTTGTGGTATATATTTTTATCCCACCGATATAAATTTTGTTTTCAACATGCCTATCCCTTGTTCTATTCCATACATTCACACTTACCTTGGTACGTTTGGGGCAATAAGATGATTTTTCCATGAAATGGTTTATCGCATCTATTTTGTTAATTCTCTTCTCAAGAAAGTTGATGCTCTTGAATGGATAGCTCCTTGTTATAAATCATTTGAAAATATGAAATAATATTTTCTTCATCTACCAACACTTTTTCCAGCTTCTAATGATTATCCTTTAATCTTATATACTTCTTCCACACTTGTATCAGTTGGGGTAATGCTTTCCCAACAAGATGATACTAGAAGAGAGTATGCCATTTATTACATCAGTTGAGGTCTCATTGTAAATGAACTTTTTTATAAAAAAAAGTATAAAACTATTTGCTCACTATATATTTTATATCTAAAAATCTCCATCATTATATGCTTTATCAAACAACTTATGGTATCATTCATTTTGATCCAATCCATGATTTATTCTCTAAAGAATTTATCCCTAGAGATAGAATTAGTAAGTGGATGGTCTTTATAATTGAATTTGATCTACACATTATAAAATAAAAATTTGTTATAGGATAAATCATCACTAACCAACTCACAACATTTCTAATACATTCTACTTCCCACCTTGAAGATAGTCTCCCCGATAACAATGTCATCTATATTGAAGGTCTTAATCAAGATATATCTCTCAAATATTACATTCATAATTTATTTTCTAATCTTGAGGAAATTAATGTAAAATATTCCTTTATCCTTCCTGATACTAATAAATCTAAAGTAGTCATTGAATAACTACCTAAAATCAATAGTTATTTACATTAAAAAACTTGGACCATTCATTTTGATGGTGCCAAATGCCTTTAAAGAGATAGGGAAGGTTGTATAATCATTAATCCTATTGATAAAATTATCCCTTTGGAATATTTCCTTATATTTGATGTTACTAACAACATGACATAATACAAAACATTAAACCAAGGCATGAAACCAACACTTGATTTAGACATTACATATCTATATGCTTTGGGTGATTCCCAACTCATCTATCAATAGGTTAATGGTGAATATCAATGTAAAAGTGAAAACCTTATTAAGTATCATTGAATAACCACTACCCTCACCAAATAATTTTCTTCTTTTACCAATGAACCCATCCTTATATATCAAAATCCATCATTGATTCACTTGCTTTTTCCACATCTCTTTTTCATCTCCACTTAGTCCTTATTGATTATACCTTTCTTATTCAAATACTAAAAGTCCCCGTATTCCATTAAATCAAAATATTCACTTATCTTCCATATTGAGTCTATCACCATTAGATAGAGCTCATGGTACAAATACATCATTTAATTCCTTGAGCATCAAACCTATCCTCTAAACATGGATTCCCATGAAAAGACTCGAATTCATAAAAAAACTTTCAAATATGTCTTTCGATATAACATGATTTATTATCTCAACTTTAAAAGTACCCTACTCTATTATTTTATAAAATAAGTGTTTCCTCCTCTCCTTGAATAATCACATATGGGAATATATAGTGGTCACTATAGTGGACATGCTACAACACATAAATAGTTATGCATGGGTTAAATTTGGCTAAATATTGAAAAGGATGCCATCATAGGGTTAAATAAAAAGTGTAGTCCTTACCAACTTCATGTTTATATAATCCATTTTACTCCTTCCAATATCTAAACTATGGAGTCTCATTGACCATTATTAATGTGGGGATCATTTCTCATAGGCAAATTTCCTAGATCACAATATGGGCATGTCTTTATCATCATGAGTACTGAGTATTTTACCAAAAAATGGGTCAAATCCATGCCTATCATTAATGTCACTAGAACCACCATTTATAAATTCATACTCAATCAAATCATTTTTCATTTTACAATTCCCCATGCTATCATTTTTGATAATGGTGGTAATTTCAAAAATAAAGATGTCAAATAAATTCATGTTGAATTCAAAATCAATCAAAAATTTCCCATGCCCTACCATCCATAATGTAATGGACAAGATGAGGATGATAGAAAAATCCTTAATAAAATTATCCAAAAGACAATCAAAGAAACCTATGTGGATTGACATCTTCATTTATATCCCTCTCTTTTGGACTATTGCACTAGCATATACACTACCACTGGGGCAACATCATTTTAACTAGTCTATGGTTCTAAATTAGTTCTCCCATTATAATTTGATATTAAATATCTACATTTATATATTTATTATATCATACCTGATGAATACTTACATGAATATTTCCTTCATTTTCTTGATCTTCTTGATAAACACCATCTTTCTACTCTACAACATAATCTTTAATAATAGGCTCATATCATTAAATAATATAACAAAAAGGTTAGAGTCTATAATTTTAATATTGGTGATATTGTCCTTAAATTAAGCTACACACATGAAAAATAATTAAAATAAACCCAAAAATGGTGGGTCCCTTAGTAAATGGCATTCTTGGTCTTAGCACCTATCAGCTTCAAAGTAATGAAGGCCATATTTTTAAAGAGCCCACTAATTCACAATTTTTAAAGAAGTATTTTTACTAGAAATTTCCTTTCTTATCATGATTTATATATTATATCATTTTAATACTTTTCTCAAGATATCCACATGGGTATCACCCTCTGTAGTATTTTTTCTCTCCACAAAACTTAGTTCCTTCTTTTTGGCCATTTGGATTCTCTTTTCTCATGAGTTACATTGTAAAACCATGGATAGGATCCAATATTCATCATTAATTCATATTGATTTCATATCATCTTTGTTATTTTCCAATTATTTTCACACCCCTTACATCTTTCTTTTGTGTTTTGTATTGATAGACCATGGATAGGACCATGCCTTCTTCATAAATACTATGTTTTTCATTTATTTTTTACATGCTTTATGTACCCTATTGGGTTTCTCTTTTATGAGTTACAGTGTGAGACCATGGATAGGACCAGGCCTTACTCATAAAATCATCATCTTTAATTTAGTGTTCCTTTTATAGAATGTCTTTGTAATAGTCACAACTTTATGATCCCCTATTTTTAGCTTTAGCTTTTGCTTCTTTTGTAGATAAAATTTTCACAGATAATAAAATGTTAGCATGTTTTCTTACAATTACCTCATTCTCATGATAATTAATCACACTTCACAATCATTATATCCCTTTTTTCAATGTTCATTCCTCTTTATATCATTTCCTTTCATTCCACTCTAGACAAACCACAGTTGAAGTCAAGATATCACTTTTATTTTTACTTGAATTAACAAGACTCTTAGACACCATTCTCTCTAAATTCTCTTTATTATCAACTAATCCCAAATTTTTCAAATGATATTCATGTTTAACACCCATGTTTGGTTCTCTAAATTCATATGGACAAGGAATAGAAAAATCCATAAAAAAAGTTAAAAGACAAATCATTTAAAACAAAAAGTAATGATATAAAAGGTAACATACAAATTTAAAAGTTATAGTAACACTAGAATATTGATTAATAGCACATATCCTATCTCCAATCAAACTGAAATATTGACATTAGGCCTCACGATAGATCTAAGGTCTAACTCTATGGTGTTACCTAATTTTTCATGTAAGTACCCAATATTTGTAGTTGATTTATGGTCATATAAGGGGTCATGAGGAATGGGAAACACATTGTAGGAAGGTAGGTACATTTTAATTTCATGCATATAATATTCATTGTATGTTATTCATATTTCATTTATTGGCCTAAGATTTGTGTGGCTAGAGGTTTCTTAGAGTCCTTAATGTCAAATGTCCTCTTTTATTGACAAACCTAATTTAAGTGACTTGAATTTGATAAATACTTTATGTACCTTGGTTTTTCTTTAATTTTCCCCTTCACCCATTTCAATTCCCCCCTTGAAGAGAAAGTGTGATTCTAAATTTGTTTTCCCACTTCTATACTCCCTCTTATTCACATATTTAAAACATGGTAGCACTAATTTGTTTCAATTTTATTTATCTTTAGAACAAAACAACATGATTGATTGACTATGGATTACTTTATTTACACCATGGATTTACATTTATAAACTTTCCTTACTTTATTTTACCATCTTTCATTGTAATACCTAATTTTTTTGACATTTTAGTTTATTTCTACTTTCATGTACTTTTTACATTATTGAGTGAGACTAGCATATTACTCCTCATTCACCAATGTTGTTTTCAATTCCATGCACCTTTTCCATTGATGTTTGAGTAAGGATCATTACTTCTCACTCATGAATGTTGTTTTACCATTTTATCAGCCATATTTATTTAATTAAGGATTTATACTAATTTTATATTGATGTTTGATTACCAATTTTTTGACATATATCCTTGGTTTGACTTGGTGAGTTTTTCTATATTATTTAAGGTTTACTTGTCTAAGTTTTCAATATTTAATAGCCTTGGATTTTTAGTTACCTAATTTACTCCAAATATTTGACTTGGTCATTTAGTCTTAACTTAGTATTTATCATCCCAACTTGCCAAAATTCCAAGTATGTCTCATCTACATTGCATCAATTATCTTGGATTTCTTTCAATTGTTTATTTTCTCTTTAATTTTGCATCCTTGGGTTTATTGAAGTTAGTCTCTATGCCCTCCATTATCAAAACTACAAATATAATAAACAACCATCTAGTGATAAAAGTAAGTCAAGGTACACATATGTTACTTTTATTTTTGAGTTATTTCCCTTTCAATCATTTAATTTTAGTTATTTTATGATTTAAAATACTATAATTTTATAGCTTTAGCATTGTGTATTACTATGTTCTTTTCTTAAAGCACCATCCCCTATTAAAATTGAGTGGCATGTGATGAGCTTAGACTGGGGCATATGTATACACATAATATTTTCAAAATTTTAACAGTTATTAATGTTTTATCTCTTTTAGGAACCTATCAAGTCTCAATCTCTCTAAGCGCATGCCTTAAAGGGTGCACTAGGAAAGGGGTGGGTAGACCATTAGTGCTGCATAAGATTGTTTTCCCATATACCATCACTTGATATCAATCTAACCTTCTCCTAGACACTTCCCTAATATTTATCTCCTCTCTTACACCATCATCCAATAATTTTATGCCTTCATTATCCCCTTTCTAAGCATAAAACTCTTTCCAATGTTTTACATTACAATGTCAGCCCCATTGACCATGTACTCTAATTGATAAAACTTATTTAGGGTCTAGGTAATACCTTGGCCAACCTAATTTAAAACCTAATTTTTTTATCAATAAATATACTAATTCAATTGTGCTGACCTTATTGGCTAAATTTTTAGAAATGTTTAGGGTTAGATTCAACTATATATACTCATTAATTTTACCATTTCTTAGATACATCAAGAGTTCATTATTCATTTGTGCTTCTTTAAAATATGTTTTTACACCATTATACTTGAGGAGTTATAGTTTAAGGTTTCTACTTGTAGAATAATATTATCTTATGGAAAAGTATTAGATGTTTTAGCCTTTCTTAGTGATCCTTACAAACCACAACAACCTCTTGTGAAGTACATTTGGCCAACGGAGCAATTGAGTCTCGATGTGTTTATATTTAAGGTAAGTATCTCTAACTTTACTCCCCTATTTTAGTAGATAGAAGTAGCATATGTAATGTCTTTTGAATATATTATTATCTCCATGCATTAGGGTTTTACATATACATAACTTAACTAGGATTTTCCTATCCATGTTTAATTTTATGTTTACTAACTCACATTTTGTACCACAAGCTTTGGTTTTGCATATACATTTGTGAATATGAAAACATATGACCTAACTAATATTATTGAATATATTTGCTTGTCTGGAGGCTTTGGAACCCTCCCTAGTGATTTTATTATGATAATAGATCCCTTGGTTAGGTTTAGTGGATCCATATTGGTCATGACCCTGAATATATAATGTATCAATAATCAGAAGTGTAAGAAGGATTTATCTTCTTTGAGCTATGGTTGATTAAAAGATTAGTTTCATTTCCCTTTAGATATAGTAACAATACATTTTATAGAGGATACAAGTTTAATTATGAATCTAAAACTAATTTATACATCAGTTGTATAAATACAGTTACCTAACATATTTGAGATTAGGAATATTTATTATTAATATAGTTTGGTTTAAATTATTATAAACCATTTACCCTTATAGACCTACTGATGAGAGCTTTCTCTCATCCGTATGCCTATAAAGGTGATTTTCCATGTAAATAAAATATTATGGAATAAATCACAAGGTTTTTTTATAAATTTTATTAGTCATAATTAAATGAATATTAATATGATAGACCTATAGGTAGTTGACATAACTACCTACAGGCCTATAATGGAGAAGACTAAGTTTAGTGGTTAATTTAAATATATTTAGTGGTGTAGAAGGGTAACCTCTTCTTAAAATTATCATCTACATAATAATAAAGTTTTTCTTTGGAATAAGTAAGGCTTATATAACCTTGTGGATGTAATTGTATTATTATAATTTAAGCTACAAATGTGTCCATTGGAGTATTTTTATTGATGTTAAAGTCCTCCTTAGGAATCCATTTTGAGATAGTTGAGTATAATATCTTATCACTATTAGAATTTTTAGTTGTATGATTAAATTATTTCAATGTTGTTTTATTTTAAGTATTGATATGTGTACAATACAAAAATGAGAAACATAAATTCGAAGCTTGTTATGAATTGTAGAAAGAGGTAAATTTACCTTAAGACATATTATTGTGATTAATAAAATATGGAATTTGTTTTATGTGCTTATTACTAAAATGCATTCCTTAATTTAATTATGTATTATCTATGATCTCTTTTATTTCTTGAAGGTTGATGAATTATTGTAAAGATATATATTTTCAATTCACTCATCATCAGTCTATAAATAATTCCACCAATGAATTTATATTTAAGTAGAGAGTAATGCTTCTTTGAAAATGACCCATATTTTTATGAAATATGAATACTATAAATGCTTTGGCCAAAGTGAAGTTATAGTTATATACAATTTTCCATCCACTATAATTTCTTGTTTGCATGTTTGTCTAAAGTCATATTATATAGAGTCATATATATGGTTTATATGATTAGATACATGTAATAATGATTTTACATTCACATTGTTCTTATATGGCTATAGATGCCTACAACTTCATTGTCTCCCCCTTCATGAAGGGAAGGGATACTCTCATTTAGTAAGTGTGTGGGAAATCATTGGTATATAGCTGGAGGGAAAGTGCCTAGATGATGATGTCCCTCTTTATAAGTAATATAAACCAATCACTAATGTTTACTCATGGCTAATAAAAATGATTTGGACTTGTATTACATTATTCAATAGTAGATTGTATGCTTTACATTTCTCAACAATATTATTTTATATTTTACATTAGGCTTTATTGATAGTTACAACTAAGGTTATTCACATTCTTATGTAATCATTATTAAATTTTAATTAATTTTAGGCTGTAATTAGTAGTAAAAGTTTTGATAAATTTTACATATTTTTTTACTTAATGATTCATGGGAAGACTATTGCTTATTTGACTTTTATATTTAATTCAATTGAATTACTTTGATTAACTATTTTTTACTAATAAATGATGTAATATAATCATATGATTTTGATTTGTATATTTTAATATACTCTTTTATTAAATGAATGGTGATTTGAGTCATTGAATATATAAACAAAAAATATTGTTAGTATTATTAATTATATGACCTTAACCTATAGTTTGTCTAGGGGTATGTGTAGTCAACTTGTGGATTACACAACTTCATATTATCTTGTTGAATTTCTTCATGTTCTTAGTATGGTCAACCTATAAAATAGCCATGCATAAAGAGAGTATATATAGGAGGTAGTGGTTAGTATTTTATCATCATCTTGTGAATTATGTTCTTATTGCATTATTTTGGAGGTTGCCTCCTCAAAGTGGCTTAGTCATAATTTTTAAATATTCCACTCTTTCACCAATTTATGTTGTGGATCTACTTATTCTATTCTTAATTCCATTTTTGTGAATCATTTAAGTAATTTCATTAAAATTGGTATCAGATCTTTGATTTGGGAAAGTTTATATGACATTGTTTTTTTCAACTTAGCATCATGAGCACTAGAAGGCTGATAAACACAACTTCTAATCTGAGATGAATTAAATTTGTTTGTCACCATTGTTTTGTTCATGAGGTTTTCTAACAAAAAAATGAGTAAAAAAAGTCTTGAAATGTTTTTTACCTTGTGAAAATTAGTATTCATTAGATTCATCTCTTTGAGATGATAATAATGGTATATTTTACCAGTATACTTTTTTAGGCCATTTTTTTCACTTTTTTACACATTAGCAATCATTGAATTAGTCTTGGATAGGTGATAACAATGATATCAACTATTTATACATTTATTTGGCTGTAAGCCTTCTAGGGTTTGTACATGGTAGGGCTTAACACTCATGATCATAGGAAAGGGCAAGAAATGCCTAAAACTCCTCACAAATATAACATGGAATAGAAACTTTAGATTCAAGTATTTCAAAAATAGTTCAACAACATAAGTTAGATTTACATGGCATGGTGAAAAAATATGATATTGATACAATTAAAAGGGACCTCATAATATTGAGATAGGACTTTAATGGCTTTTATGATAAATTATAACAAATCATTAGGCAATTGGCCAACTTTTCATCTCAGTAATTGTAAAATAATCCTCCACCACTCTAGTTTGGTTCTTATCTTCAAAAAAATCACACTCCAAACCATGGTACAATTTTTTTTCCATAATTAGACCTACATAATTTTTATGGTAATGATCCACTCATATGGATTAATTAAATTAAAAATTTATTTGATAAACATCAAACTCCCTATTCATAAAAGGTGGTCATGGTGTCTCTATATATAGAACTTGATAAATTTATTTGGTATCATTTTTTGTGTGATCAAAATAAAAATAAGAGTCTCTTGAATTCCCAATATATATTTTTTGAAGATATGTAGCTCAACTATCATAACAATGTCTCAAAAAACAACTCTAGCCAACTAGCCAAGTTCTGCCAAACTGGGACTATAAAAGATTACATTCATTAATTTCAGAATCTCTCCTTATGTGTGGCATACATCACTAAGGAAAATTTGGATAAAATTTGGGTGGCCTCAAATATATCATCTAATTATAGATTTGCATGTTTCATCCTAGTAATTTATCTAGAGCCATAACAAAGGTACATCTAGCTAAGAAAATAGAGTTGATAAAACAAAGAGAATTTACTAATGTTAATAAATTCACCTTATTATCACCATCATTTATATATCCTACACAATTAACACCTTATTAAATTGAGAAAAAACACGAAAAAGGTTTGTGTTTTAGCTGTGATAACAAATGGAGCAAATGGCATCGATGTGTTGAAAAGAATTTTTACATTAAAGGCGCCAATGAAGAGGTAAAAGATGATAAAGATTCAGGGGAAGGTTTGGAAGAACTTGAGGATGAATTTATATATTCTCAACCTAATATTTTTTTTTCATGCATTTTTAGGCATTAGTACTCCTCAAAATATTAAGGTGGTGGGTTTCCTAAATAAACATAAGGTGATTGTGTTAGTTGACTCTAGGAGTACACACAATTTCATCAATAATTAGTTATCTACTCACTTAAACTATTTAATTTAACCATATATAGAATTTCAAGTCATGATTAAAGATGGTGTATCATCAAATAGTTTATAAAATGCTATAATAATAAGCTAGCTATGGGAGACTACTTGTTAAATTCCCCTATGTTTATTATTCCCACAAGAGGAGCTAATATTATTTTGGGAATGTAGTTTCTCACCACTTTGGGAATTATTTAAATGAATTTATAGGAACTATTTTATGAGATTACATTCATAAGGAATGACTTTTGAACTATGTGGATTATGGGCTAAATCTCCACAACTAGTTAGTTCTCATTAGATGACAAGGTTTAATAAAATGTGTTGAGATATTTTTGACATTTTTATTCTCCATAGAGTTTCAAAAAACCAAAGAGTCTACACATCTTGATTTTCAAAGGTTTTTGGATAACCATTCTATTATTTTTTGTGACATGCCAAAGGACTTCCTCCAAACTATACACATGATCATGCCATTAGGTTCATTCTAGGAATTATACCACCCAACATCACAATCTTATCCTTATGCCTAGAAGAGTGAAATTGAAAACATGGTACATGATATTTTAGAGGTAGGAATCATCTAACTAGTTAAAGTAAATATTCCACTAGTATGGTCATGGTGCAAAATAAGTATGACACTTGGATGATGTGCCTAGACTATAGATAACTCAACAAGTACACTATAAAAAATAATTTTCCTATTCTAGTAATTGATGATTTTATAGATGAATTGCATGGTGTTATTTATTTTAAAAAGTTATAAATTCATTATGGGTATCATAATATTCAAATCCATAATGAGGACATACCTAAAAATACTTTCAAAACTCATGAAGTCCATTATGAATTTATGGTCATGCCTTTTGGCCTAATAAATACACCAAATACATTTTATAGTTTGATGAATGATATTTTCAGTCCATTTTTTAGAAATTTTTTGTTAGTGTTTTTGATGATATCGTCATTTATATAAAAACTAGGACAACCATTTGAAGCATGTGAAATACGTAATTTAGGTTACTTAACAACATTAACTTTATTTCAAACATTCTAAATGTGATTTTGGTGGTCAATAGGTGGATTAATTTTTTATTATTTCACATGATGGAGTGAAATTTGATCCTAAAAAAATCCAAGTGATGATAGATTGGTAGGGTCCTAAAACCCTCAAGAACCTCCAAGGATTTTGGGGGATAACTAGTTACTATTATAGGTTTGTAAAAAATTATGGTAGCATTACAACCCAATTCACCTTTGTGCTGAATAAATACTTTTTTTAGTGGACTAATTCAATTATGAAGGCATTTTAAGAGTTTAAAATGGCTATATGTACAACTCTAATTTTGGCCACTCTAGATTTTTAAAAACCTTTTATTGTGAAGTGTGATGCATTGGGATATGGCATGCGATTTGTACTTATGTAAGAATGTAGACCACTATAATTTAAAATTTTCCAACTAAAGGGGAAAAAAGTAGATAACTAATGTATGAGAAATAAATTATGGTTATTATACATGCAATCAAGTAATGGAGACCTTATATTATGGTTCATCACTATCAGGTAAAGGCTAATCATGATAGCCTCAAATATTTTTTAGAACAACTATTTTCATCTTAAGAATAACAAAAATGGGTTAATAAAAATTTAGGTTATTATTTTAAAATAGTCTATAAGAAAGGAAAAGAGAATGTGGTGGAAAATGCACTATCTTGGAGGGATGAATTAATTAAGGCATTATTATTTGTAATGACTATTTGGTAAGAATATTAGCTAAAGGAAGAAAGATAATAATGGGAGAATGATAGTGCCACCCATGATTTGATTCAAAATATTTAGTAAGGTTTTGGGGAAGGTAAAAAATTTGCATGGAAGGGGAACACATTATGGTATAGAGAGAGATTACACCTTTGTAAGCATTCTCTCCTAAAAAATAAAATCCTTCATGAACTTCATGCATCTCCACTAGGAGATCACTTAGGATTTTTTAAAACATATCATAGAATCAAGCAAGATTTTTTTGGGAAGGACTCAATGGGGATGTCCAAAACAATGTGGTTAAAATCATGATATGTCAATAGAATAAAAGTGAAACCATTAAGACCCCAGGTCTTATGTAACCTTTATTCATCCCTAGCCAACATTGGATGAGGTTTCCATGGATTTCATTACTGAGTTACCATAGTCTAAGGGTAAAAATTTTATCATGGTAGTTTTTTATTGACTCACCAATTATGCTCTTTTTTTCCTTATCACAAGCATTTATTGCTAGTATAATAGCTTCTAATTTTCTCAATACATTTCATAAATTGCATGGTACTCAAAAGATAAATGTAATTTATTGAGATCCCATATTTACTATTAATTTTTTGAATGAACTATTTTAATGTTTGGGTACCCATTTGGCTCATCACTCATCCTATCATCCTCAATCTAATGGAAAAACAAAGATAATAAAAAAAATTCTAAAAGTATATCTTCAATATTTTGTTTCTAATAAATAAGACAAATGTGTTCATTGGATTCCACTTACCAAATGGTGGTATAACACTTCTTTTCATAATTCATGCAATATGTATCCCTTTGTGGCATTGTATGGGTATTAACCCACATACATCACTTCTTCATTGATGGTGAATCCAAAGGTTTGAGATATTGAGGAACACATTCACCATCAATAGGAATTACTAGTGAGTTTGAAATATAATTTAGTAATTTCACAAAATACAATGAAATAATAAGTAGATCAACACTACAGTAACATTTTGACATAGGTGATTGGGTATTTATGCATTTATAACCATATAATTAGATATATATGAAGAAATGGAAACATGATAATAATCCATCACCTAAGTATTATGGCCCTTATCAAATATTTCAAAAATTTGGTAGTGTGGCTTACAAATTATAATTACCCCCATCCACTCACATACATACAGTATTCCATGTATCTTTCCTAAATAAGGTAATTAGACATAAAGTTTCTACTTAGACTAAGTCAATTAAATTGGATGAAGAAGGTTGAGTCATTCTATAGCCTAAAGAGATCCCTCACATGTGTACTAAGTAACTATGAATTAGATCCATCAATGAGTATTTGATAAAATGGAAGAACCTACATTATGAAGATACAACATGGGAGGATGAAGCATTCCTACAACAACATCCTAGTTTGATTCAACATTTATGACAACATTTTTTTTAATGGAAGGGGCATGTTATACCCTTAACCTATAGTGCATCTAGGAATATGTGTGATTGACTTGTGGCTTACACAGCTTCATATTATCTTCTTACATTTCTTGATGTTATTATTATGGTTAGCCCATGGAATAACTATGGCTAAGTAAAGTATATATAGGAGGTAGTGGTTAGTTTTTTATCATCATATTATGAATTATGTTCTTATTAAATTATTTTGGATGTTTCCCCCTTGAAGTGTTTTAGTCATAACATTCAATTATTCTTCTCTTTTGCCAATTATTTTTATGGATTTGCTTATTCTATTCTTAATTATGTGACATATAATTCTTTTTTTATGAATCATCTAAGTAATTTCATTACACTTAAGTAGTCTAGTTGGGTTATAACAAACTTTTATTCTTTTCTCTAGTGATATGATTAACATCATGTTCCTCTCTACATAATTCACTATTCGTACATCAATGATGATTACTATTATGTGCCATATTGATATATCTATCTTGACACTACATTTGTATGCCTTAAACTACATGTTTTTTTATATGATTTTAGGATATGTCCATTACTATGATTACATATTATTCACATGTTACCATAATATTTTAAATGATTAAATATTTCTACATAAAATGATGTGGTTAACTCTTCTATTTTTAAATGGGTATTTTTCAAGGGTATATTATACATAAAATATTAGTGAGTTTGTCATAGAGATGAAAGTTTATATTAATATCAAATTTGTAATTTTACACAAATTTTAGGATACAAAGATTTCAAAGTGGTTTAGATTATCAGTTTAGTTTAGAATATGGAGTATATTTTTAGATTCAACCATATTTTTACATGAACAAATTTATAGATTTTTAGATACTTACAAATTAAGATAAATTTTAGGGGTGCATGTAATTCATATGCACACATTTTATAGGAACATGAGTTATAGATTTTAATATAATTAGTAATTGATACATATTTTGGGTATATATATAATGCATATGTACAATTTTCATAGAAACATGAATTACAGGCTTTTATATTTTTTAGATTTTAGAAAAAATGAGATATATGCATGGCAATCTTTATCATGTTTGAACTAATTAGATTATATTATGGGGAATGAGAATTTTTCATTCACATTTATGACATTAATTTTTATTATATATCTATAAGTTCATATATAAATATTAATTTGGTTTAATGAGTAATGTGGTTTTTGTTTAGTGATACTCAATAGCCTAGGAATTAATTTGCAAGCCCAATAAGTGACTCTAAAATTTAATTTTAAAGTTTTTAATAATTTAACATGAATAGGTATATTGAGGTTCAAGTATACTCACTGGCCATTTATGGGGTTGTAAATCCTCTCACTTAATCAACTAAGTCAATTTTATGTTATATCAAACTAGGGTCGGTGTTCAATAACAATCAATAATAAGGTAAAATGGATAAAGACTAATAGTTATCAATTTGGAGGGATTTTTAGATCATTTACTCATTAATGTCTAATATACTTCCTTGAATTGAAATATACTCTATTTATTGTAAAATTAAACACTCTTACTAAATTAAAATTATTTGGAACGGACACTCACTTTTACTAAAATTGAAAATGTTTTAAAGGAAACACACTTGTAATTGAAATGCTTTAAAAGAAAACAAATAATTAATCTAAATTATAAAAATTATAATTTATTTTAAAATAAATACTTATTAAATGAAATTATTTTAAATTTAAATAATCAAATTTAAACTAAATTAAAACACACATGCATTGAACACATAGACCTTAGGGTTAAACTATGTCACACAACACTAATTAAAATGAAAGATCAAACACACAACAATATAAACATATAAATACCATAAAAGATCATACTTCCTTGGTTAATTGGTCCCTTTATCTCCCTTAGAATAGGATTTTAACAAAACTTAGCTTTATATAAAATCCATCAAATTATCATTACTTCCAAAAATTATTACAATTTGAAAATGAAAATCTTGACATCTATTAACAACTATTATTCAACTCTTGGTATCATCTACTATTTATTACTTCATACTATCTCCTCTAAATCTGAAATATGAGTGATAAGGTTGTATTTATAATAAAAACTCTTTAACAAATTATTTTTTGAATGTAAAAAATAAAATAAAAAACATTTTAGAATTAATTTTCTAATCTTAGCAACCTAACAAATTAATTTTGAAATTGATTCTTAATCTAGGCTAACAAATACTGATATAAAAAATTCAGTTTTTACATCATTTAGAGAATAAAAACAATCCTCATTAATGATAAAATAGTGGTAAATTATAAATTCAAAAATATACCATTTTCTAATCTTTTAAAAATAATTTAGGGGAATTATTTTCTTTCCAACAACGTCTGATTTGGTTGGAGAGAATCAATCATAATCTTGGCCAATTTAGTTTTCTCCAACAACTTGATGTGTGAGATATACATAGTAGTTTAAATACTATAAATATCTCACTTTTTTTGTAAATAAATATATTTAGAAATAATATAAATAGATTTCATATAAATACTTTCTAAAAATAGGTATCAATAATATCTTTTACTTTCATGTTCCCATAGTTGCAGAACCTTGTGGTCGCTATTTTTTTACGATGGATATTTTGGAAGTTTATATTTATTTTATATATATATATATATATATATATATATATATATATATATATATATATATATATATATATATATATATATATATATATAAACATTTCCTATAATATTCTCTCATTTATTATTTAGTATTATAAACCTCAAAATCAACCATTTACATCCTTGTATCCATTTATGTGCAACTCTTGAGCTAGACTGATGGACTTTGGAGCCAGACTTGTGCAACTTTAGATCCTAATTAAACACTTGTAAACTTTGAATTCAGACTCAATCAAGACGATTCTTTTTTTAACTTGTCTATTTTTTTATAGGAATCTAAATACATGATTGTTTTTAGGTTTTATGGATATTATTGATGTTTTTTTTAATTTTCCTGAACCTATCAATTATGTTCTACCTTCATTACCAAAATATCAAACAAATCATCACAAAAAATAATACCTATTTTTTTTAATACAAAGTTATTTATATGATTTAGCTGATCATGCATCAATAATAAATCCATCTCAAAATAAATTTAATAAACTTTGATATGAATTGTATATGATTATGAAGCTACTGAGCATTTTCAACGCTAAATGAATATTGTTCCTAATTTGGCATTTGAGAAATTTAAAATTTTATATCTAAATTGATGAATCATTTTCATCTATATATACAAAATTTAACATATATTTTCCAATAAATTATCAAAAAATATAAAAAAATGTAGATCAAAATGATTTCTAAAGAATAGAATAGTAATATTCCTATATTCTAATCTACAACAAGTATATGTTATTAAAAATACATCTAAGTCAAATTTATAACATGATTTAAGCAAGTTAAAATGGTGCTATTTACTGATATAATAAGCCATTTTATGGCCTCATCACTTAATCACACTTAAAATCATGTTCTCCCACACTTAAACCCATTCATGTCCTCATGCATGCTACTATTTTACCTGTAGATTTAACTTTATCAATCATTTATTATAGCCCTGTATTTGATAGAAATTAGTCCACTTATTTTTTCCAAATAAATATTTTTCATCTTTAAAAATATTCATAGGCTTGTTTTGTTGTGCTACCATGTGATGGTGTTTGAAGTAGTGGAGATTTATACATTCTTTTGATCCACTTTTTTTGTGATCATTTTAACAATGATATTTTTTATTGAAATATATTCTTAGTTGGGAATATTTTCTCCCTTTTTTTAAGGAATTAAATATATATATATATATATATATATATATATATATATATATATATATATATATATATATATATATATATATATATATATATATATATATATATTCATCCCATTTCTTATTACAAACCATATAAGATAAACTAAGAGATCCTAATGAACATAATTTTAAATTCAAAAAATCATTTATTAAGTGTGTGAAAATATACATAATTTATTTGTTTTTAACACTTTCCTTATATTTTCTCCCACATATTGACATATTCATGTCCTCATGCATAGGGATATTATTCATTTTTTTCATTTTTTCTCAATTTTTATGATATTTAAAAAAAATCCTACTCGAACAGTTCTTCAAGTAGACCTATTTGTAATTAAAAAATTATGACTATATTTATAAATAAAATAATAGAATAAATACATTAGTCAACTCCCAATTGTTTTTTTTCTTCCATGTTTATGTGGCCAAAGGTATTGATGTTGAAAGAGAGTAAAAGTGAATTAAGGATAATTAAATTGATAATTAGAAAAAATAGTTGTTTGTTGGTTTTCAACTTTTTCCTCTTTTATTACCCTTGATCTATCATTTTTTGGTTCTCTAATAAAGTATATTTTACCAATACATGGCCATCTGACAAGATAGTTTTGTAACCATGACTATCAACAATGCATGAGGCTTTTCATTATTGATTTTTTTATTTTTTATTTTTAAATTTTTTTGGGTTTTTAATTTTTTTGTACATTTAAATAAATGATAAAATAATGAGAAATTAGTAATTGGTTGTTATATTTTCTTTACAACACTCAAATAAACTAGATAGTTGATCGTACTCATAAATTTCTTCATTTGTGAATCAACTTAACAAAAAATCAGCATGTGTAAAATCATAAAGAAAAGTCTCCCACTATTATTCAAAAATATTTGAATGATTTTTAAAATGATGTGAAATATTAAAAATATCTTTTTTCAATATTGTAAACTAATATATGCAACTCGAGAACCAAATTGATGGACTTTAAATCCAAACTGATAGAGTTTAGATCCAAATTGATGGAATCTAGAACCAGACTGAGCTAGTCTATGACATTTTGAGAAAATGTTATAAAATATATTTACTTTTAAAAAACATAGTACTTTATTATAGTGAATATATATTAAATTTATCTCATTGACCTTGAGCTTAACTCAAAATCTACTCCTATTAATTATGATTTTGCTAATCAAATCAAAATTCTATGAAGACTATGTTGCATCCATGTTTTTTTTATCAAACTAAAAGAGTAAAAAAACATAATAAGTATACTTATTTACTATACTTAAACATCATATGTTAGTTTAAAAATATCATAGAAAAAGGTTAACAAAGTTGTCCAAGAATATGGATTTTTTGAAAACCTTTCATCTGCTATCTTAATTTCATAATTTCACATGTTTACTAAGGTTTTTTATTTGAGAATGCATAAAAAGATAAATTGAGAAAGAACAAAACAACATTTATTATGAGTCAATATGTATTAGGGATTAGTTTATTTATGAGTAATGAAATGACATTAATAACTACCTCATATTGGTTGTGTTATTCTGGTTGATTATGGATGTGTTCTTACTAAAATAAAATGACATTAAGAACTAATTTTTTAATCTTTACAACCTAACATACTTATTCTAGGCTAAAAAATGATAATATAAAAAAAAAAACAATTTTTACATCATTTGGAGAATAACAACCCCATTAAGTATAAATTAATGGGAAATGCTAATTCCACAAATCCATTATTTTTTAAGTTATTGGAGAGAATTTAGGTGCTTTATTTTCTCTCCAACAACTTCTAAATTTTTTGGATTGAATCGAACACAATCTTGGTGAATTGATTTTCCTCCAACAACTTGGTGTGTGAGATATCCATAATAGCTAAAATAATATAAATATCTTGCCTTCTTTTGAAATACATATATTTATAAATACTATAAATAAATTTCATATAAATACTTTCTATAAATAGGTATCAATCATCTCTTTTACTCTTATATTCACATAGTTTTAGACCCTTGTAGTTATTGATTTTTGGTGATGGCTAATTTTGGAATTTTTTATTTATTTAATACACACACACACACACACACACACACACACACACACACACACACACACACACACACACACACTATATATATATATATATATATATATATATATATATATAAGATTTGAAACATTCTCTCATTAATTATCTAGTATTATAGACCCCAAAATAAATTCTTTTCATCCTCAAATTTAATTATGTGTAACTTTGGAGACAGATCGATGGATTTTAGAGCCAGACTAATGGACTCCAAAGCTAGAATGATATAATCTAGAGCTAGATGAAATGGTTATAACTTTGCATAGTTATTTAGATCAAGATGATTTTTTTTTTTTTTAATTGTCTATTTTTTCAAGAGCAATCTAAATATATAATTACATTCAATTTTAGGGATATTCTTGATGACTATTTTTTTGTTTTTAGAACTTGATAATTATTTCATTACACCATCATAACCAAAAAATCAAACAAACCAACACAAGAACACAAGACTTATTTTTGGTTGATCCAAAGTTGTGTGTATTCCTTACATGATCATACATCAATATCAAATCCACTAAATAAACTTGAATATGATTTTTACTAGATTCTAAAGCTATTGAGTATCTCTAAAACTACATAAAGATTATTCTTGATTTGGTATTTGAGAACTTCAAAATTCTCTACATGCATTGGTGACTCATTTCAACTTGCATTTACAAAATTTGACATATATTTTCAAACAAATTATTAGAAAAAAACAAAAATGTAGACTAAAATGGCTTCTAAATAATATATATATATATATATATATATATATATATATATATATATATATATATATATATATATATATATATATATATATATATATATATATATATATATATATATATATATATATATATATATATATATATATATATATAAAGCATAAATTATTAAAAATATATCTAATGACACTTTAAAACATGATTTATGCAAGAGAAAATAGCATCATTTGTTATTATAATGAGTCATTTTATGGCTTCATAATCCATAGAACTATATCCTCTTTAATTAGTGTTAGGTCATTTATTTCCCCAACCTATGGCCTTGTATTAGTATGTTAATATGGGGCATGCCCACCTTAAAAATATCTATGTGCTTAAACAAGAAAGCACAACTCTTCAGTATTTAAAAATGAAGCATAATATCAAATGGAATGAAATATAAAACCATGGTTCACCCACTTATATTTGTATTCCTTACTCTTTAATTTTCAAAATTTTAAATTTAATTTCAGATTTTAGATTTCATATGTAGACATTGATTTTTACATATTAATTTTAGGTTACATGGATAAATATACATATTTAGATCCTCCTCCCAAATACAAAGTGTGTTGAACACTCTCAGTTACATATTTTTATCCTTTTACTTTTGTATTGTATTTAATTTCAATATAAGAATAATAAAATATGGTATTAGACACTTTAAAATGCTATTTTTGACTTGCATTCACCTTACATGACTTGTGTATACACATTTGAATCCTATTCACCTATCTCTCACATACATATTATTTACATCAGTTTGACAATATTGATTTTATATCATTCACCTACATTAATTCCTTAATCCATGCCTAAATTATTAAAAATCATATTTATATTATCTCTAAATCATCAAATCAATATTCCTACCTTCTTGAAAAATATGTCAAACTTGAGCCTTTCTAAAATTCTAGATTCGTCCAAACTTGATGGACTTATCTCACACCACGTAATAGTTAAAATTAATATTTAAATCCATTTTATGGATAAGACTGTACATTTTTCATGTTGATGGCTTGAAAAGGTACATAAATAGTCCCTTATAAATACGCATTAGGCCTAAGCCTATTATTTATCTAAAATTTCAAGTAATCATTTTTTAACACTTGAAAATTCAAATGGACTTCCCTATTATTTCCAATTTAGTCATTAGTCACAAGGAGTAGGTCTTAGCCAAGTCTGAAGCACCTCAAAACAAGGTAAAAATTGATATTTTATAATTTTCAAAAGTTATATCATAGGTTGAATTTATTTAAGGAGAAATATTGAACATATATACCTAATAGGTAAAATTACATGTGGTTTGAATTCCCTCTTTGGAGTATTATATATATAGGTAGTTCTCATGAATTCATTAGAAAGTGATTGGGGTTAGGTTAACACACTATTTTTACACTTTTATAGGCCTAAATATAGTGTAAAAAATGGACCTATGGATTCAAGGATGAGATAGGATTTTGGAGTTACATACACAAATAGTTCTTGAATATCACACATAAAGACAATTTACAATTAAGAACAATGTCATGTATGGAAGTAGAGAATAAAAATCCATTCAAATGAATTCATTAGGTTTCATATGTTAACATTAATTGGAACCATCCAAAATATAATTAATATATCCAAGTGTGAAAAAAAAATAGCTATATATTTAAGTAAATCTTGATCCATTTTTTACTATTTCTATAACATAAATTTATTTTCATACATGTATAGAGTACATTAAAATGCTAATTATTTTATTTCCTTGGGTATTTTCTATTTATAAAATATATAATTATCAAGTCAAATATTTCTTTTTACATTCAAATTCATGTTTGTTGGTATATTATAGATAATCCAAACTAACTCAAAGTTATATATTATTAAGTTTACATAATAGAAACTAAGGTAAATAAGAAACCAATAAAATCTATCACATCTTGATCAATTCCCAACACCCTTATTAATAAATAATGAGTTTGAATAGGTTTTTACTTGGTAAATACTATATGAAATAATGAGTATGTTTTATTTTAAAATTTATATTACCCCTTTTTTAAATAATCTCATGGAGGGTTAACTATGACAAATATTCCAACCCCTACATATTGAAAGATTTTAAAATTTGAGTTGGGATACTAGCATCAACATTAATTTCCATGTTTGAATGATAGTGTTCTAAAGAATAGAGAAATTTTTAAATTATGTAAATAATATTGAAGTGTATATATATATATATATATATATATATATATATATATATATATATATAAAATTTTAAGCATATTATGGGATACTTATTATTTGGGTAAACATAATATTAGGGTCACCCCATAAAATAATAGTTTAGGCACAACAAGATGAATACTAAAAGCCTTTTGATAGCAAGAAAGTTTATAACAAAAAGATAGATCCTTAAGAGGTATTTTTCAAGTATGGAATACTAATTTATCATGTAAAATCTACATTTGAGTATATACATTACCCCCCCCCCCCCAAATCTAGTAATTTTATAAGGATGAAATTAATAGGTTAAAGGAAAGAAAGTTGTACCATGGTGTGTATAACACAGCTTAGTTTAACTTGATCTTCATTTGAATTTTATATATGTGTATGACCTAAAACCATGTGCATGGTACATGTGTAATTAGTGCATATAATCTAAAAATTAATAATTGAAATTTCTTAAAAGATAAGAGAGTAAGGAGTACACTTGTTTGTCAATGTAACCATATGTTTCCTCTTGATAGTTTGATTTGTTAATGATGTTTCATAGTTAAATAATTAGAGTTATGTTCAACAATAAATATTTGATATTTGAATGGGGGAATTAGAGGGTGATCATTCCCCAAATAAGGTGTAAGGGTGAGTTTTTCCAAGTCCATAAAGATCACTAAATATTAAATGTACAACCCAAATGTAAACATAATATAGCCAATATAGACAATCTCACCCAAATAAAATGGTGTAAACAAAATATAATGAGTTCTAATTCTATCAAATAAACATAATCTCTATCAAACTACTCAAAGGAGACAACTATATATAGTAGATAAAAACTTAATCAGTGCTTATTTATAAGGTTTGTGCATAAATATTGGTATAGCTTAACTAATGTATCTATAATTTGGTGTATTTACATGGCATATGTACCACAAATGTCTCTCAAATTTAAGTATATATAAAAATTTAACCTCTACTCTCTAAAATGTATATGATATATGTCACAAATATTAAAAACCATCTCTCAAATCTATGAAAATTGATGAAAAGTGTATAGAAATTTATCCCAAGTGTATATCTAAATAATATAAATTGTATCAAATTATGCCAATTCTAATAACTATGTGTATGTGGAATTATATCTATATGACATGTCTTGACTGGTATGCCCCCCATTTTGAGGTGATGGGAATTCAATGTGGTAGTTACCTTATCTAAAAAGGATAAGATAAGTATGTTATATTTGTATCAATAATTTATTAACAAAGAATATATTTGTACCATTGTCTAATTATATGCATCAATTAAACTTATAGTATCAAACATAACAAGGCATAAGATGCATGATATGAATTATGGAAACATATTGAATTAATAATAATAATAATCTCATAAAATAATCAAGTACACACAAAATAATACCCAATGTCACACAAAAGTGGTATAAGGGTATCATAAAAAGGGACATATTTAGATGTCGCACACCTAGAAGGGGAGGAAATGTTTAAATGTCCACACACTAAGTAAAAAACCAGCACTCATGAAAGTAAGGCCAATAAACATGGAACATGTTTAAATGTTACATAATTAATCAAATAATCAAACAAGAAGTAAACTTAATTAATCCATGAAAAAATATTAAATAATTTAAATATAACCAACTGACATAAACATGTCATATTAGTGCTTGAATACATGTGTTAGAAAAAATTCCCTATAACATAGCATATAAATTAAATTATGTAAGATAGTAGGATGAGTATAGGCAAGTGTAAGAGTTATTAAATAATCTAAACACGATAATTTAAAGTGATCAAAAATTAATATAACCTATATTAACAATGATCAATAGAAGTAAGATGCCCCCAACATAGTGTGTCACATGGGTAGATGAAAGTTCTAACATCTGCATGATCTTGTATCATGGATCTAATGTATGTATGTACCACACTCAAGTACCCATGAAACATATGGGCATATATAAATGATATTCTATCTACTAACATAAGTAAAAAACATATGCAAAAGCTAGTAAACATGTGAAATGTTAAATATTTTTATATTTTTGATTTATTTTAGCATTTTTATATTTTATTGATTTATTTAGTTATTTTTATTTTTTATTTTTTTAAAGAATTTTATTATTAATATTGGTTGAATAAATCCTCCTCCTTAGGATCAAACCTTTAAGAATCATATAGGTAAATATCATGCTATACTTCTCTATATTTGGATTGATTTGTATCACCATAGTTTGGTATGTTAATTAATCATCATTTATGAGAAAATATAATTCCATGATGATTAAGATCTCTTGTGGCCTTCATTAGGTATAATCAAAATTTTCCCAATTTCAAATCATGTGGATACACATGAGACATGATCCAAATGTTTGTAAGGAAAACTTGGGATCCATAATAAATTGGTAATATGTTGTATCCCAAAGAGTGTTTTTAATGTCCCCTATGATATAATTATTTTATGGTATATCCCATTTGTAAAATTCTACATATACTACAATAAATTTCCATCTATGTAAAATCAATAAAACCAAATGTCATAAAATTTTTAACCTTTTTTAGAAATAAATATTAACATTGAAAGAGAGTACCCTAACAAAAAAAAGAATAATACAATATAAATTGTAGGAAAATTAAATAATTTAGATTCAAAATATTCCTAATACAATGTTGAATTATAAAAATTTTATAAATATAAAAAATAAAATACCAAGCATTAATTTGCATGCTTAAACATAAAGAAGAGATAATACTTAGCTTGTTTACTAATGCATAATAATATTTAATAAGTGTAAGTGCAATAAAAACTAAGGTGATGCTCAACTATGATTTGTTAGATTATTTAAATTAGCTCTCTATCATCTTAGACACTACCATTGAAATATGGAACTAACATTTGACACTTTAATCCTAAAATTGACACTTCTATCCACAGTGAAATCATGTCCTTTTTCTAAAAAAAATTCCTATGAATATTATTTTTTTATTCTAATTTTTATATTATCTTTTTAGATGGTACATAGGTTTTGGATGTCAAATTTTTTTAATCAAAATACTTGGTTCTCCACCTAGGGCATGTCATATTGTAAAGGGGGTTAATCGGATCAAATAAAGTTGAGATGAACTCAAATACCCCTCTATCAATGAATGTTTCATACATATCAATATATTCTGAAGAGGGCCTCAGACTGATGTATTTATCCACCTTATGTGGGCTTGTTAGTGAACAATGGTGTAATATGCTATATGTGAGTGCATGTAGTGATCTAGCTTAAACATTTACAAATACTAATCATGGGATATTCTTTGAATACTTTAGACATATAAAATACTTCACCTATAACTAATTTGGAAATAGGGAAAATATGGCATCAAAACTCAATTGTGTGAATGATTTACTGAACTTGAATGTATGATTTCTTGGTAATTTATAGAATAAATAATAAGTAGGATTTGTTTCATATTTATACTAATTTTTTTTTAAAATATTAGTAAGGGTCAATTAATACAAATATTATGATCCATACATATCAAAATAGTTTTAAATTTAAGCCTTTGTATAGTATAGACACAAGCATTAGATCTAGGATAATATCATCATCACTAGTCTCCATGTCTGAATAACAATGTCTTGGAGAATAGATAAATTCTAAGTTATTTAACTAATATTGAAGGATATATATCATGTATTATGCATATTTGGGATATAGGTGATTTGGGATATCATAATATCAGATTTAGACTATAAGATAATCATTTAAGCATAATGAGATGAAGATAAAAGCCTTTTGACAATAAGAAAGTCAAGAACTAAAGGGTATATCCTTAAGTGGTATTTTTCAAGTGTGAAAGACTAATTTATCATGTAAAATATATATTTAAGCATATACCTCATCCAATTTCTTGGGTTTGTTTGGCCATTACCTCCTTTTTTAATTATTTTATATATTTTTTTGTAGTCCTCCTCCCTCTCCATTTTGTCCAACCATTGAATCTTTTTACATTCATTTGTAACTTTTTTATCATCATCCATATTATGTCCATTATACCATTACCTCTTTTTTGGACTCTTTGGTATATTATTACAACATTTCCCCACTTAGGTTTATCTTTCATATCTTGGGTTTTATCTCTATCCTTTTATCTTTTTAGACATATCAAATGGTTTCCTTAAATTTTTACACCATCGGTATTTAAATCCAATAACATCCTTATACTCATACCTCCATGTTTCCTTATTTTCCCCTCTTGTATTTTTAGTTTATAATTTGTATGACAAGACATTTATGAATACAACACGGTCCTCCTTCAAATATTCCAAACCTTATCCTTATTATATTTTCATATAGGATTCTTACTCCATTGTGCACTCACTTAGCCTTGTCACAACCTTAATTTTTTAATTTATTATTATATTATTATACTTATATTTTCAATATCCAAGAGGATCTGGGTCACTAGATATTAACATAGTTATCAAGTGTTTATCTTATTTCCTCACAACAATTTAAGTAGTATTTTTAATAAGTTCAAAAACCCACATTCCAAAACAAAATATCTAACTAATAATTATCATTATGACATAATTTATGTAGTGTCATAAATATATCACAAATATACCAGTACATTGATTAGTTATGAAGTGGTTGTTAAAAACATTTTTAAGGGTTCACCTAAATATTAACTCCATCCTCTGTATATTAATGTAAAATTATATTATTTTTAATATAAAAAATAAAAAATTATATTAGGGAATACATAGACACCATACATCTAATCTCTTAAATATTAGATAGAACTTACCATAATACAACTTTGCAATTGTAGTTATTCATTGTTTGTCAATAGTATTCTTTACTTTCAATATTATTTTTAATTATGCATGTATTAAACCTTTATCATTAAAAAATAGATTTAGCACATAAAACCTATAAATCCATTTTAGTGTGTTGTCCACCGAGTCCCTTCATGGGCCCTAGATTAGTGGTATTAGAGCTTACACATTTTATATAATTTTAGAAATTGAATGTTGTGTATCTAAAATTCATATCTATTTTTATTTCCACTAATATGTGGTATACATATGTGAATTTAGGTATCAATACTTATGACCCTTTATCATCCCTTCCTACGTGTCCTCAAAAAGTATATAAATCCTCAAAAATGACAAGTTTAGAAATGTTCTATAAATTTATAGAGGATGCATTACAATAACAATATGAATAATAGAAAGATAATCATGTGACTTAAAGAGATAATATTATTCCAACACCTCTCATTTACATTGATCATTTATTCATCAAATGACATAAAAGGTACAAGTCACTCTTGTTAGAGGTATAATACACTAATAGGGGGTGAACAATCTAATTCAATTTCCAAACCCTTAAAAATACTTAAACAATCAATACAATCATTCATGAAGCATATAGATCATTCATAGCTATGAATAATGAACATAATTCAAGATCACATACAAAACACAAGATTTACATGGGAAACCATCTTAGGGAATACAAACCACTCTCAATCCTAAAAACACATGGACTATTGTCCTATAATATGATCACAAACAAGAGACTAATCAAGTCCTTCTGAACAGGTACCTTGGTCAAGTCCTTTTGACCCAAGGCCTTTAGTGAAATAGTAGTTCCACAAGGATCACCAAACCATAAGATTATCAAGTCCTTTTAACCACCTATTCGATCAAGTCATTTTGACATAAACATTGATCAAGTCCTTTTGACCAAAGGTATTTAGTGAAACCCTATTTCATAAGGAAAAATTTCCCTAAGAAAGATCAAGTCCTTTAGACCCTTCTTAAAAATAACACTTCCACCTTGGAACTAATGTCATCAACACTTGATGATGGATCTATGATTATCTAAAACTTTCACAAATTCTTTCTCTCTCTAACTCAATACACCTCTCACACAGGCATACCATAATCTCTCTCCTTCTTTACTCAAACAATCCTCATATGCACACTCAGGTCTCTTTACATAACTTCAAACTATAAGAACACTATGCTATCATTAGAAACATGACATACAAATCATACATTTAGTCCTTAATCTTCTCTTATCATCAACCCAATAACTAGGTAATCTCACTCTCCTATACTTTCCTTTGCTCTCTAACTCTCTCACATATAAGTCTCTCACTCACACATCTACAAATTCTAAAAATCATCATCTTTGATTTCATTTTATGTATGTATATATATATATATATATGTATATATATATATGTATATATATATATGTATATATATATATGTATATATATATATGTATATATATATATGTATATATATATATATGTATATATATATATATATATATATATATACATATATATACATACATACATACATGTGTGTGTGTGTGTGTGTGTGTATAATTATCAATTCCACATTAATCCTTATCAACCAAAATACATGAATTCACCCTCAAGGCATTTCACATGGGTCACACTTAAGCACAACACACTTTCAAATAGGCCTAAGTCACTTTTAGGTCCTATGGAGACCCATTCATCTCTTTGACACTTCTATAAGCATAATAATAACATCAGACCAATTAAAAATATGTAGGTATACTAATTATTTCCCATAATACATCTTCAAATTATCATAATAACCTTTTCTCACCTTTGTTTATGCTCAATCAACTCAAATAGAGACCTCATACACATGAACACCATTATCAAACATATAGTCAATTGATTAAGCATTGTTAATACTCAAGATATATCGATCACACCTCCAAAATACTCATATCATCCTCATGGAGTCTACAGTACTCCCCAATATCTAGTTCATGAAGAGATATTAAAATAATATCAAAAAAATATTGAACAACCTTCTCAGGTCACTTATAGTCCATGCAAAAACACATAGTCAACTTGGAAGATCAAAATCTTTTCTTGTAGATACTTCTAGATCTTCAAATCCATATTTCCATATGTGCCTTGGAGTCCTCTACATATTTTATTTTTATTTTAATAGAAAATTTGACTTCTATCAAAAGATACAGATAAAATATAGATCTCTAGTTTTTCCCTATGTTAAATTCAAATTTTTGAATTCAAATGGTCATAGTTAAACTTTGAACATAATGCTCATATCTCATGTCCTCTCATCTTAGATCAAATAGGAACCATTGATATTTAACACATATTATACTAATGATAAATTTTAAACCTCAATCACTTTGACTTAATATCATGTAATATTGAAATGTTGACTCAATGTGCTCTGTCGATCTCTGTAGATCAATCAGGGCTTTAACTATCAATGCTCACCATTCAATCAATTTGTATGAACAACCACTCACTATTGGATCCTTATTCTATCCATTTTCTTATTATTTAAACATCATATACCTTTCCTCATCTTACTACATCCTAACTTTTTGGAGTAAAATGCACAATCAAATTTGTTCAAACATTAAATTATGTAGAAATGACTATGGGAAACTTGCTTAAATACCTGGAAGGCCAACTTTGGACCTTAATAATTTTTATCATGCTTTGATGCAGGATCTCACATTTAGACCAAATGATCCTCTCACATAGGAGAATCCAACCATATAACAATATGCTCTTATAAAATTTCCATGTGTGGGATATAATTCCATTAAAATTACTTCTCAAAAAATTTTGTCACAAAGCCAACAATGTCAAAATTTGTCTAGGAGACAAACTTTACTCCCACATAACTTTTGTTGCACTTCAGCACATGATCTCAGATTTTAACACAAATCAACTATGCTCAAAATTTAAAAAACCCATATAATAAATTTCTCTTGAGATCTTCACACATGTAATATATAACACCATCAAAATTACCACTCAAATCTTCTTGCCACATTGCAAAATTGCATATGTATGGGAAAACATAGTCAAAATGCCTAGGAGCCCAACTTTGCACTTACAGATATTTTGATACACTACATCACATAACCTAAATTTTGGTACATAAGAACTAGAAATAAAACTAAATAAACCAATATGACCATTTTATATAAGCACCTTCATGCATATGAATGCTGACCTTATCAACATGCTTACTTGACACTTTCTAGCCACATGTAAATTTGGCTAAGTATGGAAAAATAATGATTTTTTACTGAGAAGCCAACTTGGCATCCTTAGATATTTAATTATGCTTTGATGCATGACTTGAGATTTGGTACATAATAAGTAAGTACTAATGTTATCACAACCATATGACAAACTCCCCTTGACTCATTCTCATGTGGTAATGGTGATAACATTAAACTGCCTACTCATATTTTCTACCATATGACCCAAAGATTCTAGATGAAACTATGATCAATTAGATGAAATCCACTCATACACACAATCACTCAAAGCATATAAAACCTCTTAGAGGTCTCTTTTCACATGCTCAATACTCCATACTCATCCCTGAGCATCTCTAGCCATGTCAATATTGAAAATCAACCAAGCCTCCTTCAAGCATACTAGAACAGGCACATTACACACTTTATCATTGTCACTTAGGCTATCATGGCACTTCATCCACTCACCAGGACAACTCTATGAAAACTCTCCAAAAACTCAAGCATACCTCTTTTTGAAGTGAAAATAGATACATATTCCCTAGATAAATAGTTTAATTGAATCTATTCATATTATGTGTTTAATAATTTATCTAACCAAGAGAATATTACATTATCACTTTAAAAAAAATATATAAATAAATAAATGGTGTAAATATTATTACACGACACATGAAAACTATGAAGATGATGTTAACATAGAATCTTCTATAGACACATCTAATGGGTCTATAGAAGCACTCAAAGAATCATATTATATTATTGTAAAATATGATGACTAGTGCATCAAATTATCTAAGTTAAACTAAGGAATAAATTAATTTGTATAAAAATATATAGATACCTTTCATATTATGGTATCTATATTATATATTAATAATTAAGATAAAAACCTTATTTTGAAGTATAGTTCCAACTCCCACACATTTAATCAAACCTATATTTCCTATAGATATCTTTAATTATACAATCTTATAAATTTACATGAAAGTTTAAAACAAAGGAAAAATTTAATACTAATATGGAATATTCCAAGTCCCATTCCAAATATTAGTCTAAGCCATCTGATAAAAATTTCAAACTAATTCCAAGCTAGGAAATAGATCTCAATGTGATCCAAAAAATAAGAAACAACCATCAAATGAATACAAAAAAAAAATCCAAGACTAGAAAGTTGTGTCGATGCATAAGTCTATGAGTCATTTCAATGATGAATTTTGTTCTAGGAATACTCTATTTTCATAACTTGAAACAATGGGTAAAATGACTATCGCACTATACAAGGGTAATAATATCATAAAATATCGACCTAGTTCTATGGTTGGTACCATAAACATCTATATTCACCCTATGGAAATAGAAGAAGAAAAAAAAGTATTTCATTATCAAAATTGGATCAATTCTCAACCAATAAACTTCATTATTGACAATATAAATTAGTATAACCTAATTTATCTTCAATAAATTCATATATTTAACTTTTCAATGACACCTCATCCAAAACCAATCTCTAATGTGTGGTTAAGTGTAAGGTCAGAGAAATGTGCCACTCAAAAATGTCAATTGGTGTATAAAATCAATCATTTCCAAGATAAAATCCATTAAAATATTGATCCTTTATAAGTATACAATGTTTTACATGTAAAACCATATATTTATCATCTATATGTAGTCTATGAGTAAAATCATAGAAATTGTCATAAATTTTGGTGACAAGAGGTACCACCTACAGGATGTAATTAGTAATCTATCACTCATTAGTGAAAAATAGTATAATAATCTAGTCACTTATAATAAAATGTGTGTGATATCAATGGTAATATATAAATGTAGAACATCCTTGTACCACCAATTTGTACCATAGTTTTCATATTAGTAGTAGTAGAGACCTTAGATTTAAACCACAAATTGGAAAAATAGAAGAATATATTTTGAAAACTAAATGAAGTACCTACATAATATGTAGTGAATCACACTATTGATTTTATTCCTAGACTACCCCTACATAATGCCACTTTATGCAACATATCATTTTAGATTGTGAGGAGATCAAGTGGTATAGATATGATATTATGAATAAATCACATATAAGGCCTATCTCATCATCTTGTATCAACTTAATTATGTTTGAGTCAAATAAGGATGACACATGGAGGTTATGCATAGATTAAAAATATTTCAAAATTATCAAATTTAAGAAGCTCTATGCTTTCCCAATGGTTGAGGACTTTTTGGATCATGTATGTGATGAAAAATTATTCACCAAAATAAATTTTAAGTCTAGGTGGAATTAGATTATTATTGAACCTATAGACATCTATAATAAATATTTTAATAAAATAAAAAGGTTTGTTTGAATGATTAGTCTTGCCCTTAAGCTTACCTAACTCTCCAACTACATTTTTGCACATGATAAATGAAATTATAGGGCCATTCACCACTTGATTTATTTTATTCTATGTTGATCCTAATCTTCAAAAAAAAACATGAGATGGACACCAACACCATAAATAAAAAGTGATTGGAAATTTACAAAATCATACATAATATGCAAACATGGGAAAATTAGCATTTATCATGTATGAGATATAATATAAAGGATACATATTAGTTTCACAAGGAATGCACATGGACCAAACCAAGATTAAATTAATCTAATAATGGACACAACCAAATAATATCATATAGATCCATATATTTATGGGATTATAAAATTTATACAAGATATTTTTATTTGATTTTTATCAAGTGGCTTGACCTCTAAACCAGGTTACCAAAGGTGGCACTAGATAAAAGTTCATATGGTAATCTACAAAACAAAAGCAATTTGAGTAACTAGAATTTATAATATATTTTTCACTAGTACTTACATTATTAGATCTTTAAAAACCATTTAATATTGAGATAAATGCATCAAACTATACACTTATGGTAGTTCTCACTCAATATGGTAACCTAGTTACTGACCATAGTGAAATATTCATTTCACTGGTAATAAAAAGCCAACATATGATTGTAATATTTATGGTATTATATATACATGTAAACATTATAATAAATATATATTTGGAAAAGATACTAGGGTACACACAAATCATAATTCTATTTAAATTTTAAAAACTCATAATAATTTACAACAAGAGTTGTGTAAAACATTATCTCCATATTTTCATTATTTCCATCTGAAAATTAAGCATAATAAGGGATGTGTGAATATATTCAATTTTCTTATATCCATCCATATATTAAATATACCCTTCATGTAAATTATGAATATGGACATGAATTCAACACATGGTAATAATTGTATTCGTCCAACATGGATTTTTTAAGATATATAATATAAATTATTTTAATGTAATTCATTTCCATACTTATATTTTTAGATGGACTCATATATAAATTTGGACACTTGTGCATTGCACATGAGGTAGAGAGACAAGAAATAATATTGGAAGCTCATTTAAACAAAGTTTCATGACACTTTGGGGTTTAAAATACTCTTGTAGTGTTTGCATATGTATTTATTTTGGCCACACCTTAGGTCAGATGTTAAAAAACATTCAGTCTTGTATCAGATACATAGTTACTAAATCTATCCAAGAAAAATAAACGATTTTACACACCTATGGTGGTTATAACAAGATAATTGGAATTTTTGTCCATGTAATTTATCTTAGGCTTCCCTTATATCAAGCATGATAATTATTATGTCACTGTAGTGGTTTATAGACTCATTTATAATACATTGTAAGAAATCAATCTTAGCTCTGGAAACAACTCAATTGTACTTTAATCATGTCTTAAACCATATTGGAATACAATAAGCTATATTATATGATAGAGACATAAGGTTCTTAGTGAATTTATATAAATCACTTTGGTTTATGATATAATTAAAGTTGAATTAGACTAACACATTAAATTTTCATATTAATGGGTAGATGTAAGTGATAAAAGATATAATAGTGCATATTATGAGTTTAAAATTCAAATAAGAGATGAACATGGGATGAAATCCTACCCTTTATTCGACAAAAATAAAATATACCTTTATAAATATATACCTCACATAACTCTTTTTAGGTCTACCTAGGTTTCAAATATCTATCACCCATTGATATAGATTACCCTATTTGGGTATCCACATCAAAAATCATTCAAATCAAAAGGATGTTTAAAATGTTAAATTAATTTATTTCATTCACAATATTAAATAACAAGTGCATACTCAAATTAAAAATAGAACCATGATCATAATTATACACTACACACCTTCCATGTTGGTGACCAATTTTAACTACACTTATAGAATGAAATACTAAATAGACCATACTATATTCTTATTCCACTTAAGTACATGCCACACATCATCACAAATCAAGTAGGAGATAATTATTTTGAGCTCAATATTCATTCTTTGCTTGTGTTTCATCTAGTCTTCAACATAGAAATTTTATTTCATTACTCTCCACCTCAGTAGGATACATTAAAAATAAATTAAAATATATAAATTAAAATTGAGATTATAAGTGAAAAAAATTCACAAAAGGAATTATATCACCTCAAAATTGAGTCATCAAGGAAATTAAAAACACATGTTTCTAATTGGGGAAACTAAATCAATAGAATAAAATCCCATGTGTATTAAGAAGGCTAAAAAAACATGATTTTCTAATTATAATATTTTTTGAATAAAATATAATGAGAAATATATATGAGCCTAAATCCATAAGAAAGTGTCTCAAGATGAACTTGTGTATAATGAGAGAGAAGAGATCTCATTAAATATATATATAATGAAAGATAAGTTATAAATATTATCTTACACAACCTTATTAGTGTGTTCCTAGTGTCACTAATCCCCATAAGGTGAGAGGGAAGTGCGTAATAATTTTGGGAGGAGTTACATGTGCCATGTAACTCTCATATTCCATTCAAAAGGGATAAAACTAGTGTGACATCTCATAAATCTAGATTAAGTAAATTTTTCATAATAATAAATGAAAAACTAAATAGACTTAGGATTGATAAATTAACCCAAATAAATATTAATCTCCAACACTCCCCCTTAATTATTTTGGGGTTATAAAAGAAGAGAAAACCTAAAATAAATAAGGGAGTTGACATTACAAAATACTCCCTCTTAATGGAAACTTCCTTCAATAAGAATTACAAAATATTACAATGGTTTGAGAAAGAAGATGAGAAAAGGTTATGCCAAGAATATTGTAAAGGTAAATTTGTTATCACCACCAATATCCAAGAATACTCTCCAAAAAATAAGTTCAATATGCTTAGGAATAAATACTAAAAATAAAAGAGATGAAAATAAATGATCCACTATAACTAAAAAATAGAATCTTACACCAATCTTCATGTTAATTAAATAAAAATGTCATTAAAAATATAGTGTGTATACAATTAATGTAATAAAATAAGATCTGATACAAGGCATATGAAGTAAAATACAACTTCAATAACAAAGTGTTGAATTCTATATGAAAAAAGATGTTAGTTAAAAAATAATTGACTCTAAACAAAGCATATTTCCTTGAAAACTTACAAGAAGAAGTAAACATAAAGGCAAGGAATGCAAGAATTTATAGGTTTTAGACTTATTACAAGTAATAAAAATAACATGTTCCACCCATCATAAAATATATCCTATGAGATGAAATTGAAGGAGTATCAAAATAAGTCACATCATTGTTCACCAAAACTTTAAGAATTAAAATTTACGTAAGTTTAGATTGAGTTGGTTTAGTTCTTTTACAAAAAATCAACAAACATGATTTATTTTTCCACAAGATGTAAAAAGATACAATTCTTAACATTTAGTAATAACATGCCCATGTTTACTACAATGCTTGAAAAGTTTCATTTTTTTAACCAAATGATATGCACAAGAGGCTTTATAACAACAAAAAATTATTATGAGATTGAAAAGAACTATGGTGTAATGACCTTCGGTGAGAGATTAAATATGACTTCACATTATCATTATAAGCATGGAAAATAAGCCCTAAAAAATATGTGCTATTTTGAAACAAAATGGGCCCATATTCCTTTTTCACATTTTCTAAACTACCACCAAAATAACCTATTGATTACATAATTTTAAAAAAAAGGGTTAGAAACATGATGTTTAAAAAATAATACATTTGTGAGAAGAAGAAATGTCATTATTTAAAATAACATCGTAGGTATTATCATTATCAAAATAAGAAAAATTAGTGCTAAGAGAGTCAACTAAAGTTTTCATTTCACTTAGTTATTCATTATGTGAGTTTTTTAATTGAATAATAGTTTGGTTATGGAATTGAAATTGAAATTTTAAAGAAATAATTTCATCATATTTTTCAATAATTTTATGATTACTATCATTAATTAATGCATTGTTTATATTTAAAAGACACTTTAAATCCATCATAAAACATATTTTAGATAGAATTTATTAAAAATGTTTGAGTTAATATGAAAATATTAAATGGTGTGTAGGTGAGAGAAAAATCAATGGGAGGTGAAAAACCTTATGGTCAATCCTATAAGGTACCCTAACAATAAATTTAAGCATAATGTCAATGAGGAAATCAAATAAGTACAGGAATGGTTGGGGTTTGATGATGATCTTGGTAGGGATGGTGATATTATGGTTTCTCAAGCTAGGTCTTATGAGGATCTAGACGGTGATTCTCCCCTTTAGGATCTGGTTGAGTTATAGAGGGTGGTGATATGTGTGTATTGTATTCCCATTGGGAAGGGGTTTCATTTAGTTATTGGAATTGAATTGGTGTCAACAAAGGATGAGGAGGCATCCACTCCTCTACAGTCATGAGATGGTATATTTATTGGGAAAGAAAAAAACCTAGTGTGGGGTACATATCCATATGAAAATATTATTATTATCCTATAAGAAAGAAATATAATTAGGAAATAAGTAGGGAAATGGTTGGCTATAGGCATGATAGAGTTTAGGGTTAAAAAGTTCTGAGGATAGGATTTTGATTTGAGATTTCTTCTAAAAATGTTTCCCATTGTCATTTTCCCTAATGTTGATAATAAAGAGGAAATTTTGAGGAAAACCTTTTTATTAATGGAGGTATTTAGCCTTTTTTGTAGAAATGGAAAATAAATTTTAACATCAATTCAATTAAGAGAGGTAATTTTATGGATTTGATTTGGTTGTATGGTATTTTTATGAAATATTTTAAGAAATATTCCCTTAGGGATTTAGGTGGACTATTAGGGGAATTCATTGACATTGATTCAGTCATAACATAAGATATTCTAGATATTTATTCCTAGATTTTTATGTTCATGGATTTGGATAATGAAATTATGGAGAGTACTATTATGAAATCACATGGTAGAGATTGGGAATAGACTTTTTATTTTAAAAAATTATTTACATTACTTTAATTACCAATGTTTGAGGTATACTCAGAAGTTATGTAAGTTTAAATCCTCTTCCTATTTCAAGAATTCTTTGTCTATTAAAAAATATTGGAAGTTTAAGTAAGGACCTTCTTTAGAGGCCTTATTTTTACAAAAAAATGGTTTTTATTGGGCCAACCTAAGGAAGGTTTCTAATCTTCCTCTCTAAATTTTGAAAGTAATATAAATTGAGGTGTTGTAGAAGTTGGATAAGGGTGATACGTTATCCCATTCCTCAATGTTGAAAGGGTGTGATTTGATCTCAAAGCAAATGTAAGTGATCAGTTCCATATTTTAGTGCTCCTCTCAAGTTGAACCTATGATGGATCTTCAAGAACAAATAGGTGTTGATTCATAGGAGGCTAATCATGGTGTGAGGAGTGTTGAGGCTTTTATTGAGTAGGGTGAAAGAAATTCTAAGGAGGATTTTAATTTTAAATAATTTTTTCATATTTCTCAAACTCAAATAAATATTTCACATCCCAACAAGGTCTATCTAAAAAAGGGAAGAAGTATGTAAAGGATTGAGTAGTTGGTGAAGTTTCAAAGGGTAAAAAAAATAATTTGAGAGGTAATTTTGTCTCGAGTAAGTCGGCATGGAACTAAAATCTTTGGATCTATGAAGTTAATTTATTGGAATGAATTATCCTAAAAATAGGAACTTGATAAATCATTTCATGATTTCATTATCTCCTTATGTTATGTTGTTTCAAGAAACAAAATTGGATACTATGGAAGCTACCTCACTTATACAATATAACTAGATTACGTAAAAAAATTATTTTTATTGAAGTGCTTAGAGACTTAGAGAGTTTCAAATAAATTTGGTCCTCAACTACAGCCTAAGTGGACCTCATATGTTTTAGCCTAAACTATTATCTCTATTGATTCTCAGTTTTACATTTGATCTTAGGTTTCTCATTCTAAATATGTATGGCATGCATGCTCATGTTCTCAAATAAAAACTTTTGCATGAATTGTATTTTATTAGACTTAAGTATCTTAGGGAGAATTTTTTTCTTGGTGGGGGTTTAAATATAATTATTAAGGGTTTAGAGAAAATAGTCAGTTCTTCTTCAATCTCAATCTTAGGTCAACTTTATTAGGTTTGTCTTGGATAATAGTTTTCTGGATATTGATTCCAAAAAATGTAATTTATCTTGGATGAATAGGATATTGGGATTCAACAATATTGTAGAGTGACTGGATCATTTTTTTATTTCTCTAGTTTGGATTATTTTTAACTAGATTATTGAAATCTTGATCCTTCCCTGTTTAGGCTCTTATCATGCTCTGATTGAGTTTAAAGTTATTTTTGACAATGCCCCTACTTTATGTCCTTTTAATTTTGATCTTTGTGGTTTTGTATGCTTCTCCCCCTAATTTAGTTCAATATTGTTGGAAAAATATTACTCCTTCCTTTGTATTTCTTGTGTTTGGAATGGTTAAGAAGTTGCAGTTCATTAAAAACTACTTGAAACAATGGATCCATGAGCACTTCAAAAACATTTTTAAGGAGAAGTTTAGAGTGGAAATAGAGCTATAAACACTTAATGAAGAGGTCATTAATCTGGGTATGCATTTTAATTTTTATCTCTTAAAGAATATATTTATTTTAAAACATGAAGAAACATTTTAAAGAGAGGGGTTACTTTGGCTACATAAATCCATACAAGGGTGGTTAAAACAACATGATATGGACACTAATTTATTACACAACTCTATGCATGCCAAAAAAAATCATACTCGCATATCAATTATTGTCTTAAAGGATGGGATCATGCTAGAATCCTAGATTGATATTTGAAAGAAAGTTATCTAATTCTTTAGTGAGACCTTAGAGTGTAATGAGGTTTCATCTTTTTCAGCCTAGTCTAGCAATCTAGAGTTCATTCTTGGACTATTTTTGGATCACCAAAACCAAAAAATTATAGCACCTTTTACACTAGAATAAATTTGGCTAGTTGTTTTCTTTACATGAAAAAAGCTCCAAACCCAAATAGTTTTTTAACTACTTTATCTCAATATTTTTTGGACATGGTGGGTGTTGATGTTTTGGCAATGGTGGTAGAATCTTATAAGAGGAAAGAGGTGGATTTGGACTTGAATGTTAATTTCATATTTATTATTCCAAAAGGTGTTTCGTACATAATTTTTATGGATTTTAGACCCATTTCACTTTTCACTAAGATATATAAAATTATCTCTAAATATATGGTTGCGCATTTGAAACCTCTAATAGACATGCTTATTTCTAAAGAACAAGGGGATTTTCATCAGTAGTAACATTAAGGAAGCTATGATTTTTGTGCATGAGACCATGTATTATCTCTCACATAATCATAAGAAAGTTATGATCATCAATTTGGACATTAGTAAAGTGTATGCCCAATAATTGGTGTTTTATTTTAAAGGCCTTGTAAAATTTTAAGTTATGTAAAGCCTAGTGCAATTGGGTCTTCAGTTGTATTTTTGGGCCTAAGTTATTTATTATTGTTAATGGGATATCAACAAGGTTTATTGAAGATTCTTTGGGTTTAAGGTAATAGGATTATATTTATCCATTCATCTTTATCTTGATGGTTGAATCTTTAGGTAGTGTGCTTCATGGTGAGACTACATATAGGGACTTAAAAGGGCTTAAGGTGGATAATGGATTGGAAATCATGATGCATCAACAGTTCATGGATTATTCTTTCCTTTTTAGACATGCTTCATGCTATGAATATTGAGTGTTAAAATGGATTATTTTAGGTATGATGAAATGACAGGTTAGGAGTTTAATAAATGAAATATATAAGATTTTATTTCTCAATTATTCACTTTAGGATCAACTAATCATTTATTTCGTTATGGGCTTCAAATTTGGAAAAATTTTAGGAAAATATTTAGGAGTTCCATTATTCATCGATGTTGGGAAGGTGTATTTATGGTATTCATTTATTACCTCCTTTAAATCTAGGTTGGACTCTTAGAAAGGAAAATAGATCTTATTGTCTATTTGTCTAAATATAATAAAATTAGTTTTGATTTCTCTCCCAACTTACTATTTGTTAGTATTGTAGACACATCTTAAATTTATTCAATGTTGGAATAGGCTTATGAAATATTTATTATGACAAGGTAATAGGATAGGAAAGGAAGACTATACTCCTCAAATGGGAGAATGTTTGTCATTCTAAAAATGTGGAAGGTGATGGAGTGTAAATATTTATTCTGCATAATATAGCATTAGGTTCCAAATTAATTTTGGGGATGATCATGAACCGAGGTTATCTTGGGATTATGTTACTAAGGTGTAATTAATTTAGTAATGAGGATCCTTTGAATATATTTTTTGTGACTAATCCACCAAAAGGGTCCTATTTTTGAAACTTTTTATTTAAATGCAGACTTATGATTATAAATCATATTTCGTAAATGATCGATAGTGGAAGGAAGTGGATTTTTGGGAGGATTCTTGGAATGGGAAAAGTCATTTTTAATAATTATATAACTTGGTGGATTCTTAATTATTACTCTCTAATGCTTAGGGATTGAAATTATTTGATTATATTAACCATATTTTAGTGTGTGGATTTGTCTTGTGGCATTAGTATAAATTGGTTGATCTTCTTATCCCTACTAATTAGTGTCTTTGTCTTTCTAATTTATTATTAAAAATTAAAGTATTTATTAAATTCAATTATGATGATTTGCATTTGGTCAATGAAAAATCAAGGAGATACATGGTCAATTTGGGGTATCAAATGGTTTAAGTGATGGATCCTTTAGTGAAATGGGATATTAATCTATATTGGAAAAAGGAGGGCCTTCTAAAAGTGGGATATTTTTTATGGCTAGTTGTTCAAATTCATATTCCAACTTATGATTACCTTTGTTAAATGGGCTTCCTTTATTCCTAGTGATGTCATATGTGCAAGTCTATAGAGGAAATACTAGACCATCTAATTTTTATTTTCCCATTCATCACCTAGTGTTGGAATCAGTTATGTGTGAGTTTGGGCTATTCATGGTCCAAGATCATTATTCAAATATTTCTCTTCTTGGCTAGTCAATTCAACAAAAGACACCTTTTGGCTCTGGAAATTCATTTTAGCAATATTAGTATGGTCAATCTGAAAGGAAAGGAATCCAAGGATTTTTGTGGGAAATGAATGACCTATGCATGTTGTTATTAAAACTATGATGGTCTCAATCTATGAATTTGTTTCATCTCATGCCTAGTGATGAAATGGTATTATCATATATTAGGATATGAAAATAAGAGCTAAGTAGAACATGTTGATTCCTTTCCCCATTAAAGGATTAACAATTAATGGTTCCAAGTCTAGGAAGAAGTAAAATTTAGAGTTAGTTCTTCATCCTCTTGGTTGTTTTAATGGTCCCTCATCTTAGTTGGATTACAATTAATTTAGATGGAACTTCCCATGACAATCTGAGAGCATCAAATGTTGGGTGCATTATCAATGACTATTGTGGATCTTTGATTACAATAGCCTTGCATAAGTTGGTGGATGAAATCAACAAGGAGGTAGAAGTACATTATCATGAATTGACCATGTGGCTCTTACAAATACTAGATTATAGCTTGCCTTAGCATGTTTTGATAGTACTTGAACTAATGACTATTGATGTTGGTTCTATTTTATATGGTTGTTATGTGACATACCTTGGGTAGTCATTGTGATATGTTATGTCATGATTGAGGCTCACATTGGGTTTATTATATTCTGACATGTATACTACCTACACTAGATTAATTTCATCTCATTAAATTTACATGTTTCTTTATCTTAGTTACATTATTATATGATATTGATTTAGCATGTCTCACTAGTCCAAATTGATATTAATCACTTTTGTAGCTATTCATTATGCTTCACAGGGCATGCTCAAGTTCATGGTTGTTAATAGATTTTTATATTAATTTATTACTCATTCTTAATGATTCATTCTAAATTTATTGTGGGATATATTCATATTGACATCATTCAGGTACTGTTATTATCTTATTTGGTGGATACAAGAACTAGGCCATGATCTAAGCTTGAAGGTGGGTTTGGACATAGTGGGTACACTCATGGGGTGGTTGAGTAGTTATAATGTCATTATGATAGGTATAACAAGTATATATAGTAATGAGCCACCATCATTGTATTTCTATGGTGTTATTTATTTTTGTCTTTTATTGGTCTTGCATTATTTATGCATGTGAGTTTTATTCATATTCCCCATTGAAGTTAATGAACCTTATTGTCATTATTATTCTTGTCTATTATTGAGTTGGTTATCCTCCCTAGGTATCATAAACACATGATGATTAAGACATAGAGGTGGCTTGTCCTTTTAGCCTAGTTGGTTAGATTTGACTAGTCTTGTATGGGTCTCTTGACCCTAGAGAACATCTTTGGTAACACCTTCATGGAAATTGACCACTATGAGCTTCATGTTGATTTACAATTCTTGTTAATCTTTATTAGTGTAACAATTTTTATTATTTATTATTATTAAATGATTTTTGCTTCTTCTTCTTCTTATTAATTGTCTTAATGATTTTTGATAATTTTATTATTTAATGTAATATTTAATAATTATTATTGATTTATATCTATTTAATAATTTTATTTCTTATTATTTTAATTACTCTTATTATCTCCTTAGGGGAGCATTATTTTATTTTATTTTATTATTATTACCTTTATTGGCTTATGGGGGAAGTGATGGGGTGAAGGTTATATAGAAATTAGATAACTAGGACATTCTTGGGTGTTCCTAATTACATTTCAGTTGTTTATAGCATTATCCAATTGGGATGTTGGTTGTTGGTTAATAGTGCTTGTATATTTTATTATTAAGCATATGCATTGTAATGCATGAAAGTTATGCAATAGGCCCTAAATGATGTTTTATTGTGTACTATTAAGATAATGCCAACTTTTTTGGGTTGTTTCATTTGGTATCAGAGCCTATGCTCAAAGGTTTTGGATTAGTTTTGACACATTACATTGAATTTTAGCCTGTACTTGAGAAGTTGGTTGATATTTTATGTGATTAAGCATACCCTTACAAGGGATTTTTTTTGCATAATGTAATTTGGGTGAATATAAATACACCTAGTGTAGATGTACTTATCCTTATACATTATTATTTTACCAACATGTATGCATGTGCCTTATGATGGCTAATTTCCAACTATATGGCTATGTTGTCTTGCTAAGAATAAATTGAAACCTTGTATGATACCATGCATACAAAACCATGGTTGTAGTTATATGTGTTACAAGGACTAATATATGTCTTATATGCTTAATAAGACTATGTTTTGACCTTTATAAAGGCACTTATCCTCTTGTATAAATTAAATAGTATATTTTATGCAAGCTTAAATTGATGTAAATTTCTTATGTGTGTGTGTGTGCAAAAATTAGTAAATTTTTACAAGTGATCCTATGCTTCTTACCCATAGCTTTGGTTCATTCAACCCTTACCTCATCAATTTGTGTTGGGGTAAGAATCATCTATCAACTATTGACTTATATGGGTAAGTCAATGGGAGATTGGTGATCATTTATTTGCCCTTAGAATTGAGGGAATGATGTCTGATATCTATTATTGACTTGTATGGGTGAGTCATCATTAGATGCTTAGAACATCTTGATCTTTGGAAGACTAAGGGTTGGGCTCAAACTTGGAGAGATGCATAGAGTGAGGATGTCTAATTTACTTGGGTAAACTAGTGAGGCTTTTGATCTTCACTTATGAGGTAACATATTAAGATGAATTAAGAGCTTGATCTTATTTATGTATTTGGTCTCTTCTGAGTTAGATAGAGAAGCATGTGGCTTCACAACACCAAAATACTAAAACTAAGTGTGTGGGGATTCTTATTTCCTATTTTGCATCTATGATGTTTTGATCATAGATATGTTTACAGTGATGATGATTATTTGATTATGGATAGTTTTATTTCATTGAAGTTGTCATGTTGATCATGTATATGTTATGTCTATGGGGATGTTTATTTGATTTTGGATGAGTCATGCATCTTTGAGAATATTTATTTAAAAACTTTGATATGTTTTGATATTCATGGTATGTATATTATGATATAGATATGCCCTACATATATGAGGATGTTTATTGTAAGTTTAATTAAACTTGTTGATTTTGGAAAATTCTAATTTCCATACTAGTGATATAGCATTCACCCTATGCCTTGTCTAACTCCACCCTTTCCTAAAAGTGATGTTGTATTAAATCAAGCATCACCATTAAACCTTTGACCTATTAGATTAAGTCAATTAGGAGAATAAATATATAATCTTGTTGTTATAATCATGAGATAATACCTTAGGGGATATTGATAGCTTGTATGGGAAAACTATCCAATGATGTTGATGTATAACAACTTAGAAGAAACAAGGGTGTGGATAGAGCCTAGAGGATCTATTGAGTGAGTGAGATTGACTCCAACAGGTAAGTGATAGATTTTTTAGGATCTCTTGTTGCTTTCGATTAAATGATCCATCTATCCATGACATATCAACATTTTAAATTTTTGAAAACTCATGGAGGTAGATTTTTAGGCTTTATTGGAACACAACCTTCCTAGAAAGAAGGTGATCATGATTTGAGATCCATCACACTAATTATGTTGTACTTATGATGGATATTTTGTGTAAATTAGGTGGCATATGGATATCGGGTTACCTAATGGGAGTCATGACCCTTGTGTTTCACCATCATGTGTGTTGATTGTTGTGATGTGAAAGTACCTTGGCATAACTATTAGAACACCTAATTCATATATGAATGATCACTTTCATATGATTCCTCCATGTGTGTTAATTTATTTTGTCATTTAAACTATACATTTCATTAAGTGTATTAAATCATGTAAATTGGTATCTTTCACACATCGTGTGTATGTAGTTAACCCTTTGGGTGTCCACTTTGTCTTCCTAATATCAACATTATTGTGTGAGTATTTTATAGACATGATGATATTTTTATAATGGTTGAATGTGTGAATGATGGTAAATTACTTGTGTAAGATATATCCCACTTCTAAAAGCAATCCTGTGAACCTTACTTTGATCTAAGTTTTTAAAATTATTGTATGAATATTTTGGTATACATGTCTTGTAATAAATGTTACTTTGTGTTGTTAATATATTGATATGTGGTAATATGGTTGTAAACCACTCATATTATTCTATTAACCTCTTGAAACCAAATTCTATTTGATTTAAATTGCCAAGTTATAGTGTTGTGTAAGCCCATAATCACTACTCTAGCATTGGGTATTGGTGCAAGTATCAGGTTGAGGGTAGAGAATCACTACATCCATAATGATTTTG
>JARHVA010004210.1:645000-652500 GCA_037957365.1 Torreya grandis
ATTTTTATTTTATTATTATTACCTTTATTAGCTTATAGTGGAAGTGATGGGGAGAAGGTTATATAGCAATTGGCTAACAAAGACATTCTTGGGTGCACCTATTTACATTTCAGTTGATTATAGCATTATCCAATTGGGATGCTAGTTGTTGGTTATTAGTGCTTGTATATTTGATTGTTGATCAGATCCATTACAATGTATGAAAGTTATTCAATAAGCCCTAAATGATGTTTTGTTGTATACTCTTAAGGTAATCCAAATTTTTTTAGGGTTATTTCATCTGGTATCAGAGCTTGTGCTTAAAGTTTTTGGATGAGTTTCGACACATTGCATTGATTTTTATTATGTACTTAAGAAATTGGTTGAGATTTTATGTGATTAGGCATACCCTTACAAGGTATTTTCTTTGAATATTATACTTTGGGTGGCTATAAATACACCTAGTATAGATGTACATATCCTTATAGATGCTTATTTTACTATCATGTATGCATGTGCCTTGTGATGGCTAAATGCCACCTATATGGCTATGTTGTCTTGCTAAGAATAAATTAAAACCTTGTATGATAACATGCATACTGAACCAGGGCTAGATTTATATGCCTTATATGGACTAATACATGTCTTATATGCTTGATAAGACTATGTTATGACCTTTATAAAGGCACTTAGCGTCTTGGATGAATTAAATAGTACTTGTTATGCAATCTTGAAGTAATGTAGATTTATTGTGTGTGTGTGTGTGTGTGTGTGTGTGTAGAAATTAGTAATTTTCACAAGTAATCATGTGATACTTATCCATAGTTTTGGTTAGGTCAACCATTACCTCATCAGTTTGTGTTGGGGCAAACATCACCTATTAGCTATTGACTTATATGGGAAAGTTAATGGGAGATTGGTGATCATCGCTTTGACATTAGAATTGAGGGAATGATGTTTGATATATATTGTTGATTTTTATGGGTGAGTCATTAGTAGATGCTTAGAACATATTGATATTTGGAAGACCAAGGGTTGGGCTCAAACTTGGAGAGATGCATATGGTGAGGATGTCAAATTTACTTGGGTAAATTATTGAGGCTTGGGATCTTCAATTATGAGGGAGCATATTGAGCTGAATTAAGAGCTTGATCTTATTTATGTATTTGGTATCTTTTGAGTTAGATAGAGAAGCATATGGCTTTGTAACACCAAAATACTAAAATTAAATGTGTGGGGATGCTTATTTCTTATTTTGCATTTATGATGTTATTTTTGTCATAGATATGTTTATATTGGTGATGATTATTTGATCATGGATATGTTGATTTCCATGAGTTTGTTATGTTGATGATGGATATGTTATGTCTATGGGGATGTTTATTTGAATCTACATGAGTCATGCATCTATAAGGATGTTTATTTGAAAACTTGGATATGTTTTGATGCTCATGGTATGTTTATTATGATATAGATATTCCCTACATCCATGAGAATGTTTATTGTGAGTTTAATTAAACTTGTTGATTTTGGAAAATTCTAATTTCCATAGTAGTGTTATAGCATTCACCCTATGCCTTGTCTAACTCCACCCTTTCCTAAAAGTGATGTTGTATTAAATCAAGCATCACCATTCAACCTTTAACCTATTAGATTAAGTCAATTATGAGAATAAAAATATAAGCTTGTTGTTATAATCATGAGATAATACCTTAGGGGATATTGATAGATTGCATGGGCAAGCTATCCAATGATGTTGATGTATGACAACTTAAGAGGACCAAGGGTTTAGTTAGAGCCTGGAGGGTCTAGTGAGTGAGTGTGATTGACTTTATTAGGTAAGTTAGAGATTTTTGGGTATATCTTATTGTTATCAACTACATGAGCCATATATCCATGATGTATGAACATTGTTGGTAAAATTTTGAGAACTCATGGAGGTAGATTTTTAGGTCTTGTTGGAACACAACCTTTTTAGAAGGAAGGTAATCATGATTTGAGATCCCTCAGACTGATTATGTTTTACTTATGATGGATATTTAGTGTCATTTGGATGGTATCTAGACATTGGATTACCCGATGGGAGTTCTGACCCTTGTGTTTCACCATCATGTGTGTTGATTGTTGTGATGTGTAAGTACCTTGGCATAATTGTTATAAAACCCAAGTCACATATGCATGATATATTTCATATGATTCCTCCAAATGTGTTAAATTATTATGTGTCATGTAAACTATACATTTCATTGAGTGTATTAAATCATGTAAATTGGTATCTTTCACACACTTTGTGTATGTAGTTAACCTTGTGGGTTTCCACTTTGTCTTTTTGATATCATCATTGTTGGTGAGCACTTTATGGACATGATGGTATATTGTTAATATTTTAACATGTTAATGATGGTAAATTACTTGTGTAATAGATCTCCCACTTCTGAAATCAATCTTGTGAACCTTACTTTGATCTATGTTTTTAAAATTGTTGTATGACTATTTTGGTGTACATGTCTTGGAATAAATGTGACCTTGTGTTGTTAATATATTGGTATATTGTAATATGGTTGTAAACCACTCATATGATGTGTTTTACCTCTTGAAACCAAATTCTCTTTGATTGAAATTTAAAAGGTATAGTGTTTTATTGTGTTTTGTAAGCCCACAATCACTACTCTAGCATTGGGTATTAGTGCAAGTATGAGGTTGAGGGTAGAGAATCACTACATCCATAAATATTTTGACCAAGTATGGGACAGGAAGTGGAGTCTCTCTTAGGCTGAAAATCCACTTTTTCCCTTTGCATAAGTAGCCACATGATTCATTCAAAGTGTGTACCATGTGTGCCATAAGTTGGTTATGGAATCTTAGTGCATAATGGTCAATTTATAGATTTATCGTTCCTTTAGCTACCTATTGGAGGTTGTGGTAAAAGTAGCCCTTATGAATTATATATTTTTACACCTTATGAAGAGCTAATTGATCATGTCATTTTGGCCATTTATGCAAATTAGCAAGGTGGTGCTTAATAAAATGAATACATATGTTGGTATGTAAGTGAAACCATTCTTTAGTTAAAGTATTGTTTTAGATTAAGGTAAAAACAGGTTTTGAAGGGGTCCCAAAACCCTTTAACAGATTCAAGAAAGATCAAACAATAATGCCCACCAAGAAAGGAATTATTAAAACATACTGCAGGATAACACCAATACAGGTTTTACAGGGACCTAAAACCACCAATAAAAACCATTAAAAGTAACCAGGTTTTACAAGGACCTGAAACCTAGACAAAACCAGATCTGGTCACTGAGGGCCAAATAGGTTTTAAAAACATGGTTCTGAAATGAACCATCTACCGCACGAGGTTCACCAACACAGAGGAAACAAAGTTCCCCCATCCAAATGCTAATAGCAACGCAAACCAAATCAGAAAGGCAGTCCAACTCAAATCAGAAAACCAACCTGAGAACCATTTACAATACAAAAAAATTAGGTAAAAGTAGAGTTCCATGCAAAAAATATCTCCCATTATTGTTAGATCTCCTCTCATCCAATAAATAAATGAGATCCCTCCACGACCTTGCAAAAGATTACTATTTCAACGCCACCGTTCGGTCCCCAAACAGACACTCTGTTCACCAATGGCAGGAAGGCTAGGGTTTAAACATGAAGCTCTGCTTCTAAGCCTCACTTCCCACACAGGGCATAACCCCCATATCCATCACCACCACCACCCTTCCCAAACCATCCAAATGTTTTCAAGATCACCCCCTCTACATAGAGGAATCACTGCCATTGCATTCAAGATATCCTCGAAGAAAACACTGATCCGCTCAGAACAGGGTGTTGGTAAGCACGACGGCCACTAAATAGAAAACTGAGGTAAAAAACAAATTTGTGCTAAAAAAATTAGGCTTTACAAAGCCACGTATGCACCATCTGAAAACAATTTGCTTCACTTACCACCCGAAGCAAATTAACAAACCACACCATAATGATTTCACATTCACCGCGCTGCGTTCCTTATTTAAAGTATTGTTATTGTTACTCCTATTAGAAATATTCTAGGATGAATATTTCTATTTGGTTTTAGAAGAATAACAAAAATGTATGGTAATTTTATCCTTTGAGAGAGTAACATAAAGCCCTGATCAAGTGGTGTTTAAAATATTAGGTACCCACTTGACTCTTGAATATAGTGAAAAAACTTGGGTGATACCGTCAGATGGCTGAATTTTGATGGTAGGATTGGTATCATTAGACCATTGTATGAGATCACATGTGGGTTAGAGAACATGATGTAATACTTTGGATTATATGTGATCCCTGATATGGCTTCTCTTTTTTTCATCATAGTTGGTGTGGGATGGTATACTAACCCCTGAATGGTTGATGGTGTAGTGGAATAACCATAATAGTATGGATTACTACCTTTGTGTAAGGATATTCTAAAATGAATGTTCTTAAAGTTATGCTAGTGGCATAATGTTTTAGTTGAATATTTCCACTCTTAATTAGGATTTAGGTTGCAATCAGATGGGATTGGATGACTATCATTATTGACCTCATGTTGTCATTATATGTGTGTTAGCGTAAGTGGTTATGACCCTAGTAAATTTTTATATTTAGATGGTTAATCTGGTTTCGATATCAATTTATGTCTTGTTGTTTTATGGCTATGTTTTCCCTATGTGGGAGTGCCATTAGCACCCTTACTGGGAAGTGTATTAAGGTAAGTGTATGCTACTATGTTTTGGGACACTATATTCCTTTTATGTTTTATAACCACCTTCATAAATGGTTAATATCAGTGATGTTGTATTGGAATTAACAACTATTACACTAAAATTTTATTAATTGATGTAGGCATTGTGGGTTCGATGAACCTATTGTAGCTAGTTTTAGTAGATTCTAATGTTACTGATGGTATTTTACAACATGATATTTGAAAAATTCTAACCAAATTGGGTTTTTTGGGTGGAATATTTCGTTGTATTTTATTGTATAAGTGATGTTCTTCTTTTTTAGTGTCGTCAAGGACACATGAAGACTAGAAGAATGCAATTACTTATCCTAATATAAATAAAAATATGGATAACCTATGGTGAGAATAATAATAATGCCATCAAGATAATTCTAAGGCATTGACCACCCATCATCGGGTGTGGATAGTGTGAAAAACTGTTAATTGGTTTGGTTGGATAGTTTATGAGAACATTGTGTTTGCTTATTGATAGTCGCTGAGATGACTCCTCTTTAAGGAGGGGAGGATATCACAAATTAACTGTGTGTCCCTTATAGATATTGGATTATCACTTGCTTTATCATGTTTTTATAGCACTTGGACTAATGACTATTGATGTTGGTTCTATTTCAAATAGTTGCAATGTGAGGTACTTTGGGTAGCCATTGTGATATGTTATGTCACATTTGAGGCTCACATTACTGCTTGAGCCTGAGAATGTCTCTCTTATAATAAAATGTTAATTGTTAAGTCTTTGACAAAAAATTTAAAGAAAATAATCAATATAGAGGTTTATCTTTAAAAATATACTTGAAATGTGGAAAATTAAGGAAACAACCAAAAATATATATTAGCCAATACCTAAAAATTTCAAATTGATATTTTAGATTTTGAACAAACATTAATAATGATGATGATGATGACGATGATGATGATGATGATGATGATGATGATGATGATGATGATGATGATGATGATGATGATGATGATGATCTAGTAGCTATGTTTTTTATGTTTTCTCTCTAATCATGATCTAGGTTCGGTCAAAATTTTAATAGATCATTATTAGCCTATAAATAAACAAATCCCCTAAAAACATAAAATTCATATATTTTAATGAAAATGATAGAAATATTTTTTTGTCATATGGGTTTTTATAAAAACATATATTTAATGTAGACTTACAACTACTTATTATTGAAATGAAAATAAAAAGGATCAAAAATTAGTTTTATGAATTAGAGTAGTGAAGAGAAATGACGTAGAGACACCAAAAAAATGTTTTTAAGGTATGAATCCATTGAAAAAATATTAAGCACAAAATATTAATTCTCCACCCATGAACCTAAAAAAACCTCAATTTTCAATGTTAAAATTAACCTACTCTAGTACCATGTTATAAATAAATTACAAGACATAAAATCATGTTGAAAGTATAAAATAAAACATGCAAAAAGGAAGGATATCACCTAATAATTTAGACATCAAGACAATGAGGGACACAATTTGATAAGGGTGAAACTGAATCGATGGAAGAAAACCCCATGTTTATTAAGAAATTTTGAAAAACAATATAATCTAATTACAATGTTAGTAGAATAAAATAAAATGAGAAAGAGAGATTGGCCTCAATCCATAAGAAAGTGGCTCAAGATTAATGTGTGTGGAATGATATAGGAGAGAGCTCATTAAATAGATATATAAGGAAATAATACTTACAAATAATCTCTTACACAACTTTATTAGAGTGCTCTTGGTGTCACTAATCCCATAAGGTGAAAGGTAAGTGTGTGACAGTTTTATGAAGAGTTACATGTGACATGTAATTATCAAAATCCATTCAAAAGGTTAAAAAAAAGGTGTGACAATGAAAAACTAAATATACTTAGGATTAATAAATTAACCCAAATAAATATTAATCTCCAACATAGAGACTCTTCAATAAAAAATATCAATCCAAAATGTAGCATTCTCACATAATTAGATCAAGTTATTGATCTCAGGGTCAAGAAAATATGTAAACACAAGATCCCTCTCTTATAGTTCATCAAATTAGGTCAATCTCCTTCCTAGGAAATATGGTTTATATAAGTGTAGGTTTTGGCATTATTTACACATATATTATTTCAAATGTATTCAATTGAGAAAATTTATATTTGAGGGGTACATGATCCAAGAGGAACTGAGTCATTATATATTACCATAGTTATTGAGTGTTACTCACCTAGCCTTGCACTAATGTCAAGATATTTTCCATGAAGTTTAGCACCCACATTCCAAACCACAAGATCTAACTCATTTTCATAATTATTGAACCTTAGTAATTGATGATGTCAACATTTTAGTAAATGTTTTTTTAATTAACAATGGTTGATGATGTCACCTCACTCATTGTTTATGAATAGGTTATTAACAACCTTTGTAATGGTTCAATTGAAACTTCATCTCACTCATTTATATTTCATTATACACTTTTAATATTTGTAGTAAATAATAAATAAAATAATGAAGCTATGGAGTACATATCCACCATACATTATATCTCTTATTTACTATATAGAACTTACCACAATACAAATTTTATATTATAGTTCCAGTTCATCTTTTAATTTTCTCTTTTTTACTTGTTAATTTTTATAATGCTTATCTTAGACCCTTATCATTCATAAATCGCTTCTATGTCTAGTATCTTCCTATCCCACAAATCATTTCACCTCTTGTATTTTTAGTTTTTGAGTTACATGGTAAGACCTTGGGGAATAAACTATGCCTTTACCAAAAAT
>JARHVA010004210.1:657500-732500 GCA_037957365.1 Torreya grandis
GTTTCTGGCCTTCTTTTATAGAACTACAAAACTGGATTGCTAAGAGTTGGCCGAATATTAATGATGGTCAAATCCAGCCTTGTGCCAGGGGTTTTTTTATAGTAATTTTTCAAAGTCCTGAAGATAGGCAGTCTATATTGTGCCACAATAATTTTTCTTGGCAGGGCAGATTTCCTCTTATGGTCAAACTTTGGCATAAGGATTTTAACCCTCACACAGAATCCTTTAACAAGATTCCTATTTGGGTGCGGCTCCCTTATCTTCCGATACAGTTGTGGTAAGAAGTAGTTCATAAGACCATTGGAAATGCTATAGGGGAGTTTTTTTATGAAGAAGATAGTTTGAAGAGCCACCATTCGACATGTGCATGATTTCTGGCTGATCTGGATGTTTCAAAGGGCCTTCCCGAGGTGATCTGCATAGACTCCCCAAGGGGTACCTGGACACAAATATTGGATTATGAGGGGATTCCTTTTAGATGCAGGAAGTGTCACCAAACGGGACATATTGCAGCCTATTGTGTTGCTGGGAAATACATTCCCAGATGTTCACCTTCTTGGTGACCAAAGGATTTTTCTAAACATAGTTTAGACAAACTTCCTTTGGAATCAAAAATAGATTCCGAGTCTGAGAACAAGGAAAGGGTGCAATCAGAATCAGAAGATGAAGAGGAATCACTGGAGAATCAATCAAATGAAGCCTCTGAGGAGGCTGTTGTTAAAGATATAGCTGTGCCTGAGGAGGTGGAGGTGATCTCTACCCCTGTTTTGAAGGATCTACCTAAAAGCCAGACTGTGTTAGACTGTCACCAGGAGTTAATGCCTACTGGTGTCCAAAGTTCATTATCCCCTGAGGCATGGGTTGCAGAGGCAGCTAAGGTAGAAGACGGTTGGACAGCTGTCAAAAGAAAGAAGGCTAAGCCTTTGGTCCCTCCTCTTCATATGAATCTTCAGTCAGGCAAAAAGAAAAATCTGAATTGAAAAGATTCACCCAAAGTTCCTTTCTGCTGATTGGTTTTTTAGGGGCAGCAAACTGGTCATTTTTTCGGTTTGCTGGTTACGGATCTGGAAGTTTGTGGTATACTTTCAGATCTGTGTTTTGATTGCTATTTTGTATTGGTATTATGGTTGGTTACAGGTCCCTGTAAAACCTGGTGTTGGTTCTTTTCTATTTTCAGGTTCTCGTGTTAACCTGGTTGTGCTTTAATGTTTATCCTTCTCTTTGTTCAGGGTTTCAGGGCCCCTTCAAAACCTATTTTTACCTTAATCTAAAACAAGTGTGGTATAATTCCCCTATAGGCAATAGGTGAACACCATAGTATTGAGAAAATATAGTGATGGAAAGTTTATTTTAAAAAAAACACAATATGATATAAAATAGAAAAACTTATTGACCTAATTCAAATTACATAAATAATGGAAATAAAAATAATATGAATTAGAATATTTTTTATTTGACTAGGTAAAATACTTGGTTTTACAAAGACTAGGAACCATATTAAAGTGTTATACAAAAGAGTAGTAGGCCCCAAGGACTGAGACAACAAAAAATAAAATAAGAGCTAATTAAACCCTCAGGAGGCAAAAACAAACCACAAAAAAATAAATATATTATGAGGGGGGACCTATGATAGTTCCTTATCTTCTTTATTTATCTTATTAGGTGTGCCCCACTTACTCTTGGAAACTTTTTCCCCCGTATTATTAACATATCCTTCCATGTTGTCTCTAGATAGGATCATCCATGGCCTTTTATATCCCTAATATACATAGGGGTTTTATTGATGGGTTTCATGCTAGTGATCTTAGGTTGGGTAGTATCTTTCACCTTCAAAATATGTTTAACGAGAGTCATTTTTACCATGTTATAATGGATGAAAGATTGGATAGTCATGTCCACTTACTTATTCAAGGTGTTCCATTATTAAATGAGTCCTGCTAGGTTCATCTTGAACTCATGAAATTTATTTTTGAATGTTTCCAACTATTCTTTGTTATTTTCCATTTATTTAGATAGGAGAATACTACATTTATTGATGACCTCTTTTTAGGTACCCTCATCTAGTATAATTGATTTGGGTTTATGGATAAATAACTTCTATAAGATGTCATCATCAAAGGTTTTAGAAATGCTAGCTTGGGGGGTATTAGTAGAAGGGTGATAGGATCCCAAGCTAGGGTATTTCTTAGGTAATTTATCCTCAATTAAGGACCCCCATAGAGGAACCTCCATACCCTAAAATATTTGGCCATGCTTTATCAACAATAGGATGAGACCTTAGTGCAGTATAGGGTTAGATTTATTGATCTGATGGGTGAGAGTGGTGTTCTTTAGAGACTTTAAGAGATAGAATGGGAGACTAATTTTTTATCCCTATAAATGGTTTAACAATAAAAAATGGTGAGATAAAATTAAATTATGCTTCCCTTTGAGTGTTAGGTATTTCATCACTTGTAGGTACACCTCAAGCCATTACCATGGGATGTCAGCATAGGGGAACCCCTTATTATCCATTTTGAAAAACTTGTTAGTGTGAAAGAACCTCTATAGAAAGTAGTTTTTTTAGATAGGTCCTTATATACCTTTACCCCATCACATGGCATGCCCATGTCTTTTCTTATAAACTCCTCCATGATTATGATTTCAATTCCTCTCATCTCCACCATTTGTTTATTCCATCTAGAAACAAAATCCCTTACAACATTAACATTTTGCTCGGTAATCCTCAACACTAATTCCATGGGTTAAACTCTCCTCAAATTCTTATAGACTTTATTTAACTCTTGTACTTCAGAATAGGAGGTTAGATCTAACTATTTTCTATCACCCCCTATTTCCTCTAATGCTAGTGGAGCTAAGGAAGGAGTTTAATAGGTTCTATAAAATATTAGTTTAAACATCTTGAAATAAAATTAAAAAGAACATTGTCTCCCTCTTTAATAAATAAATCCACCTCACTTTTTTCAAAATGATGATTCATGATATTAGAAACCCATCTCTTGATGAGAGATGTTTGCACATGTGTTATCCTGATTACCATCCTATCCCACTTTACTTTAATTGCATATAGATTTTTGGATGATTTTGGGGATGTCACCTCCTTTTTGATAGTTGGTTACAAGACGGATATCTAATATTATATTAGCAAGTAGATCCTCCACCTCATTCACTTTACAGTAAGTGTGGATAATTTGGACTTGTGTCATACAACTCAAATTTTTCTTGGCATCATCAATAATATCTTGTATTATATATGAGGGGGTTATTTTTCCATCTAGGGAATTTAGTATATTTAAAAAGAATCCTTCCATAATTATTCTTTCTATATTAAGGTTAGAGGCAATTTAGATGACCCAAAATTCTTCCTTAGCTTCAACATGATGATTTGGCTATGTTGTCAAAGGTCCCAAGTAGGAAATAATAAAAATTCCCTTCAAATAAATTATGGATCCTCTATTGCCTACAAGTCCCAAGTTTCCTTTAGATGCTCCATCACAATTAAATTTAGCCTAACCTTCAAGTGGAGTCTTTCATTTTGTGTTCTTGCAAATTAGATATTTGGAGGGGGATCTTAATTTCTAAACCACATCCTAATTATTGAAGATCAATTATGTTGAGTGAGGCCTTGGGTTTTTATCTATGGGTAGGAATTCTTTCTAATTCTCAATAATAGCCTAACAAAGTTGGATAAAATATGCTTTAGTCTAGTGACTTTTATTTGATAAAAATATGTCATTACGATATTTCCACACACTCTAAAACTAGTGTAGAAGAGCCAAATACCATAGGAATTCCAAGGATGGGATACTCTAGGGTATTTTCCATTGCTTGATGAGGTCAAGCACATTGTTTGATTTTACACAATAAAGGTTGAATTTATTTATCATCTAGTTAAATAATGTTGAATTAAAAGGGAAATTTAGGACCAAATGGTAAATAAAGTACCCAAATTTCTTGCATAATGGGAATCTATTGGGGAAAATCACTCCTCTTTTCTATAGGTTATCCACTATCAATATTTTATCTTGGGTTGATAACAAGAAAAAAAAATTAACTTTGGGGGTTAGATGTTTTATCCATAGTAGTTTTAAAAAGTTCCATTCATTTTCTAGTTTAATATCAGTGGTGTGTCCTGAGGTCACTAAATACATACCACTATCTTCAATATCCCACATAAAGTGATCCTCTTTAGGGAATACAATAATCTAAATTTATCTAATAGAGGAGTTAAGAATATAGACCACTTATGTTTCTTTAGTTTTGTGTCCTTTTGTGGGGAGAAATTTCCAATTTTTTGATCCTTTGTTTACAACCCAATATTATTTAAATTTTAAGCCCCATCTTTGTTTTAATCCTGTATACCAGTTGGCCCAAACTATTGTGAGGAGAGAGAGGTAGTTGACATCTAGGCATCTTCCTAGAAGTCAATTTTCTCTGCATTTCAAATTTTCCATTTTATGACTTTTATGAGAAGATCCTTATAGTTATTGATAACTTTCTAGAATTTGGATGCATCCTCAAGACCCTCTTCCCATAGAAAACCATCTGATTTTGGCCCTTCTAGGTATTTATCCTTGACAATTCTTTCCCATTCATTGTCTTCCTTCATTATTCTCCATCGCATTTTTTCTAGGAAGGCCCTGTTCATAGTATTAACACTTCTAAGACCCAACCCTCTATTTTCTTTAGGAAAATAGTCTTTTTCCAAAGAGATAAGATTGAACCTAAATCTATCCTTAGTTCCCCTCCATAATGATGTATTTTTAATTTATTCAATTTTACTTTCAACCATTTTGGGTATCCTAATTAAGGATATTTTTTACATAGGGATACTATAGATCGAGGCTTTGAAAAACTCAAATTTCCTTGCCTATGTGAGGAGGTGTCCCTTTCACTCTAAAATATTTCTTTATATTCGATCAATAAGGGGTTTATAAAGCTATACATCCATTTTACCTTCAAAAAGTGGAATACCTAAATGGCTTGTTGGTAATTTACTCACCTGACATTCCAAAATTATATAAATTCTTTTCTACTGAAAGAGTGGAGTGTTATTGAAAAATAAAGATCTTTTGTAAAAATTAATACACTGATTCAAAATATTTTCATAATTTTTTAAGATGGATTTTAGGTGTTTAGATTACTCCAAAGAGGCTTCCCCTAAGATGATGATTATATCATCTATAAATTATTCATGTGTGATAGGATTGGTATTGAGTTCCACTAAAATTCCTTTAATCTATCCCTATGTGTGAGATTTTAGCAGACTCCTTCCTAGTGTTTTTACAACAATGATAAAGAGGTATGGGGAGAGGGGGTCTCCCTGTCTTAGTCCTCTATAATCAATAAGAACCCTTTTGGAACCCCATTTATAATAATACAATATTTTGGGGTGGTTATGCAATTCCATATGATTTTCCTTATGTCTTGATTGAATCCTAACTTTTCCAAAACCACCATTAGAAACTTCTATGAGACTCGATCATAAGATTTAGTCATGTCTATCTTAAGGAACATTCCTTACCTCAAGGATTTGGAAATGGAATGGATGGCTTCATGAACCAAGATTATTCTATCATTTATTTATTTGTCTACCATAAAAGCACCCTATTGTTCCCTAATGACTTTATCTAAAAGATGTTACATTCACGTTACCAAGATGACAGAGAAAATGTTATACATGGTATTGCAAATGTTGATAGGGAATAAGTCCTATAAATTTTTTGCACCCTAATTTTTTGGAATCATAACTAAAAAAGTGTCATTCATTTATCTGAGGATGGTTTTGGACTGAAAGAATTCCCTAGTAGCTACCTTGACCTCAGTGTGAATTATATCCCAATTTTTTTGGAAGAAAAATAGGGGGAAGCCATCAGGTCCTAGGGCTTTGAAGCCTTCTATCAAAAAGACCACTTTTTATCTCCTCTTTAGAAGGGAATCTAGAGAGGGAAGGATTTTCAGTGTCACAAATAAATTTATCAAAGTTATTCATTGTGTTATCCATAAGTTGTTCATATGGGAGACCTTATTTCATGAGAAGATTTTTGAAAAAGTTGATTGCATGGTGGGAAACATCCTCATCATCTCTACAAACTAACCCATTATCCAATTTTTAATTGATATTTTTTTTACATCTCTATGTCTCATTATTGAATGATGAAATAAATTGGTATTCATGTCCCCCTCCTTCACCCAAGTGCATCTATAATTTTGTCTCCAATATGCTTCTTCCCTTATCTAAAGGTTGTGAAATTGAAATAAATTGGTTTCTTCATTTGATGAATCTATTTGTTTTTGTCATTCATAGCTGAGATTTCATTGATTGTTAATAGTTCTACCTCTAGTGCCCTTCTTTTAGTAATATGTCACCAAAGACTTCTTTGTTCCAAATTTTTAGCTTTACTTTGAGCAAATTTATTTTTTTTGTTGGAATAAAGATATTTGAAATTGAGGATTTTTCTTTCCACCATTCATTTAAGGATTACATTATATTTAGGTGATGAAGCCACATGATTTCAAATTTGAAGGGACTAAATTTTGGTTTTGTGATTTTATCTCCTTTAAAAATCAAAGGTTTATGGTCTAACCCAATTTTGGGAAGTGAAGAGATCCTACTAGAGAAGTTAATATCCCAATTTAAGGAAATCAAAACTCTGTCAAGATAAACCTAAATCAAATTTTCATCTATTATTCTATTTGACCATGTGAATGGGTTTCCATTTAGATCCACATCAATTAACCCTACACTTGTAATGAATTCATTAAAATCCATCATGTTTTCTACGAGATCTAGAATGTCCCCCTCTTTTATCCCTGGGAGTTAGGGGTTATTATAGTCTCCAGAAATAATCCATTTCCATCTATCATAGGTCCTTTGGAAAGATAGTAAGCTTTCCTATAAATTATTTCTGGCTATATTGGCATTTAGGGCACAAACATTGGAGAGGAACCATTCCTTGTTGCTATCTAAGTCTTTAAACATTATGGAAATTTGGTCATTGGTATTCCAAAGAATATTTCCTTCAAGATACTATGGGTTTGAAAAAATGGGTAGGACACCTAAGGAAACTTTAAAATATGAAGCTAGCATATGAGCTTTTCTCCAAATTTTCTCAGAACATGATCTTAAAATGGTTTCAAACATTTTAGTTTTCTGGATAAGAAGAATAGTAGGGTTGACTATTTTAATAAGGTTATAAAGGGTCCTTTGCTTCCTAGGTTAGTTTAAACCCCTAACATTTCATGTTAGGATTTTCATTTATTATTCTAATTAATTTTAAGGGTTTATTGGGAACCCTTAACTATTTATTTAGTTGTTTCTAAATTCCTTGTGACCATTTCAGATGACCTACTCACTAGTTTTGGGGCAACTCCAATATTAGTTTTTTTTCCTTCCTTTTCTAATTTTGGATTTTATGGTAAACCCTTTTTTATGAATAATATGAATAATATATATATACATAAGGATTATTTACAATATTAAATAAACTCTAAATGGATAAGATACTTATCTCAAATGAAATTTCTATAGATTTTGGATGAAAATATAATATTATAGAAGACATAATATCAAACAAAAAATAAATCTTGAAAGGAACACAACACTTGAAATCTCTTAAACATTACCAAAAAAACTCAAAATATTATGATAAATGGACTTGTATAAATTTTATAATAGTTTATATGATCTTATTTATTATTCATACTAATGACACTTTTTCACATTTTCCTACCTTTGTAGTGTTATATTTTATATGTTTTTGTTTATGTAAATATACCACTAAAATTCTTCTCTTCCCTTGTAGTTGTAGAAATAAAATTTGATGACAACATATTTATAAGATTTTTTTTTGGGGTTGGAAAAACTCAAACCACTCCCACATTAATGGTTAAGTGTGTCATATATTCCAATAATATAAATAGGTATCAAACCACATGTACTCCCACTTATGTGTGTGTGTTTCAGATCATGTGAATGTAAGTCTAAATTAAATTTATCTAATTTTCAATTTTTGTACAAGCATGAAAATAATGTGTAAAATTATATTCATTCCTTAAAAAACTTTATTTTTATTCCAAATAGGTATAAATACTATAAATCAACTAGGTATTTCTTTTTCTTGGTGAGAATGTTCCTCCTAGATTTTTTTAGGGGTTTTGCACATATAGTTATCATAAGTTTGAATTAAGGAGTTATTGGCATGCACAATTCAACCTTATAATACCCATTGATATTAAATAAGATGAAACCAATGACACTTAAATTAATAAAAGAACACAAATCATGATATAACAATGGCAAAAACCTCAGATCTTACTTGTAACTAAATAAACATATAAAATAAGCTAGGGATCCATATGACAAAATAAGAAGTTGGAAGATAATACAAAACAAATAATATATAACCAAATTGAAAATAAAATATAGTAAAACACTAAGACCACAAATGATAATAAGTGCCTAATTAGTAGTGAGGTTCTATATGTGTAAATTCATGCAAAAATAGTTTTAAAAACATTGTTCATTACAAATTTTGATATCTAAAAAATGGCCCCACTTAATTTAGTATTTAAATAAATTAATAAATAATAATTTAAATAAATAAAATAAAATTCATACTTGAATAGGTATTTGAAATTAGAACTTATTTGCCCCAATGCACCAAAGTGGCTCATGTAAATATGAAAACAATTGTGAATTCAAGTAGATATATTTCCATACCCAATAGATAAAAATATATTTAAAATAAAAAGTTTAATTAACTAAAATATACAAAATAAAAAATACACTTATAGGTATGTGGTCTTTTATTGCTCCTGAAGTGTTCTCATGTTAATTACTGTTAAAATTCCATGGGTTCAAAATGACCCAACTCATATAGTGAAAGAGATATATCCTTTATACCTTCTTATAAAAATAAAAAAATAAGGGTGTTTAGATAATGGCCTAAAATTTTAGAATCCTGAAATTCAATTTTTATGTAAAAATAATCAACCACTACAGATGCATATAGATCAAAAAGTGTGCTCACTTAGTACCATATTTCTCCATTATTCTACATCATTCTTAAAATATAATAGAGTATCTATGAAAGCATGAAATCCATGCCCTACATTGATATTGATTTCCCCCACCTCCCTTTGTATGGACATTTATTCATATGGCTTGACAATGTCTAAAAGAGTAAGATCACCCCACAACTATAAAATTATATTTGGTAAAAATTAAATATATATACCAACACTTATTTATTTTGATGATGATATATATTTCAATTTGAAATATAGTCAATGGTGAACCAAGCCATGTTGGCCCCTATTATTTCGAAGTTGATCTAGTTAGGTAAAAATGGATCTAAATAAGTATTAAGAGGACAAACAATAGGTTGTGCCCCTATAGGTCATAATATGTTTTGACACCTAAAGCTATTGCTCTCGACAAACAATCATTATATGAAAATAAAGAATTATTGATGCCTAAAGCTCTCACTTTCAACAAACAAGTCCTCTTATGGGAAGCATTATAGATGTGGGATGAATTTATTGTCTGTAAATCAACATCCAAGATTTTAGAAGCTGACTCTTCAAACTAATTGGGGATGAAAAGGGGGAATGAAGAAATACAAATAAATTAAAATAACCTAACCAAGGACATGCATTGATATTTTAATATATCTAACTAGTATTGAATAAAATAGATTGATCCCTTTCAAACATCATAGAATATTAAATGAGAACATGCATGAACTAAAATATATAATCATAAACTTGAATCAATACTATAGAAGCATGAAAAAGAGACAATGAACATCAATAAATTTCCACACAATTGACATAGAACACCACATCCTCTTCATTATCAGGTGGAAAACACCATAAAAAATGTCAAAGGCATAGTATACAACACAATCCTTCCTATGCAAGGCACCTGTTATGGTCTTAGAATGAAAAATAAAAATTATTAATGTTCCTATTCAAGAACTAACTATTACAATAGTTGATCTAGTAGTAAAATAATTATCTAAAATTTATAGCCCCTTATAAAATAAAATATCTCTACTCATATAGGTACAATTGCCTCTCAAGGAAGTGCTACCTATAATTAGGTTCTTATGCTCATGATGAGGCCTTTACAACTCATTGGGGAGTTCTAGCTCATAAGTATAGTTGATCTTCCGAAATCCTAGTTATGGTAAAACTATAATGCCTCATGATGGCTATGGTTCTTAGAATAAGCACCATGATACCATGTGTCTATATATAAAAATACCTTTGAAATGTTGTTAGAAATAGGGGCCCATTTTCTTAGATCAATGGTGTAAATCTTAGATCTAACAAAAACAAACTTTCTTAGGATAAACACCATCTCACCATGTAGATTTTATTTTTGATGAATGAGCATCAGGCTACCATGTGGTAGTAGTGGAAGGAAGCTGAGACATAGACAAAAGTACAAAAGGTTTCTATGAAAAGAGAAGGTAGAAGCACAACTATATAACTTTGTACAACACATCTACAACAAAATGTTAACTAGTCTAAAATATGAAAATGTGGATTATGATCCATAATTCTTGGAAACTTTTAAAGATAATCCACCTATGAATAGAGGAACCCAAAACTTTGGTTTTGCAAACCAATCAAAGGAAAATTATAAAAAGGGAAGGCCTATGAACTTATAAATTTTGAAGAGCCACCTTCAAAGGCATCCACTCTTCTTCCTTGGGTTGAGTCTTATTCTTCATAGCCTTAAAAGCTATATTTAGATCTATGATATCCTTGAAGGAGATGTTTCTTAGACCCTAAACTACTACTAGCATCTACAATTATAGCTAGGCAAGAGGTTGTAAAATGGTCTCCACTTTGGTGACACTTGGCTCTTGACTGAGAGCTACAAAAATGGTTTGGTCATTATATTTTTTTATCTAGAAGCTATTTTATTTTATCCTCTAAGAAGATAATGTTTTCTATGAGGAATGGGGAAGGGAATGATAATTAGACCAACTATTTGATATCCCCCTTCATATTCTAAACCATCTTTTCTAAGTCATCTAGAAATGCCTTAGACTTTTCCACTATCTTGTTTCATCTAAAAAATTCATTCACCTTCACCTTTACCTACCTTAAATCATCCACCTTTACTACCTAAATTTTCCCATCCATCATGCTATATAGTTTATAGATAAGGAGCTATGAATATTAAACTTTAGGTGACATGAAGGTGAAGACCTGGTATATCAATGTGATTACTTAGGATCTCATTTACTATGAGTATATAATGAACCCAAGCACTAGATTCAAGTTTGTAGTCACATTATTTATCCTCTCCCAATAGGATACATACAATTTAAAGACCATGAGGAGGATGCCTATGATTTTGGAATGGGTAGGAGGTCATTATTCAATTATAATATTTCTTTATCTTTGGTCAAGGATGCTTACTACATATACTAATTTAATTGTCATCTACATGCTTGTAAATTCTAATAGACTCTTGTAGGTCAATTTGAGCTCTAATTTATTCTCATGTAACTTATTTTCCATACCCTAATTATCCTTCAAACCTTCTATCTCAATCTTTAGTTATGCAACCTAGATCCATAATTGGGCTCTTTAGATGGATTTTTCCTGGAAGCTTTCATTGGTGATGAAACTTTGTAGGTCAAACTTAATTTTGGTGAGTTCCAAATCTTTGGCCTTAGCCTCAATATTTAGGTGGTTGACCATAGATTTTACTCTTGTAATTTCCATCTCTTTCTTTTCCAACCATCGACCAACCTTGATGTAGTCTATGGTGATAAACTTATACATTTCTTCCATCAACTTGACCCTATCAGTCAGTTTGACCTTGCTGATGTTGAGGATAATGACATGTATTAATTAATCCCATAGTTTCATCTTTTTTTGAGACATGATTACTTATGGAACCATATGTGCAATCATTAGAGATCGTTACATTAGGTCAAATAATGATTATATGTGAGGCACTATTGGGGCCTTAGCTTATTTTTTATCTTCTCTTCTCTACCCAGACATCTTAAGATTTTATAGAAGTTTCCAACTACTGATAAAACTATTGTGAAGACTAAATTAGCTCCTTCATGAAGGGGGATCCTTGTGGTAAACTGAAGGGAATGGTCACTTGTTGCTATGAATCAATATATGATGTTTCGTAGGGGATGAGTGGGTGAAGGGTTTGAGTGGAAGGTAAGAAAGGTAGGAGGTCATGGAGAGGGGTGTGGGGCATTTGCATCATGATGGATGTGATGTGGTGGATGAGGATAAATGAGTGAAGATAGGTTCAAGGGATGTGATCAATTGTGTAGAGGAGATTGATATGAGTGAAGTGACGGGATAAGTAGGGGAAAGTGGTGAAATCTTAGTGGAAATAATGGAGGGAAAAGAGGGAGTGAAGAATGAGCTAGAAGTGGAAAGAAGGGGTTGAGAAAATTACACCTTCTTTTGTGGGGGTTTTGGTAGAGTATTGGATGCCTATGCCTCAGGCTATCTAGGATGAGATGACCCTACATCAAGATGCCCCAGAAAGGCCTACTGTTGTTATAGGGAAGTTGGGTATGGATATAGAGGAGACAACTAAGTCATGGGCCTTTGAATCACTATAAATTACTCCTCCTTCTCTGAAGTGGTGTCTTCTTCTTCCTCTAAAGGGGTATCCTCCTCTTCTCCTTCAATCAATACTTCTTCTTCATCCCTATATTCCTCTTACGGTGTTCATCACAAAGGTTATTAAATGTTTTATATGTGTTTAGGTATTCAAAATTTAGTCCTACCTAGTTGATTTCCTACCTATTTTCTCCTATATCCAATCCCTCTAGATGAGATGTACCCTCAGACCCTTTGTTATTTTATTTATGGGATCAAACTCTTGACCCACTTTATAAAATTAATCCCATGACTTATGAGTGTTTGAAGGGATCTTTAACAGATCCACATAATACTTAATATCATATTCCATTAGTGACCTTAACTCCTTGAAGTATGGTCAATGAAAATAGGTAAATGGGGCAATGGTCTTCAAGGTGGATATGTAGCCAATTAGGTCATAGTTATAATGGTCACTAATCTAGTTAAGACTAAACTCTATAATATTAAACATAATTAGGTCCTCCTACATCCTCTTAACCACTTTAATGCCTCCTTTTGACAAGGGGATGTCATATAGGGCCTTCTTATTCTGGCCCATGACATATACTAAGTTCACCATATTAAGCTAGAGAGCTAGTTCCAAGGCCAGGGTCTAGTCCATAAGTAGGTGTGGGAGAAAGAATGGCTCTTCCTTAAATCCATGGACTAAGATGAATGTGAAATGGAACTTGAAGAAACAATCAACTAGAATTTTTCCACCAATGAGCCATGATATCTATAAATTTGTTATTCTAAAAGTGATGGGTTGTCAACTACAAGTTGATGAGTACTAAAGATAGGAAGCATTCTAAAAACTCATAGTAATCATGTATAAATGATAAAATGTGGGTCCATGTAGATATGTGAATCACCATGTTAAGATGGGTGGCCATTTTAATGGACTTTAAGGTGAATTATGAAGTAAAGAGTTGGGAGCTCTGATATAGGATCAATTGGAAGAGGAAGGAGGAATACCTAAAGGTATTTTATGTTGAGAAATTTAATAATTCATGATGCATGGTAATGGAGATAGAATATTCAAAGTCCAGCCTATAAAAATTATCCTTGCCTAATGTCTTTAAAATTAAGACTTCCCCTAATGCATTTGAGTCCATCTCAAAGATAAATGCCAACATGGAAAGGACATCTTTCATGTCTTATATCATGAAGCTCGTGAGGGTGATGGGAAGAGGAAGCTCTTTAGTATAATTGCTTTGGAGACCTAAATTAATTAACTTTGGTTTATATACACAAGTGTCCCAAACATTATATAAGCTCTTCATACTATAGATGTTAGTGTTAGGGTCATTAAAGAGTCATATCATATCCCTTACTACATCATCACTAACATCTAATTTTAGGTGGTTGTTACCTATAATAATGCTAGTGTTGACATGATAGATATCTACACATAAGGTAGTGATATATGGGCATGGGTGTATAAGAGGCACCATGTATTGGGCTAGTTTGGATCTCTAAACCCTATATCCAAATGACTCATAGTCATTATCTTAAACCTTTTTGATCACTTAGGTGTGGGTTCCCTCCATCAGGATCTTTGGGTTCTTGGTTGATTTAGGATTAAAGATCTCATTTGCATAATCTAGGACCAAAATTGGGTCCTTATAATTCCCCTTGGTGATACTTTTGACATTTGGTACTTTGGGCCTAAGCTATTCAAAGGTGGAAGCATATGATTTTATTACTACATACTATGGGGGAATGTCTCCATGACCACCTGACTCATGGGTTCTCTACTTCCTTGGATGCCTTCCACTACTGGATGAGGATGTAGAAGTTTCCATCTTATACATTCCTTTTATAAATTATCTCTTTTATTAAGGAAAATACTAGATATCAATTTCTACTCACAATCCTTTTAATCCTTTCTTAATTTTTTTAGCTCAAGATGCTCTAATCAATTACTCAATTCTCTTGGAAAATCTTAGGAATTTAAATGCTTGGCTTGATTGAGAAGGAGTTATTTGTAGCCCAATACTTTGAGCATGATCATCATGTATATTTTGAATTTGAGTTCCCCATAAATGTTAAGGGTGGCACACACACTTGAATAATGTCTCACAAGAGATTTTTGGTGATCCTCATAGGGGACCATGCAATATGGAACACCTAATATTAATGGCAAGGTAAGTGGGGTAGATATACATCTATCAATGGATGATTCAAAATTAAGGGATCCAAGGTATGTACACTTAGTAACTTGATGAATAAAATGTGCTAATAGAAGTTATTCTCAAAAAGGAACAACAAAATATAATAGAAACTAACAACAAAAAAAGGAAACAATAACAAGGGAAACTAACTAGTTATGTACAAGGAGGAACTGATAAATTAGTTGAAGTTTTTTAAATGGATTCCATTAACTAAAATATCTAAGGTTTTGCCTTCTTCATCATTCAACTAAAAATAATTACCATGGCCTCTCTAAAAGGAATCAAATATCATATGTTAGCTTGGCTTTTCTACCCTTTCATCATACTTTAAAACTAAATCTCCCCACTTGAAGCCTAAGTCAAATGCTTTCTTATCAGGCTATCACTTGACCACCTACTATCAGGTGACCGTAGTGTCACTAGATCATTCTTTTACTTCTTAGAGCTTGATAAATTTTGATAACCTAACATCCATCACTCCATTCTCCACTATTTTAGTAGCTTTTAAAAGTTGTAAAGTAGGAATATATGTCAATATGGGCATGACTAATTCTATCCCATATACCAATTCATATGGGGATGTCTTTAAAATATACATGAGATTAATTTAGTTATCTCACAAGGCCATTTTAAAATAAATATGCCATTCCCACTATCTGTTATCACCCACCCATTTGATCAATCTCATAAGGTTCTTATTGGTTGATTCAGCCATCCCATTCCCTTACGAGTAGTAATTAGATGAAGTCTTCAAGAAAATGACATTTTGGAGCATAAATTATAAAATATTGGAACCAAGGAAAGCCCTTACATTAAAAAATTATTATTTTTGGAGGGCCAAATATTTATAATTTTTCCTCTAGGAAGTCAAAGATCATATTCTTGGTCTCCTCCTTCATCAAGGCTACTTTGGTCCACCTTATAAAGTAATCAATGGACATAAGTATCCACTTGTGGCTCATGATAAATATGAGACTTATCATCTTAATGAAATACAAGCTCCATTGTGTAAAAGTATCATCAACCATGATCAAGCTCAGTGGCATGGTTGAATTCTTTCATTGACTTGTAAAAAATTGACATTACTAGCATTTATTGACTACCTAATGGCAATCAGAGAACATGGTTGGATAGTAATATCTTGTAAGTAGGATTTTGTTTTTGGTTATATTATTAAATAAATGTTTACCCAAAGGGGTGAATAACATGTCCCATGTGATCTTATTATCATGGTTGTTGTCCATGCATCAAAATAGCTCCCCATCAAAGTTCCTCTTGAAAAAGACTCCCTGGAAAAGCATATAACTAGCCCCTTGTAACCTATAAAATATTATCTTATGTGTGGGAAGTTCATCCATATATTAATTGGTTTGAATAAAGTGGGTCATATTGGTAACCCAAGACCCATTGGCTTTGTATTGATTCACCAAAACTGATTCTAGTGTATCTTGTTCTTCTATTGGGACATCTCCACATTGGGACAAATACTCACACATACTTATTCTTCATATTACCTTGGTTGGCATAACTTTAAGATCATATTCTAATATGTTTAGTGATCAAGTTTGCCCTCTTATTAGTTATCTCTCTTTCTATTATATACTCCATGATGTTGGAATGCACCATGTATATCATTATCTTATTTCTCATTACCAAGTGTCTAAACTTATTGAGACCCTTGATGATAGTGAAAGCCTATTTTTCAATAAAATTATACTTGGTATCATACCTAAACAATATTCTTGAATATAAGGTAATCAAGTGCTCACCTATCCCCTCAACTTCCTTCTATGTTAACATAGCCACTAAGCAATGTTCACTCCCTTAAACATACATGATGAAGCCTTTGGAGAAGTTTGGATTGATTAGCATAGGAGTAGTGGTATCACATCCTTGATTTTATTGAATGTTATTCTCCCTTTATGGGTCTATTTGAAAGGTTGATCCTTCTTTAAAATAAATTTGATTGGCCTTATAAGCCATATGAAGTTAGATATAAATCTATTGATTAAATTGATCTTTCCTAGGAAGGATTGGACCCCTTTCTTATTGACTGGAAATGTTAAATCCTTGATGGCCTTCACTCTATCAAGATATATAGAGATGGCTTCTTTCGATACTATGTATCCTAATAACTTTCCTTATGGGATTCTAAAGACACATTTTTTGGGTTTAAGAGATACCCCAAATGCTTATCATTTTTTTAAAACATTCTCCAGATGATCAAAATTATCTTCATTTTTTTTAAGAATATTATGAGATCATCCAGCTAGATGAGGAGGATTTTGTTGATTAGGCCTTGAAAGGCTATGTCCATGGCTCATTAGAAGGTAGCCCCTACATTAGAGAGGCTGAAAGGCATATTCACGTACATGAATATTCCCCATTTTATGGTGGAATGCTTGGTTGTATAGATCCTATTTATTGACCCATACCTAGTTATATCCAAAGAATCCATACAATAGATAAAACATTTATTCACTCACTACTATTTGGAAGATATTTTCCATAGAAGTAAAAGGGATAATTATCCTTTAGAGACTATTTATTCAAATATAAAAATTCCATGCATAACTAAATTTATCCATTCTTCTTTCTCACTGAAACTAGGTTTTGATACCTAAGTCAAATGCTTAATTGGGTATATGATTCTTGAGTTAATTAGTTTCCTTAGTTCTTGAACCATGAAAGACTCAATTTTTGGGTTAAATATCCTTTACTTATGGTGTATAGGATTAGAGGCCTCAACCAGATCAATGGTATGTTGAATGACCTCATGGTAATATCTATTTAGGTCATCATAGGTCCAGGCATTCACTCCATACTTGTTACAAAAAGACACCAATCAGTCCTTATCCTTTTGAGAAACTTCTTTCTCTACTTTTAGTTTTCTTCCACCTCTGACATAGAGATATAAGTAGTCACTTGTATCTATGACAAAATTTTATTTTTCATTCCTAACATCATCATAATATTATATATTTTCTAGGGTGATTAACCCCTTTAGAAGTTTGTTGGACCTCAGCTACATGATTTGATCCCCATAGGCTTATTTGATCTTTAATTGTAATGAATTGATAAATTTACATGAATAATAGATAAAAATGATGGTTTGGGCATCAATTTTAAATACTTGGTAGTTTTGGTCATTACCTAGAATGGCAAGCTTGATGATCAGTCATACTACTTACTTGTTAATAAACAAATCAGTCACCATATCAAATTGGGAGCGAATCACCACCATTTTATCCACTTCCATGTTTATGAATCTAAGAGTGACTTAAATATTAAATGTTTCAAATATTTTAATCAAATCCCATATTTAATGGTATTAATATCTCATGCAAACATTCTTCACAACCGTGACCCTTCTTACTTATCTTACCACTAATTTGAAATCATCAAACACTTTTAATTGCTTCATGCCTAAGCATTTGATGAGGCTGATGACATGAACTAATGTTTCATATTCATATTAATTTTTTGTGAAAGAAAATTAGAATTGGATGGCTCATAGGGTCTCTTTTCTAGATGGAAAAAACCAATTGAATACCAACTCTAGATCTAGTTTTGCATATTGTATCGTCAAAATGTAGAGTCCAAAAATTAGACTCACTTTCAGGTTGTTTGCATTGATCCCCACTCTTCTTCATGACCTTGGGGATGTCCTTATCTTCATCATGGATCACCTAATTTATGAGGTTTATGGAATAAAAATACATAAATATATCATTCTCAATAAACTCATTGATGAGGACTTCTTCCTTTAGGATCTCATTGTCTACCACTCTTTTTTCTTCAAGAATTTCTACATAATGTGTTTCCCTCTTTGAGAAAGAAGTGTGCATCACTTAAAATTTCATAATAACATCATTGGATATGTGCTTTAGATTTAGGATATTAGATAACACTTTCAATTTTGAGTTGTATTTGGTCTTTAGGATTAAGTGGGACCAATATAAAGACAAGTATTTGTCTATCTTGGCAGTGAAATATCTTGACATAGCTCAAAGACTAATGGTATGTCTATTACTACATCTTATTAGGTGACTATGATATTGTGATAAGAGTATAATGTTAGGAGAAGAACACTGATAATACCTATGCTATAAAATTTCTTCCCATCTAATTGGATCACCCTTTTATTCAAAGGTTTATACTATAGTTGTAGTGTATCAATAATTTGATTGGGCATTACTATGGTGCTGGAATAAAAATCAATCATGGAATTTTGCATCAGTTCCTCCCAATGATGAGATTCAAATAGAATAGGATAGGTTTTATCTTACTTACCCCTATTTGAGAGTTGATTAATGTGGATGGCACATGAGGTTGTGCACTACTATTGGCTTCCTTTCCTTTATCTCATACCAGTTCCACAATTGAGATACCTTTCATAGGATTTTCCTAGTCTTCCAATGCTTCTTTTAGTAAGGATTTCTTCTCAAGAATAGTTAAGATGTCCCAGAGATAAATATTAGTTGGAGCCTTATTTAACTATTCAACCACATTATATGACCCTTGTAGTTGGACCTCAAGATACATTGGATTATTTTATTTTATTTTACTCCATTTTTGATATGCTAGAGGTGGTGGTTGGGGCCTCAATATTTTCTTTAAAGTCACTTTGGGCCTTGTGAAGGCTTCTTAGGTCTCAAATAGTCTCTTTTTGGATTGAGTGAAGTAGTCTAATTAGACTTGTAGGGCCTTTAGTGTTGGTATCTTTCTTGTGTTAACCACATCCTTTCCTTCTACCTAAGAGAAAAGTACATGCTCTAGGGATATTTCCTCTTCTTTTTCTAAGGAAATTCCCTACATTTATGCCATTAGAACAACATTTTTGACACATAAGGATTGATATATGTAAGGAACTAAATCAGGTGCATTCCCTTGTTTCCACTACTTAGAAATTCTTGTTGTAGATTACCTCTCAGGTAATTCTAGGGCATATACATGTCATTAAATGGGAAACACCACGAATTAGAATCATCCACCAAGTTGTTCTATCCTATGACCAGTTATCTATTTTAACTTAGTGAGACCATTTTCAAAGGATCAGAGACCAATACAATTTGATTTGTAGGTCATACTTGATGGTTTGGTGCCTAATGATTTGTCCTTTACCTTTCTTGGTACTAGTTCTATTGATATATTTCCCTTCCATTATAATATTTTTAGTAAGGGGGATCTGGGGGCATGACATGTTGCCTTTTGAGATTCATGATCTCATTGGAGAAGTTTTGCAATATGCTCTTCATGTCATTCATCTCTGTATCTAGCGAGGATGAAGAGGATGTGGTAGCCTAAGTTGGAAGATATACATAAATGGTAATTAGTACTTGAAAGGTTTTTAACACAATCTCTTATGGTGAAATTGATATTTATAGGAACATTGGCATTCACAATCGAGGGGGAAGCTTACCTACATCTATCAAGTTGTTCTTTGCCTTGATTACTAAGTCATAAGTGGATATTTGGTAATGTCTATCCTCTAAGAGACTATATCATGATGGATATGATTGAGTTAAAGGATTTGAGGTAGAAGACAATGGCCATACTAATGGGAAACCGAGCCATTATTAGGGTCATTTTCTAGATGTTATCAAACCTAGTATTAAAATCTATAATAGCCTCTTCTGGGGCTCTTTTGATGGTAATTAGTTATTTTAGGAGAGATGATTGGTCCAGCTTCTCATTGAATCTTTCAAATAATATATTTCCCAAGTCATCCCAAGTGGAGATGGATTTGGGTGTTAAGGACCAGTACCAGTCAAAACCTTGCCCCTTGTATGACATAGTGCATAATACAAAAATTGGTTACTTATTAAATATGTTCCACTTTGATTTTAAAATCCTACCTTGTGAATTTTGGGAGTGACTTTAAGGCATTAATAGGAATAGGGTCCCATGTAGTTATGGATATTAGAGTGATGAGTTGGCTACCACTGTTCCATGCTAAAAAATTTCTTGATGGTCCTAAGATCACCACTTTATATGGTTGTTATATCATGCTAGATCTTGTGGTCATTTGGTGAGTTGTGGCTACTAGGGGTGGTTATAAAAATTTTGGGTTACTTATTGTTTATGACCTTATGATGGGCCTATGGTTTATAAACTCTGACTTATAGTCAAGTAAGCTAGTAGTTCAGGTCCCACTAGACATGCCAAAAAAGAAAGAATTGTTGATGCCTAAAGCTCTCACTCTTGAAAAATAGTCCTATGGGAAGCTTTATAAATTTGGGATGAATTTGTGGTCTATAAATAAACCTTAAATATTTTATAAGTTGGCTCTTCAAACTAATTGGGAATGAAAAGAGGGAAGGAATAAATATGAATAAACTAAAAAAACCTAACTACGGTGATGCACTAAGATTTTAATACATCTAACTACTATTACATAAAATATATTGATCCCTTTTAAACATCATAGACTATTAAAGGAGCACATGCATGAATTAAAGTTTGTAATCATAAACAAGAATTAGTTTATAAAATCATGAAAAAGAGACAATATATAGTAATATATTTCAACTAAATTGACATAGAACACCACATCCTCTTAATTATTGGGTGGAAAACACCATAAAATTTTCCAAAAGTGCATTATATAGTATAATCCTTCTTATGAGGGGCACCTACTAAGGTCTTAGAAAAAAAACAAAAAATTTTGATGTATTTATTCAAGAACTAACTATTACAATGGCTACTCTAGTAGTAAAACAATTATTTAAAAGTTACAACCACTTACAAAAGAAAAGATCTCTACTTATATAGGCACAATAGCCTTTTAAGGAAGTGACACTTAGAACTAGGAACTTGCACTCGTGATGAGGCCACCATAATTTACTAGGGAGCTCTAGCTCATTAGTGTAATTAGTCTTCCAAAATATATGATATAGTACAAATGTAATGCCTCATGATGCCCATAATGCTTAGAAGAAGTATTGTGATGCCATGTGTCTATCTCTAAAACTACCTCTAGAATGCTATTAGAAATAGGGACCCATTTTCTTCGACCAATGGTGAAACTCCTATCTCTAACAAAAATATTTTTTTCCCAAAAAAACCATTATGCTACCATGTGGAGGGCTAGTACTTATACAAGGCATGTTTATTTTTGTCAGATCTAGGATTTGCATCATCAGTCAAGGGAAATAGACCCCCATTTATAATAGAATTCTAGAGGTATTTTTGGAGATAGACACATGGCATCATGGTGCTTCTTATAAGCATTATGGGCATCATGAGGCATTGTATTTGTGCCATATCTAGGAATTTTGGATGATCAAATACACTTGTGAGCTAGATCTCCCCAGTTAGTTACAACAGCCTCATCATTAGCATGAGTGCCAAGTTATAGGTGTCACTTCCTTGAGAGGTTTTTGATCCTATATAATAAAATATTTTTTATTTTTTGAGTTGGAACTTTTACATAATTATTTTACTATTATAATATCCATTATAATTTTTAGTTCTTAAATAGAAGTAGTAGTAGTTTTTGTTTTCATTATAAGACATTAATAGGTGCCTCTCACAAGAAGGATTGTAATTTATATTATGAGTTTGGCCTTTTGTATGGTGTTTTCCACCCAATGATGAAGAGGATGCAGTGTTTTATGTCAACTGAGTTAAAATCTATTATTGTCTATTGTCTCTTTTTTAAGCTTCTATAGTATTGATTTTTTTTATGATTATGAACTTTAATTCATGTATGCAATCCTTTAATAGTTTGTGACATTTGAAAGGGATCAAAATATTTTATGCAATATTAGTTTGATGTATTAAAATATTGATACATCACCTTAGTTAGGTTCTTCCTTCCCCTATTTCATCTCCAATTAGTTTGAAGGGCTAGATTATAAAATCCCAAAGGTTTCTTTACAAATCACAAATTCATTCCACATATGTAAAGCTTCCCATAGGAAGACTATTTTCCAAGAGTGAGAGCTTTAGGCATCAATAGTTCTATATTTTTTGGCACACCTAGTGGGAACAAACTATTAGTCTACCTAATTAGAACTTAGATTTTATGATCCATAAACCCATTACAAGGTAAAAAATATAAAGCAACCCAAATTTATTAAATCACCCCTTGTAGTTATAACTCACCAAAGTATCATAAGATATATCATGACATTATCACCATAGAAAATGGAAATCCTAGGACCACCAAGAAACTTTGTTGCATGGAAAATTGGTATCCCACTCATACCTCTTATAACCCCTAGCTATATGGGACCCTATTCTTAATAATTCCTTAAAGGCACTCCACAAATTCGTAGGGGAGTATTTCAAAATCATGGTAGAACATCTTCAATATGTCACCAATGTTTGTATTATGTACTATGCCATATAGTAGAATGTGGCCTTAAGATTAATAGATAATTCTTTTAAGGGGAAAGATATTGAATGATACCAGTCCTTTCCACCCAAATCCATCACCACCTAAGATGACCTAGATAACAGATTATTCAAAGTTTTCAATGAGAAAGCAAATCGATCATCACTCCTACAACAATTGATTACCATCAAAAGAACCTCAAAAGAGGCTATTATAGATTTAAATACTAGGTTTGATAAGACTTAGAAAATGATCCCTATAGAGGCTTGAACACCTATTAGTATGTAAATTTTCTTCTACCTTAAAGCCTTCAACTTAGACATAGCCATCATAATCTAGTATCTTGGAGGCTAGACACTACCAAATGCTTATGACTTAGCAGTTAAGGATTAGAACAACATGATAAATGTAAGGAAGCTTCCCCTTAACCACCAATGCTAATTCTACAAAAAATATTGATGATATCATAAGAGGTGGTGTTGATTATTAAACATGTACTACCATCTATGTATGTATATCCAGCTACTCAAGCGATCATGTCCTCTTCATCCTCACTATCTATAGAGATAAATGACATGAAGAGAATCTTATGAAACTTCTCCAATGATATCATAAATATCAAAAGGAATTGGGACATACCCCCAAATCTACCTTACCAAAACTATCAAAATGAAAGGGTGCAATATCAATAGAATTAGTACCAAGAAAGGTAGAGACCAAATCATTAGGTGCTAAACCATCAAGTGTGACCCAAAAATCAAATTATCCTAGTCCTTAATATTTTAAAAATAGTCTTTCCAAGTTCAAATAGAGAATTGATCACAAAATAGAACAACTTGGTTGATGATTCAAATTAATTTTGCTTCCCATGTAATCATCACATAGACCCTAGAATTGTCTGAGAGGCAATCTACAAAACAAGTTTACTGAATAGTGGAGATAAGGGAATGCAACTGATTTAGATCTTATGGCTATCAATACTGGGGTGTGAAAAAAATTATTCTAATGGCATAGATGTAGGGAATATCCTTAGAATAATAAGAGGAAATAGCCCTAGAGCATGTATTTTTCTCTTGTGTAGAAGGTGAGGATGTGGTTTATGAAAGTGAGATCCCAACAATGAAGGCCCTATAATTCTAATAAAACTACTTCACCTGATCCAAGAAGAGATTGAATAAGACCCAATAAGCCTTCACAAGTCCAAAAGTGACTTTTGAGAAAACCTTGAGGCCCAATGTCCACATCTAGCATATCAAAAATGGAACAAAATAACATAAGAAAAGCTAAGGGACACTGAGGTCTAACTGTAAGGGTCATACAATGTGGTGTAAAAGTTAATGAAGGATCCAATTAATGTTTATTTTTGGGATGTATTATTTATTCCTAAGTATAAATCCTTTTTTAAAGAAGTGTTGGAAGAATAAGAAAATCCTACATAAGATATCTTAGCCACAAAACCAGTACAAGACAAAGGTAAGGAAGTCAGTAATAGTGCACAAAATCATCTTCCATTTGAATTCATAAACTCTCAAATGGGGGTAAGTAAGATGAAACCTACCCCATTTTATTTGACTCTTATTTTGGGGAGGAATTTGTTGTGTAATATTCTCCAAAAACAGGAAGATCATTTTGATCATCTAGAGAAGGTTTTCCAAAAATGCCAAGAATTTGGGGCATCTCTCAACCTTAAAAAATGTGTCTTTAATTTCCTGTAAGGCAAGTTATTAGGATATGTATTACATAAATTAGGAATCTCTATATATCTTGATAGAGTGAAGTCCATAAAGTATTTAACATTTCCAGTCAATAAGAAAGGGGTCTAATCCTTCCTATAAAAGATCAATTTCATCAACATATTCATATCTACTTCATGGGGTTGGTAAGGCCAATCACATTGTTGTTAAATAAGGATCAACCTTTCAAATGGACCCCTAATGGGAGAATAACATTTTATAAAATCAAGGATATGATATCTAGTACTCTTGTGCTAGTTAATCTTGACTTCTCTAAAGACTTAATCATGTATGTTTATGGGAGTGAAGACATCTTAGAGACTATATTAACATGGAAGGAAGATGAAGGGATAGGTAAGCACCTGATTGCCTTTTATTTAATAATGTTGTGTGGGTATGAGACCAAGTATAATTATATTGAAAAGTAGGATTTTGATATCATCAAGGGTCTCAAGAATTTCAGACACCTAGTGGCAAGAATCAAGATAATGATATACATGGTGCATTTTAGCATCAGGGAATATATAATAGGAGAGATCACTAAGAATATGACCAATTAAGATCCTATAATATGATTTTTAAGTCAGTCCAACTAGGATAATTTGAAGAAGACACCTATGTGAGTATTTGGCCCAATGCACAAATGCCCTGAGAAAAGAAAAAGATACACTAAAATCAATTTTGCTAAATTAGTATAAAGTCAAAAGGTCTTAGGTTGTCAATAAGACCCACTTTATGTAAATTGACCAATATTCAAATGACCTCCTCACACATAAAATAATATTTTATAGGTTACAAGGGGCTAGTTATATGTTATTCTAGGGAATCCTTCTCAAGAAGAACTTTGATGGGGAGCTTCTCCAATGCATAGACAAAAACTAGCCAACAAGATCATATGGGGCATGCACTTCACCCCTCTATGAAAACATTTATATATAAAGAAAAATATGACCAAAATATTATACACAAGATATTATATATTGACCATATTCTCTAATTACCATCAGGTAGATAAGAAATGCTAACAATGTCAATTCTTCATGGGCCAATGAAAGAATTCATCCATGCCACTGAACCCAATCATGGTTGATGATCCTTTCACAAAATGGGGTTTATATTTCACTAGAATGATAAATCACATATCTAGCATGGGCCACAAGTGGATAATTATGGCCACTGATTACTTTACAAGGTAGACTGAAGTAGCCTTGATGAAGGAGGTAACTGAGAATATGATCCTTGACTTCCTAGATGAACTAGTAGCAAGATTTAGACCTCAAAAAATAATCATTTTTGATAATGTGAATGATTTCCTTGGTTCTAATATTTCAAAATTTGTGCTTCAAAATGGCATTTTCCTAAAGACTTCATCTAATTACTACTTGCAAAAGAATGGGTTGGCTAAATCAACCAATAAGAACTTTATAGGATTGATCAAATGGGTTGGTATCAATTGGTAGTAGGAGTGGCATATGCATTTTAAACTGGCCTTATTAGATGACTAAATTTCTCCCAAGTATATTTTAAATACATCTCTATATGAACTAGTATATGGGAAAGAAGTAGTCATGCCCATATCAATAGAGATTCCCACTTTTAAGCTTTTGAAAGCTATCAAAATAGTAGAGAATAGAGTGATAGAGGTTAGGTTGGAAAAATTACTCAAGATACAAGAATCAAGATAATGAGCCAATAATGCTAAGGTCACTCAATAATAGGTGGTCAAGTAATGGTTTGACAAGAAAGAATCTGACCTAAGCTTCAAGTCAAGAGATTTGGTTTTTAAGTATGATGAAAGGGAAGTGAAACTAGGCTATCATGTAAAATTTTATTCCCTCTAAAGAGGCCCCTTCTACATCATTGATGATAGGTAGGGTAATACTTTTGAGTTGGAGGATAAATAAGTCAACATATTAGAAATTTTGGTCAATAGAATCCATTTAAAAAACTTCAACTAATTTACCAGATCACCCTTATACATAGTTAGTTAGTTTCCCTTCCTTATTACTATTTCCCTTCTTTTTTGTTGGTTTCATTTTTATTTTTTTGTTTCTTTTTGAGAATAAGTGTCATTGACACATGTTTTTCATCTAGTTACCAAGTATCCATGCCTTGCCTCCCTTAATTTTGAATCATCTAGTGATATATGGATATCTACCCCACTCAACTTGACATTAATTCTAGATGCTCCATATTGCATAGTCCCCCAAGAGGATCATCAAAAATATCTTGTGAGATGTTCTTCAAGTGTGTGTGTTACACTTAACATTTATGGGGTACTCAAATTTAAAATATACATGATGATTTCACTCAACGTATTGGCCTATAAATAAATCCCTCTTAATAAATCCAAACATTTAAACTCATAATATTTTCCAAGATAATTGAGAAATTGATAAAAGCATCTTGAGCCAAAAAAAATTGAGAAAGGATTGCAAATATTGTGAACAAAAAATGATATCTAGTATTTTCCTTAAGTAAAGAGAATTTTTGAAAGGAAGTTATAAGATGGAAACTTCTACATCGTCATTTAATAGTGGAAGGCATCCAAGGAAGTGGAGAACCTATGGGTTATGTGTTCATGGAGACATTCCCCTATAGTTGGTAGTAAGCAAATCATATGCTTCTACCTTCACACAACCTAGGTCAAAAGTACCAAATGTCAAAATTATCACCAAAGGACACTACACAAACCCCATGTTGGTCTTAGATTATGAAAATGGGATCTTTGATCCTAAATTGGCCAAGAACATAAAGATCCTAAAGGAGGGTGACCACACCTGAATGATCAAAAAGGTTCAAAATAAAAACTATGAGTCATTTGGGTACAATGTTTGGAGCTCCACACTAGCCCAATACATGGTTCCTCTTGTGCACCCATTTTTGGAGATCATTGCCTTATGCATAGATAGATATTATGTTAATATTTGTATTATTAAATTCAAAAACCACCTAAAATTAGATGTCAATTTTGATGCATTAGCACCATCACAAAATTAGGTGTAATTTTCTCAACCCCTTCTTTCCATTTCTAACTCATTCTTCACTCCCTCATCACCCTCTACTATTTACACTAAGATTTCACCCCTTTCCTTTGTTCATCCCATCACTTCACTCATACTACTCTTCTCTATAGATCCAATCACCTCCCTTATGCCTCTCCTCACTCCTCCACCCTCATCCACCACATCAACATCCATTATGGAAAAAACACCCCACACCCCTCTCTATAGCCTCCCACCTTTCTCACCTTCCACCCTAACCCTTCACCCAATCATCCCCTCAGGAACAACATCTACTAATTCATAGTAATAAGTTACCATTTCCTTCGCTTGCCACAAGGATCCCCATTTATGGGGGAATTAATATAGTCTCAAGATTAATTCATCACTAGTTAGAAACTATTAAAAAATCTTGAGAGTCCCAAGTAGAGAAGAGAAGAGGAAAATAGGCCAAGGCCTTAGTGGTGCCTCACATGTGGTTATTCTTTGACTTGGTGAAACAATCTCTAATGATTACACATATGATTTTACAAGTAATCAAGACATATTAATAGATACAATTAGGGGATTACTTAATACATGTTGTCAGCCTCAACCTCATCTAAGCCAAACTGACTGATAGGGTGGAGTTGATGGAAGAAACATAAAAGTTTATCACCATGGACTATATCAAGGCTGGCTGATAGATAGATAAGAATTAGAATTATAATGGTCTATTCATTATTATTATTTTATTCTAATTGGGATAAAATTATAGATGTTGGTAGTAGTTCAAGGTTCGAGTACAATCTCCTTCAATGAAATCATAGATCTAGATAGAACCTTAAAGGATTTGAAGATGAAGACTCAACCCAAGGAAGAAGAGTGGATGCCTTTATAGGTGTCTCTTTAGAACTTTTAAATTTGTGAGCCTTCCCTTTTGTAATTTTTCTTCAACAGGTCTATAGATATAGAGTTTTGGGTTCTTCCATCTTCAAGAGGATTCCCCCTAAAAGTCACTAAGAACTGTGGATCATAATCCACATTTTAGTATTTTTGAGCAATTAACATTTGGTCATGGACATTCTCTATGAAGTTTGATAGTTGTGCTTTGACCTTCTCTTTTCCTAGGGCCCCTTTTGTATTTTTTGATAAGTCTTATCTTCCTTCCACTACTACCACATGGAAACCCAGTGCTCATTCATCATGAAGAAGTTCTCATCTACATGGCTACCTAGAATTTCTCCTAGACAAGTTTATTTTTCTCATAGCTTCAATCAATGTGATTGGATGATGGAATAATGGGTGAGGCCCAACATGTAATTTTAATGGAAAGGAAGAAGAGATCACTATATATTATCAAGATGCTCCTTAGGAGTGAAGGTTTCTTGTGTTAGGGCTCTAGATTATATTATTATTTGATGAAGTTAGATGTGAGTCCCACTATGCATTTATAATGATGAAGTGAACTTTCCATGTGGTACCCTCATGCTCATTATTTATGAAATGTTATTGATTGACCCAAAAGTAATACCAACCCTCCACATGGTAGCATGACACTTGTTTGGGGCAAGTTTCTTTTATCATATCTAGGATTTATACCATTGGTCAAAACAAATGGGCCCCTATTTATAATAGCATTCTAGAGTAGTTTTAGAGATAGACACATCGCATCATGATGCTTATTCTAAGAATTATGGGCATCAAGAGGCATTATAGTTGTAACATGTATTATTATTAGTATGTTTATAATGGTGTATATTATCCTAAATATATTGTAATTATCATGTGACATATATGATATTATTAATTCATTACTATCATTGAGGTTTCATTAAATGTTTTGACTGGGCAAAATTTGAAGGATGTCATTCATGGTGAGACTTTAAAGAGATTCAATAAAATTTTAACCCTCAAAAAAGTAGGTGTAATTTTCTCAACCCCTTCCTTCCATTTCTAACTCATTCTTCACTCCCTCATCACCCTCTACTATTTACACTAAGTCTATACCACTTTCTTTTACTCATCCCCTCACTTCACTCATACTACTCTTCTCTGCACAACTAATCACCTCCCTTATGCCTCTCCTCACTCCTCCACCCTCATCCACCACATCAACATCCATTATGGAAAAAACACCCCACACCCCTCTCTATAGCCTCCCACCTTTATCACCTTCCACCCTAACCCTTCACCTACTCATCTCCCAAGGAACAACATCCACTACTTCATAGTAGTAGGTTCCCATTCCCTTGGCTTGCTACAAGGATCCCAATTCATGGTTACTCAATACATGTTTTTATCCTCAACCTCATCTAATCCAAATTGACTGATAGGGTTGAGTTCATGGAATAAACATAGAAGTTTATCACCATGGACTATATCAAGGTTGGCTGATATCTAGATACAAAAGAGCTAAAACTCATAAGAGTGAAATCTATGGTTTACCACCTCAATACTAAGGCCAAGTCCAAATATTTAGAGCTCACCAATATGAGGTTTGACCTATAGATTCATGTCACTAATGAAATCTTCCAGGTAGAAGCCAACCATAGATCCCAGCTATAGATCTAGGTTATAGAACTAAAAACTAAGATAGAAGGTCTAAAGAAGGAGAATTAGGGTATGTAAAATAAGTTACATGAGAAGGAAGTAGATATTGCATATACCTAAAAAATTATATTGGACTCTAGAGGCATGTAGATGTAATTGGAATAGAAAATGTAGTAGGACTCCTTACACAAGGACCAAGAAATCCTACAATTGAAGAATGACCTCATGACCAACTCCCAAACTATGGGTATCCTCCCCATTATCTATAAATTATATGTATCCTATTAGGAGAAGATAAATAACTTAGCCAAAAACTTTAATCCAACACTTTAGTTCACTATGGACTCATAATGGTTGAGGTCCCAAGTGAGTGTATCCATATAACAGGTCCTTGCCTTCATGTCCCCTAAATTTAATTATTCATGGATCCTCATATATAAGCCATATAACATGATGGATGGGACACTTTAGGTAGTATGGGTGGCTGACCAAAGTTAGGTAATGGTGAAGGTGAATGAATTTTTGAGCTATAACAAGGCAGTAAAGGTGTTCTAGGATATAAAGGGGCACCTCAAATAGCTCATCCAATTGGGACTCCCTTCCCCATTCCTGATAAAAAACATGATACTCTTAGAGTACAAAATAAAAGAGCTTCTCAAGAAAAATAAGAATGACTAGACCATTTTTGTGGCTCTTAATCAAGCATCAAGTGTATCCGAGGTGGAGACCATTTTTTAGCTTCTTTCCCAATTAGAATTCTAGATTTTTGTAGTAATTCAAGGTTTGAGCATCATCTCCTTCAAGGAAATCATAGATCTAAATAGAGCCTTAAAGGATTTTAATATGAAGACTTAACCCAATGAATAAGAGTGGATGCCTTTATAGGTGGCTCTTTACAAATTGTAAATTTGTGAGCCTTCCCTTTTTGTAATTTTACTTCAACTAGTCTATAGAGCTAGAGTTTTGGGTTCTTCCAAATGAAAAATGATTCCCACTACAAGTCACTAATAACTTTGGATCATAATCAACATTTTAATATTTTGGATCAATTAACATTTGGTCATGGACATTCTTGATGAAGTTTGATAGTTGTGCTTTGACCTTCTCTTTTCCAAGGGCCCCTTTTGTATTTTTGGATAAGTCTCAGCTTCCTTCCACTTCTACCACATGGAAGCCTAATGCTCATTAATCACAAATAAGTTCTCATCTACATGGCTACCTAGAATTTCTCCTAAGCAAGTTTATTTTTTTCATAGCTTCAATCAATGTGATTGGATGATGGAATAATGGGTGAGGCCCTACATGCAATTTTAATGGAAAGGAAGAAGAGATCACTACGTAGTCTCAAGATGCTCCTCAAGAGTGAAGGTTTTTTGTGTTAGGGCTCTATATTATGTGATTATTTGAAGTTGGATGTGAGTCCCACTATTCATTTATAATGATGAAGTGAACTTTCCATATGGTACCCTCATGCTCATTATTTATGAAAGGTTATAGACTGACCCAAAAGTCATACCAACCCTCCACATGGTAGCATGAAACTTGTTTAGGGAAAGTTTCATTTTATCAAAGCTAGGAGTTACACCATTGGTCAAAACAAATGGGCCCCTATTTATAATAGCATTCTAGAGTAGTTTTAGAGATAGACATGTCGCATCATGACGCTTCTTATAAGCATTATGGGCATCAAGAGGCATTATAGTTATAACATGTATTATTAGTAGTATGTTTCGAATGGTGGTTATTATCCTAAATATATTGTAATTATCATGTGACATATAAGATATTATTAATTAATTATTATCATTGAGGTTTCATTAAATTTTTTGACTTGGCAAATTCCTAACGATGTCATTCATGGTGAGACTTTAAAGAGAGCCTATAAAAGTTTTAGTGTGAATGCCCATCTTTTTAATCCTATAGCTCATGTCACTTTAGTATGTGTGGTCATTGTTACTAAGTGAGATAACCTCAATAATGAGGTTTCTTAGTTAAAAGGTTATCTTGAAGGTTGTTAGATGCCACCACCTAGTTATGATTAACATCTAGGGAATATTTCTATCTCTAAGTATGCTCGTATATAGGGTGAACATATAAATGTATTGATTAACATGTCATAAGAGTTGTGAGATTATCCAATTCTTAGGATCTATAGAGATGGAATAGTTCATAAATGAGATTCCAATATTATTAATTACATCCATACCCTTCTATAACCCTTAGACTTATATTTTTGGATGTTTATATTTATGTCGATATTATGGGTATAATTAGTCATGTACCCATTATTGAGTGAACTATTTTTATTTTATATTGAGATATTGTATTTAAGTTATGATATTTAACTTTATATAGCTGATCATGTGATGTATTTTTGTTGACATTTCTTTATTTTAATCACATATTTTATTTTAAAACATGTATCTATTTTTTAACATCTACAAATGATATTAATGTGATTGATTTTAAGTATATTTTTATAAATAATGTAACTTTTATCTTGAAAATATTCAGATAATAAAGAGTTGAAGTGAAATATACAACTTTATTTTGACTATCCAATGAATTAATCACATTCAATAACACTAAATGAGATGAAGTGATTTGGAAAACCATGCATACCAAATATATATTATTTTTTCATTGTGTTATGAATTGATCTAGCTTAGGAGTATAGGAATCATTTGGATATATGATTATTTTTTAGATCATAAGAATAATAATGATTTCACTTGTATTAGATTATTATTTTGGATCCTCTTGAGATGATTCCTTCATTGACTATTGATCATTAATATGAGTTGGAGATTATATTTTTCTTGATCCTTATGCATATCCAAATTACTAAGTTTTTGCTTATGTTCCCCATTTTCTTATGACATAATTTTTTTATAATATATAATTGTGCACTTGAAAATGTAATTATACCAATACAACATGGTTTTATTGTAAATTAATATGTAATAATATTTTTTAAACTATACAATATCATTTTTATTTTCTCTAACCATGATTTTTTTATTATATCATTGAATCGTATAATGGCAGCTATTAAAAAAAAATGTTTATACTATATTAGGCTTAAGAAAAATTAGAAATGTGATATTACCTAATGATACCTCATGGGTCATGGGTGATTTTATGTTCTAATTAATTCTCATCATGCCCTAATTCATTAATAAAATCATATTGTGTTGTACCTTATCATCAATAATAATTCCTTGACTATATTCAACTTATATGAAATCCCAAATAAGCCTTGGTTTATTTTTAGGTAATTTTATGGTTTAAAACCCTTAGGAATTATATGGGATACATTGGCTTACTTATAATGTAAAATATAAGGTGGAATTAAATCCATTGGTTTTTTTACTAGATTTATCAAATGTAATCACACCATTGTCCTTGAGTTCCTTGATTTTTTAAGCTAAAACAATTTTCATATTTATGTCCATTTAATATATGATAACTAAAAAATGAATTTTCACCTAATCATGTTAAAATTATATGTGGGGTGATTCTTAATATAAGTTAATGTGATTATATTGTTATCAAGTAATATTCATAAGAGAACACTTTATTTACCCTTGAGTCCTTAAAACCTTGTATGTTATTTACTAATAGAATGGGTAGGGTTTGTGAAGGGTGTGTTTTTATTACATGACTTATTTTTACTTTCATTTTTATATGGAGAAACATTTTAGATGTTGGTGTACTATAAATTTAACTTCACATGATATTTAAAATATTAGCTCCTACATGTGAAATTTGTCTTGAGGATCACCTTTGCTCAAAGTTTCAAGTCTTAGACTCAGATAGATGTTTTTTAATTGCCATAGGATATTAGGAACCTAAAATTTTCACCAAAAATTTTACCTTATAAAAATTCCATAATTTTTTTTCCAAAGTGGATACATTATCTTGAGGGTAATTTTTTCCTATAAACTCTAGGTCCCAAACTACCTAGTTTTTATGTGAAATAAATGAAAATATTTAGGAGGTTAATCATAAATAAATTAGTTATATAGTTACCTAAATTATTCTAAAAATTTTAAATTACAAAAAAATTTAAAAATATAAAAAAATATTCCTAAAGTGAAGAGCTTGTCTCAAGGATAAACTTTTACTATATACTTTAGGTCCCAAATTTCTTAATTTTTTAATGAAATCTATTCAAATACTTTAAACACTTCTCATAGATATTTTAATTTTTATTATTATTATGGGTAAACAGTATTTTTTTAAAATGGACTTTACATTTATTTATAAAAGTTGTAATCCAAGCCTAAAAATTTAGAAAGAAACAACTAGGGACTACACAATGAACAAAAATCAAAACAAAGGATGGATCACATCAAAATCAAAAAAAAATCATACTGAAAACAAGATTTTACAATAAAATTAAATCATAATAGACCTAAATCTGAGATTCATATCTTTTAAGGATGGTATTTTAATTGGTAAACATCTCTTTTAGGGTCTACTTTATGATGCTGATATTTTGTTCTCTATTGATTGATGTATATTTACATATGGTGGTTATTAAACTAACTAAAGTACACTAAAAATTTGAAATTGTTAAAAGTTTCAAAATTCCAATAATTTTTCCTTGAGTGTTAACCACATCTCAAGGATCAAATTTTCCTATAAACTCTAGGTCCCAAACTTCATGGTTTTTGAGTTAAATCATTTCATATATTTAATAGATTCATCGTACCTAAATTAGTGTTAGATATACTTCAATTACATGATAGGGGAAAAGTTACATAAATTATATAAAGTAAAAAATGCATATTCTTGTTTTATTCTTAATTTTGGTGTTTTGAATCCATTTTATCTCCTTTTTAGAAGCATTAGAATTCTCTTTCAAGAGGATCATTTTTTCATAAAATTTAAAATTCATAAACTTGATATATTTTGTGGGAATATCACTTTTTAAAAGTTGAAAGTTATTTTTTTGTATGATTAACATTATACTATAATTTTTTTAAATTAATATAAGCGCACTTTTCGTTCAAAAAAGTTGAAAATCACCAAAATTGATACATTTTATGAGGTTATTTTAGAGTTTTTAGGTTATGATAAGTGAAGAAATCTTGAAATTCCATATTTTTTACATTTGGAATCATTTTTTTTCTCATGTTATATTTTTTGTAAATCTCATTCAAATGTGATCCAACGATGTGAAATATTTGATACACAAACCTTTATCGATGGGTTCAATTCTTGTATATAGTCAAAAGTCCATTTATGGGAACATTTCAAATATGAATGTGCGGCACATACATGATGGGTCTATGAATAAGTGTTCATAATATTTCCTAAATCTACTAGCCAATGGATGAATCTTGGTGGGTCCACTCAATACTTTATTTAATAATGGTAAGTGTGTCTTTTTATACTTTTTTGGCTCTATGTTAAGGAGATACATTATATTTTTTTGTAAAATTTAAGTCATTTTACAAAACATGAACGTAAAATTAGAATATGAATATTGGAATGAGTAATTACAAGAGAAAAAAAGGTTCTTTACACATTCCTATGTTTTATAAATATGAAAGATGGCTATTTTAAAGAGGTTTCTTATTTTCTTCTATCCCTAGGAGAGGGCTTGGTGCAACTATATGTGATATACCTACTTTTCCAAAATTTATTTATGGCATACACGAAAATGTTTAATACCATTCATTTATTTTTTTGTTTATTATTATATTTTTATGAAATATTTATTTCTTATCATTAATATATAATTTATTAAAAACCTATATTTTTCATGATTGTACTTAAACCTTAGGGTTTACAAGCTTTGTGTTAAAACCCATGAGGATGGGATTTTTACAGGGCAGACCTAATAATATTTTTGGGGGAATATTTTATTATTACAAGCAACATTTTTATATTATTAGATATTCTATTCACATTTCCATTTTCATTTTTGAGGAAATATTCCAACCAATTCAATCCAAATTTAAATCATCTAGGTGGTGATTTTTGTTTATATCATTATTGGTTTATAACCCCCAACTCCATATTCTTTCATTTTCCTTCCACTTTATTTCTTATCCATTTCCATTTTCATTTCCTTTTTGTGATTTTTTAAAAACAATACTCAATATACCTAAAATAAACATATCATACAAGGGATTTTTCCATCTCAAATTCAAAGGAACATCACCTCTCCCATGGTGATTTATCCAATGTTAAAAAGATCATGTTTCTTTAAATTGAGAAAGTCATTGAAATAAAAAATCAACCATAGAGATATAATTTATTTCAAATATATTTGGGTAACTCTATTAGAGATAAAATTTCTATTTGAATATTATTTATATAATTTTCAAGGAACCTCACATGGATGGAGGTTGGAAAATTTGTTGAGGCAAGGTACCTAGTTATTTCATTATTGTGACTCAAGTAATGACATTGGTTTTAAAATTCCCAATTATTGTTTGTATCACATGGGGAAACTGATTTGGGAATTTATATTTAGCTCAATATTATAAATTTTCTCCATGTTCAATAAATAACCTCCCAAATTTTAAATAAATATCTCATAAGATATTGATTGTCATATCTAAACTTTCACTATGGCCCATGGTATATTGGGAGTTAAAAATATGTCTATGTGAGGATTTTAATTAAAACCCTCATTATAATTTCTAATGAATGTTTTATAAAATTCAAATAATGTTTATTTATACATTGGATTGAGGTAATTTGAGAAACAAGTTATTAAATAAGTTCAAAAAAAAAGTTGTAGATGTGCATTTCTTATTATCCTAATTTTTCAAAATTTAGATGAAATAAGAGGAAGAGATGAGAGAATTCATGGCACAAATAAATAATAAATTAATATGTATTATCACTTTGAGTAACTAATCTATAGTGATTATCTATGTTTCTTTATTTTTGTCCTTCCAATAAAGGTTTGATTCACCTTATGGAGAGACAAAGTTTCTAATGTTGAGATTGCACAACAAAAAGTTGTTGAGATTGAAGGTGACCTAATATTGTTTGGAAATATGAATAAATATATTTTAAAATACATTTTATGTGCTTTAAATGGTTTTTACATGATGGGTCTTCTAATTAAGGAAAAAAATACTATAAAAATTTGTTATCCTCCAATGAAGAATGTTTAAGAAAATATTCTTAGCTATGAATATTAAATTTACAAAATATTTTTTTGTTAATTTATTATTCATAGTTTTAATTTCATATTATTTAATTAAAAAACATTGTCTAAAGGATAATTGACTGATATGTAAGATGTAAGCATTAATAGAGTTATCACCTACACTATGAGAACAATGATGAGAAATAAATAATATTTTTTCATGAATAAAAAAATGGTAATTGATTTATTGAATCTATATATCCAAATATATGCCCCACATATTCACATAAAATAATAGGATAATATATTATAAACACATCTCATGAGGAATATAATAAGAAACGATTCATGAAGAAGGATAAACTAATGGTGGATATGATTATTGCAATTGAGATTTTGAGTTTCAATAATTATAGAACCATTTAAAATAGAGTATTAAAATATATAAAAAAATGAATTTAAACCCTCTCAAATATCATAATTGTAATATTTTTATAAAATAACTTCAATGGAGATTATAAATCATATAAGGATAAAAGAAAGAAGCTGATATGGAGGTACAATAGGCATGCAATGGTGTTTTAACCTCTTTTGGATCTATGTTGATTAATGAGAAAAATAGTAAAGGATGAGTTATATTCATTTAAGAAACATAATTTTTTTTTTGAGGTAGATTTTTTGGAGACTTTGATGAATATTTTAATTTTTATGATGCATAGGATTTTTTTGATAATGTATGTCTTGATGAAAGACTCAAGAACTTGTTGTTACTTTGCCTTCATATTGACACATTTATTACACATGGAGATGAATATATGGATACACTAAAAAATTAATATGATTCCATACAGATTAAATTTTAAGATATCAAAGTACATAAATTCCATTAGTAAGACATCATCCAATAATGAGAAGATTCTAATAATATCCAACACTGTGAAGTCTTCATTCCAAGTCACTTATTTAATATTTTTTTATGAAGAGTTCATTTAAAAGTAACCAAATTTTTATATTTTTGAAATAAACCTTCAAAAATAAAAATACTAAGATAAAAAAAAGTTTGTTTGGTTCCCTCATCTTCTCCCAAACATTTGGAAAAGTTACATGTAATTATTTAAAATAAGAAGGATGAAGCTAAATTCTAGGAATAACATGATTCTATGGCCATATAAGCTTATAATGATGAGACAAATATGAAAACAAAGAAAAATTATTTATTCCCACTTCAATATTAACATGGATTTGATCGTGTTTAGAAATAAAAAGTTATTGATAGTGTATTGAATAATAATGACTTGATCTTTGTTAAAAATAAAAACTCTCCATCAATGGACACATTATTCTAATTCACTATTAATTATAATAAGTTATATAAAACCAACTAAAAAGGAGTAAATATTTGATTTTTTTTCAAGGAGCATGAATTAAACAATCCTATACTACTCACTTAATACTGATAAATTGATAATAAGGTGGATACCAAACCAATTAAATATATTGATAATCATTTCATATAGAAATAGTTTCAAAATATTGATAAAACTCAAGAAAAATAGTTTCTTATTATTATGCACAAAAATTATGATTTTTATTATCTCATGGAGATAAATCCCCTAGTTAATTCATCCTCCTTCTCTCAACTATTTGAGGAATATATTTACAACCTATCCCAAGAAAGATAAATAACTTAATGACGTAGTCATAATCCACTTTGTATTTATTTGAGGAACATGAATTAAATCATGATATTTTTAAGATACATATTGATGAAGATGATATAAATTTTTATATTGACTACAAACATATGGAATTTGTGAAGGAGACAAGCCTGAGTTAAAAATATGTGAAGGCAAGAGCATATCATTATAATAGTGATGAGGATAAAATATAAAAATACACCACACTTGTTTTATATCCAAATCAAGGAAATATTTTTGTAAAAATTCAAAATTTACCCATAAGGGCCCATATGTTCCCCCTCAAGGTAGACCTCATGTTTTTTATCTTTCTTAATGTATGGGTTTAATTTACTTTTCCAATCTCTCCTATGATGTTGAGAAAAGGCTCCTATTTTTTTTAACTATTTAATGAGTTTGTAAACCAATATCAAATCAATGTTATCCCCACTATATAGAATTTTTTTCTATTTTTTCTAGACCATTTTATTTTCCATTATGTGTGTGCGTGTGCATTTAATAAATGTAGTAGTGTAAAAAGGTGCCTTATGATGTGTTTACAAGCCTCTATTAATGAATATGTTTCCAAATAGATAAGAATTAGCCCAATATTTAGTATAGAGTTTTTCATGTCCCTTGAAATCCATGTCCCCAATTAGAATGAGTTGTTGTACCCAAAATATTACTTCACAAAATTTTCAAATTTTTGGCTCCCACATGTTAATTTTTTCTTGAATATCACATTTTTTAAATTAAAAAAAAATCCTAGACTTAGCTAGATTTTCATTCCAAAGGATATTTTTGGTACTCTAGACACCAAAAGTTCCAACCAATATTTTACCTCATCAAAATTCTAAAATTTTGTTTACAAATTGTAGACCTTATCTCGAGGATTAGCTTAGCTTATAAACTCTACGTTTAAAATTTATTACTTTTTGCATGAAATAATTTAAGATATTTAAGAGATTTTTCATACCTAGGTTAGTGTTAAAACTACCTAAAGTATGTTAAAAATATAAAATTCCCAAAAGTGTCAAAATTAAAACAAAATGATCCCAAACTATATAAATTGTCTCAATAATTAACTTTTCCTATAAACACTCAGACCCAAACTTTATACTTATTTGTGAAAAAAATTTAGAAACTTTAGATGTTTATTGTAACTAGGTTGTGTCATAATTTCTTCAAATATGCTAAAAATGTGTAGTTATTGAAAGTTTTAAAATTATAAAATATGGTCCAAAAGTGTGGAACTCATCATGAGGATCAAATTTGTCTATAAACTCTCAGTCCCAAACTTCCTAGTTTTTATGTGAAATCATTTCAACAAATTCAAATGTTTCTTGTACATAAGTTAGTGGTGTATCTTCTTAAAGTACATCATAGAGGACAAATTATTGGGATTATATAAATAAAAATATGTATATTATTGTTTTGTTAATAAATTTCATGTATAAACTCTATTTTATCTCACATCCAAAGCATTAGAAATATATTTAAATGAGGATATACATATATTAAGTTTCAAAGTCTTAAAATTGATATATTTTTAATCAAATTATTTTAGATATTTCAAGAATGATTCATACATTAAATGCATATAATATACTATTCTTATTGTCATCATTTATTGGTCCTTGCATGACACAAAATTTGATATTCCTTTTACAAATTTTATCCTTGTAATATATTTTACATGTCTCACTCAAAAAAATTAAATTTCATATAAATTGAAACATTTTCATCATGTATAAACTACTTTAAGTTCACATTAAGTAGTAAAAACACAAAATTCCATATACTTCACATCTAGAATTTGTTTGTCTCCCATTTGAAATATTGAAAATATATCTCAATGAGGATCAATTTTATATAAAGTATTAAATTTTGAAACCTGATATATTTTTTGATATCATATCAAAAATATGAAGTGTTATTCACACCTTAAGTGTGATTTAGGGGTGAAAACTTTTAACTTGCATATCATTCACATCTACACTATATTTTGAATCTCATTCAAAGCATTTATAATGTCTTTTAATGAGGATATATTTTGTATAAATTTTAGAAGTCTACAAATTGATTCATTTTATGTGAGATGATTTTAGATATTTCGTGTGTATTTCATACCTCAATTGCATTAAACCCATGAAGAAATTTAAATACCATATATTTAAATTCCAAATTCCATTTTGGATCCTATTCAAAGAGTTTGAAATATCTTTCAATGAGTGATATAATAATGTTAATTATTTGATCCTTAAACACATTTCTATATGGGTTCACTTCTTAGCTATAGTCAAAAGTCACTTTGTGGTACCTAGTTTCAAATATCTATGTGTGGCACATACATGTTGGGACTAATAATAAGTGATCATAATATTTATAAACTATACCATCTAATGGATAAATTTGGTGTACCCACTTGGTGATTTAATTATAAAATGGAGGTGTGTCCTTTATATTTTATTGGGTATATGTTAAGTCAATGTATTATGCTTTAAAATGTTTTAGTCACTTTATTAAATATTGAAAAAAGAATTTAAAATTAGAATGTGAATCTTGGAAATAGTAGTTACAAGAATATGAAAGGTTAGTTCCATCCTCATATGTGGTATAAATAGGAGAGATGGGCAATGTATAAAGAGTTATTATTTTATCCCAACCCTAGGAGATGGTTTGTTATAAATATGTGTTATGTAAATAATTTTCCACAATTTTTAATAGAATACAATAAAATGTGTGACATTATTCCTTGTTTTATGGGGTTTTAATTTTTTTTCTTATGAATGTTGCATTTATGATAGTAGAAAAATAAATATATTAAAATTATGTATTTTTCATGATTTTGGGAAAACACTCAGTGTTTTAAAACTTTGTTTTGAAACCCCTATGAATGAGAATTTTATTAATCACGCCTAATCTATTTTTTTGAGAAGATTTTATACTTTCAATAAGCCTTTTTATCTTATTAAATCTACTTCTCACATTTACATTATCATGTTGGAGGAAATATTCCAATCCATTTAATCCAAATAAAATTTATTGACTAATATTTTGTGTTTATTTTATCATGAGTTTCTTAACCTCTTCTATATATTATTCAATTCTTTTTACATTTTAATTCTTTTCCATTTCCCTTTTGTTTTAATTTTATGATTTCTAGTAAAAGGTACTAAAAATATCCAAAAACCCATGTCTTATGAGGGATCCACCACTCCTAAATGTAGAGGAAAATACCCTATCCTATGGTGTTATATAATTTTTTTTTAAACCATGCCACTACCCATTGAGAAATTAACTGATATAAATAATAAATCATATCAACATATTTTTTACAAACAAATAATTAATGTTATTACTCACTGGTAGTCTCTAGTGTCTAGTTTACCCTATTTTTTATAAAACACAAATAAATAATATTTTCTTGTAGGTATAAAACTATATAAAATAATTTTTTTAAAGATGTAAAATACTTTATATATTCTGATTTGAAAAAGATGTTAAATACACAAACTGATATTTTTGAAAAACACTAAGAGTTTATTCTTAACTTTAACATAGATACCGATTGATTTTTTTAACTATTTTAGAGGGAAGATTTAAATAATAGGTGACTAAATAGACTCATTTTCATAATTAAGAACATAAAAATAATCTATATAGGTCTGTTATAAATTTAAAGTAACATATTGCATTTTAGTGCAAAGACTGTAGACTTATCTCAATTGATTGTGATAAGATGCTAATAGAGAAATATAATTAAAATAAAATTATAGATAAAATTTAGAGGAAAAATATATTTCTATACAAAATTTTATTAAATTGATGGCAACATAGTGAACCTACGTCTATTGATTGTGGCCTTGCCCCTATTGACTTTTACATATAACTACTTAATTCACACCTACACATGTAGTAATTAGGGACACAAATACATTTTTAGAATTTTAATATCACATTAAATACCTATAATTACAAAACCCTAGTTTATTTCACATAAAATAAATTAAAATTAAGTGGGGAGGAATTAAGCAAAAAGAATTGATTAAGACTAACCTTGTCAATCCCTGTTAAAGGACCAAACTCTACACTACATTTACAATACTATGGAGAGGACTCAAATGCAAATATAATTATCCTAATAATGTGTATATTTGTAATCTATAAGGAAATTATATATTTAATTTATCCTATTTAACCCTTGGAAAAATTATACAAGTTAAGATTTAACCTTGAGTGTGGCTTCACAAAACCTATAGATAGAACATGAATATTTTTTAATAACTTTTGAGAGTTAGGATAACCATCCTAAATTACTTAAATAATCCTCGTATTTATAGATGTTTCAATTGGTGCATAAAATATAACCCAATATACTACCAAATGGACAAAAAATAAAATAAAATGAAACATGACATGTGAAATTTTTTTAAAGTTATATTTGAACTAGTCTATGCTAAGAAGATAACATTGTAATCTAGTCTTATCTAGTTACCATAGACTTATCTAGAAGGACACATGACAAAAATTAGGGATCCCCATGAAAAATTGGAAAGATAAATAAAATTATAATATATAAAGAATTAAGTAAAACGTGATAATATATGCCTCATTCATGGTCACTATTATCTATAAAAAGTTGCAATAAATGACATAAAGGATGGGATTGTACCAAATTTAGGTGTGTACATTTTTCCCTCATTTATTATAGTAAATTAAATTTATAGATTAATGGAAGTAACTAAAACTTGAGTATGTATGCCACATGATTTCTTTATAGATATTGAGTTTGCTAGCTACATCATGATATAATATGAAATAACACATGGAATGAATAACGTCCATATATAAAATCCAAAAGTTGGAATTTAAAATTAAAAATTTAAAGAAAAATTAAAGAGTACACCAATATTCATTTTTCATTATGCTACTAGTGGAAAATACTTATGTTAAACCAAGTGGAGAGAGGATGCTTTTAGTCTTGTTCATTTCCAAGCTAAGGAAAATAATAGTCACTCAAGTGGTAAAGGGGAGGTAAATATGTTATGAATATACCCATGACCATATTGAATTGATAAGATATCAAATAAGACATTCCCATTTTCCAAAGTACTTGGATAATATAGTTGTTTATGTTGAATTATTTGAAGAGTTAGGACTGATTAAATATCAAATTTTAGTTGTAACCAAACAATACCATGAGTTGGAAAGATTCCTTATTATAAATCTTAATAATGAGGTAAAATTACACCATGTACCAATCCTCTAAAAAAATATCCAAGATGGTATCACTATATATGATGCTAAAGACATTGAGTGTAATTATATTTAAATGTGCATCACCTGCACATATTTAAATCACACTACTACAGAGGGATCTAGATTGTATTTTTCACAATCGAAAGATAATGAAGATTATATATTACCAAATAATTACTTCATTCTCATATAATTCTTATTTTAAAATGGATGTTTTACCTTTGAGTTTGAATATTTTAGTCTTTGAACTTTGGAATTTTGAAACTTTTAATTTTTTTGTCACTTTGAATAAGCATGAGATTGAATGAGTATTACACCCCCTATGAATCTTGTGAAAATGATATATAATTCTATGCATATTTATTATAAGTTTTAATTTTTTTTTAAACTTATAATTTTATATGTTTTTCATACTCCCATGTACATGCATTCAAGTGTGCATACTTGTATACTCCAAGTTTTTCCCAAGTGATTACACATGCTTGTCATATTCCCATAGAGTTTGTATCAGTGTGTCAAATATGTTTTATGTTTGATTTATAACTCACTTTGAATTGTTTAAAAAAAAACCTTTGTTTTGGAATTTGATAATGTATTATTTGCATCTATGTATTATATCCTTGATCTAATTTTTTATTACACTTGTATATTATGTGCTCACAGTTATTATGTATACTCTTAATTTTTTATAAACATGTGAATAACTAAACCATTATTAATTATGTATAGCATGAAAATATAATAATATGTAATAATCCTAATCGATTCCCCCTTTCAATACAAAGCATGAAAGAATTGAGTACTTTATATTGAAATAAGCAGAGGCATGATTTATATTATATTTTTAATTAATGATAAATTAAATATTTAATTGATTCAATTTAGTATTTTTATTATTATATCATTGGGATTTATGTTATTTGAATAAATTTTCCAAAGGTTCTAAAATATGTGTTGTAAGTAAGCAATCATGGAATTTAACATTTTTGAAAGTTTGACTAACATGGTATAAATAATACCATGAAAAATATCATGTCACTTGTTCTAATGCAACTTGAAAAGATTTATTTTGATATGTATTACTCAAAATATCACATTTAAAAATATGTAGAATTAGATGTAAAGGTTTTGGTTTTTTAGAAAAAAGAAAAAGTCAACAAAAATAAATATATTGGTTGAAAAATAAATTATACCTCATTTTCACATTGAAACCTCATAATTTTGAGCTCTAATATATAGACACAATTGCATATAATATATTTATAGGGTTTAATTAATTTGATAAAGTTAAATCATGTTTTTTAGTTAGAGGATGCGCTACCCCTAGCAAGTAAAAAAAACTCAAATCTATACTAGTGTAGTTTTTTAAAATTACACATTTTCATGTATTTTAAATTATTTTTAGAAAATTGGTAGTCATTTCCTCTCAAGGTTAGTCATGGCCAAATCTCACCAGAGTTAACTTGAAGGAGTTTAGACTTATCCTTGGAGTTGTCTACCCAATCACAAACTTACGTGTAAACATGTATGGTTGGCACAAAATCTATCCATGGGGATACCCAAATGATTATGATGTTATACATGGGAAAATTGATAGTTTTTTAGATTTTATCCTTTTAATTAATCTAATTTTTATATGATATTGTTGATGTTTATTTTTGTTAACAATGGTTAAAGGGTGATATAGGGGCTAGAGATATATATCTTGGTCACATGATGGATAAATTTTGAGCTCTACCATTGAAAAATTATGAGATAACTAAATAAATGCATATGATCTCAATACTTTTTGGTGGTTGGAATAGATGTCATATTATATGCACATGATGACCACCCTAGCTGAGTGATGGGAGCCATCTATGTGTAACTTATGTCTCCCTAAAGGAGATATGATGATCACTTTTAGAGGATGTGTGGTAGATTATGTGATTTCTTATTTTTGAATGGAAAGTGACATTACAAGGTGTGGGTGGGATTACCCACATTTTCAAATCCCATTTATATATGGCATAACATGATTGGGTGGGGAGGAATTATTCCTCCAAGGATATTATTATCTTTTTATCGAAGGTTATGTTGATGAATGTTATGAGCCTCTAGAATTTTATTTGTATTTTTCTAGTAAAATTTATTATAGTTGAATTTGGTGGGATTTTTATTTATTATCAAATAATTTATAGTGTGAAATCTATCTAAAATGATCCCCATATCCATCAAAGTAGTGAAATATAGGCACAATAAGTCATCATGGATAAGGATAATTGATTATTATACACACAATAGGCTATGTTTGTATAACATTGTGATCAACCCAATATTTTTATAGAATATTTTAAGGATAAGGTATTGAATTATTTTCATATGTCACCCATTATATGAATTAAGGACACTAAATGACTAGTGGGAATGTTTGTAGATTTCAAAGGTGAATTCATAGATCTCATTTCACCATCTATCTTAAAAAAAAGTATGTTCATTATAATTATGGTGATGACTATCACTATATTTATTATAAAAATCCTCACATTACATATCAATAGAAGCATCACTACAAGTAAAATTAGTATAAAATTCAATACAAATAATAGAATTATGAGGTACATAAAAATTATTAGCAGCATGAAAAGTATCATATTTTTAATCTTCTTATTCTTTTATTATGTCCTAAATAATTGACCTTGTTAATTCATAATCCTAATAACATAAAATAATATATGGGTTGATGCACATGAATGCACACACCAATTATGTATTTTTAATGCATATGAACATGTATGCATGCGCACGCGTGCACGCACGTGCACACACACACACACACACACACACACACACACACACACACACACACACACACACACACACACACACACACACACACACACACACACACACACACACACACACACACACACACACACACACACACACACACACACACACACACACACACACACACACACACACACACAAGTGGGATATATACACATGATTTTATCTCTCTTAAAAGTATTATAATTTATAAAATAATTATCCATTCATTAGGGACTAGTTGGGATTATCTAGTACAAAATACTTACCCATTTTAAGGGAATCTTATGATCAATCAATAAAAATTAAGATTTTGATGAAATATATATTTTAATTCAATATAAAATAAGTGTTTACACACAAAATGAGATATAAATCTTTGGTAAAGGCTCCTATAAATTTTAAAACCCCATTACGAAGAAAGACACTATGGTAATGCTTAAGGGTATTAGTTTATGTAGGTAATTAAATTTTATGGTAGTGTCTTAGTAGGATTTCAAACACTAATTTTTATTTTAATAGTTGATGAAATACATATAGATAATTTAAATATTCTTTGGCATCTTATGTGATTGATAGAAAGTCAAAATTAGATAAGTACTTAATCCCTCTCTTGCTTTGTCAATTATAAATCAGGTGGTTACAATATCTACTAACCCTTTTAAATTTTATTTTTATTTTCATTTCCATATTTTCTATAATCTAAATTATTTCATAGTTTAATTTATTTTATATGTCTTAGATGAAAAATAAGGAAGACATTTTGATGAACCTTATTATTGATTTAAGTAAAAAAACCCTAGGTTTCCTTCTAAATTATGGTTTCCAAATTTTCCCTTATTAGGGTTATGTGTTTCTAATTTTATTTATATTTTTATTTATTTTCCTATTTTTTTTATTTTTCATTATTTTCCTATTAGGTTTGTTTCTTATATGAATACTTTTTCATATGATATTTAATTTAAAATGAAAATGTTTTAAAAATAAATAGGAGGTTTTATTAGTTTCATTGATTTGATCTAAAAATTATTATTTCCTAAAAGTTCACATCAATTATATGGAATTGGGCCTTAAAAATTTTCATTAATTTTTTTGATAGGCTAAGGATAATTTATTTATTTTTTTAAACAAATTTTGGTTTTTTTTCATCTACTGATATTGATAAAAAAAATAGTTTCATAAAATTCATTACAATTTTATTAGAATAGTCATTTCTTTGTTTTGACCTTGTGAAATTGATATTATTCATACATGCACCCTAGGACTTACAACCTCATGTCCTTTTGTTTTTATTCTATTTTTAAAAAACTTGATTTTTAAATTTTCTTCTTACATTAGGTTTCCATTTAGCTTTTCCACACTTAGGATTTCATTTTTTTGGCATTATTTGATTATAGTCATGGATCAAGTTAATAGAGTTAATGTAACTAGTTTACCTTTCTTGGATCCTAAAATAAAATATGTGAATGTGTAAAATTATACAAATAATTCAAAAATAAATTCTCTTAAGAATGTTTCACATTTGACTATGGGTGTTTCTCGTGTTCTAGAAAATGTGAGCCACAACCCTTTGGAATTAATCCACATAAAAAGCCTTTTATTTATATAAATTAATAAGGAAATCCCCTTGAGATGGGAAATTAAACCTTTGACTAAAGTCAACCTAAATCTTGGAAGCAAGGAAAATCTATAAATTTTTCTAATTTAGGAGGGAAAAGTTTCTCATAAGAAGTCAAAGAACACCTTGATCAAAGATAATGGATCCCTTGAGAAAAGGACATAATCAATATCTAAGTATTTTAGGTAGTTCTCCAAAATAACCCCTTCTCAAGAACACAAATGGGAAGAAGAAAGTTGGACCCAGGGAAAATATAAAAAGGGTTAAAAGAAAACATAGATAGGGGATGGTCCCAAACACCTAAGAATAACTCATAAGCATATGGTTAGAAGGAAGGATATAGATAGTAAAATAACCAAATGTAGTCAAAGGACCCTTAAATTCACTTAATAAAAATAATGAAACTCATTTTATGAAATGTAATGGGTTTAAATAATCCTAAAAAATATAAGCTAATCAAGGATATAATAAAAATAAATGAACTACATTCCATTATTTTACAAGAAACAAAAATGTATGATGAAATGTTCAAAAAATGTACCAATAAATTATGGAATAGATCTAACCATTGTAGTATAAGATATAATGGGGCTTTAATAATTTTAATCATTTGGTGATTTTATTCCAAAACAAACAATCTCAAGAATAATAGATTCTAACAAATATCTATACCCCCAATTATAGAACATCAAGGAGGAAACTATGGGTAGATTTAGTGGATTTTAGAAACTTTAGTAACAAATATAAATGGGTCATGGCTAGGGATTTTAATTACTCCTTGACCCTAATAGAAAAATGATGGTTTCGTAGACTACTCGTAGAGTATGGCAAAGTTAAATGAATTTATTTCCAAACTAGGTTGATATGCATAGACCTAAAAGGGAATTAATTCATATGGATGAACATAAGAATTGGTCTGGATCTGATACAGGTAAGTTTTGACATATTTTTGGTGTCCTTAAATTGGGATATTCAATATTCCAACTCTTTATACTCTCTTCCCAAAAAAAGGTTCAAACCATAACCCTATAATATTGGAAGGGAAAATGGTTCCCAATTTTAAAAATGTTCTATTTAGATTTGAAAACATGTGGATTCACCATCCTAATCTTTTTTTATTTGTAAAAGAGTGGTGATAAGAGCCTTTCTCTAGAATGGATATGTATATATTAATAAATAAATTAACCACCTAAAAATAATATTAAAAAAATTCAATCAGGAGGTCTTTGATAATATCTTTAAGCATAAAAAACAAATAGAGGAGGAACTTCTTATATTATAACAACAATTTTCCATCCATGGGTCTAGTGACAATCTTGCACCAAGGAAAAATAACTCCTTAGTAGCTATCACAACCTAGAAGCTAAACAATAATATTTATGGAAACAAAAGTATAGATATTTATGGATGAATGAAGAAGACATGAACACAAAGTGTTTTCATCAATAGGCCTCAAGAAATATGAATAGAGACTTGATCTTTGAGATAATTCTCTATGATGGTAGGAAATTCCAAGATCCTAATATTATTAACACCCATATTATATCATTATTCAGGAATCTACTAAAGGAAAATGGATCACCCATTTCAAATTAGGAATAAAAATGTTTGCATAATATTTCATGACTTGTTACACTAGTAGATAATTAGGAACTCCTCAATCCTCCAATAACTGATGACACAAAAATAGTGATTTTCTCTATGGAGGATAGTAAAGATCCTAGTCTATATGGATTTCTCATGCTCTTCTTTTTAAAATTTTGGGATATCATTCACTTTGAGGTGGAAGCAATAGTTACTGAATTCTTCAGAGTTGGTACCATTATAAAGTTGAACAATACATTTTTGGTCCTTATTCCCAAAAAAACAAGATAAAATGATCTTAAGGACTTCAGACCTATAATTTTATGCACTATAACCTATAAAATATATTCCCTATTATTGGTGCGAAGGATTCAACTGATACTTGAAAGAATCATTGATGAGAACCAAGGGACCTTTATTTCTAGAAGACAAATCATGAATGGAATCATCACTATACATGAGGCCATCCATTATATGCACACTTTTAATAATTAAGGTATTCTTATCAAACTAGACATGAATAATGCCTATGACAGATTCTCATGGAGCTTACTAATGAAAACTCTTAAATAAATTGGGTTCAACTCTATCTTTAGGAACCCTATTTATAACTACATATCTACCCCAAGTTTCTTATTCTAATTAATAGGCTACCCAAAGGCTAATTCTCTACCACTATAGGGTTGATAAAGGGGGGTCCCCTCTCACCATATTTTTTCATTATCCTTATTGAGTTATTGTGCAGACACATTCAGGTAGCTAAAACTCAAGGCTTAATAAAAGGTATCATAGATTCTCAAAGTATCAATCTAGTTACATGAGAAATTCATTGATGACACTTTTTTACTTGGGGAATATTCAATATATGAAACAAGTACTTTCAATAATATCTTCATATATTATGATAAAGTCTCTAATTAGTGTGTTAACTTCTCCAAAAACTTAGTCTTCTTCTTAAATATTCAAGTGAGTCTGAAAAAAATCTAACCTATATGCTTGGATGCAAGATAAGCTCTTTGCCTTCCACACATTTGGGTATTCCCCTACTTATGGGGAAATTGAAGACATAATTCAAAAATCCACTCATTGATAGAATCCAAAAAAAATTGGTAAGATGGAAAATTCATCTCTTTTTCAAGTGAGCAAGCTTCAAATTCTCAAAACATTAATCCAAAACATCCAAATATATTTCATGTCCATTTTTAAGTTGCCAAGAATTTTTTTGACAAGATAAAGTAGATTTAATTCAACATTCTATGGAAAGGATTAGAGGATAAATTCAAATTTTGACTTATTCAATGGGATAAAACATGTATTCCAAACTCTAATGGAGGATTGGAGCTTGAAAATTTGATAAATATGAACAAATCCCTCCTCACTAAATTAGGATGGAAAATATTAAAGGAAGACAAAACTATGAACCCACATTATCAATGTAAAGTACTTGGAGGGAAATAATGAGAACTACTTTCTCTAGAAGGAGGGCCTAGATGATGGGTCAACTATTTAGAAAGCCATCTCATGTAGAAAAAGGATCCTCCAAAAAGGATGCAAATATAAGATTGGAAATGGAAAACTATGGATTTTTAGGATGATCCTTGTATTTCCATAGTCCCCTTAGGCTACCAAAAATCTTGGATAAATTTAATTCAAATATTTAAAAACTACTAGGGATCCAATGTCAAGAATTATTGGTCAATGGATAACAGAATCCTCATGTGAAAACCCCTTCAAAATTATTATATTAATGAGGAAGAATCATAGGACCTATTTAGACTTAATATGTAAATTCAGTACATTTACATTCCTCATCTTCCAAGGGAAGAGACACTTATCTAGCATGATGAAGAGAGAATTTATTTATCTATGAAATCTGATTATAGGGTGGAAGTGGGATTTCATGATGAATGGGAGGATTGGTTCCCTCTTCAGATTAGGAACATAACTCCTATGATTAATAATTTTTATGGCTGGTAGTGTAGAAAAGGGTCCTCACCATTTATAATTTGGTCAAATGTGGAAGAAATATTCATAATCATTGTGCCCTCTTCCAATATTCTAAATAATTTATGAATCATCTCTTTTTTGAATTAACCTTCATCTCATCTATCCTATATCTTCTACTCCAATGTTTCTTTCTTTTTTAGGTGTGGCCCAACACTCTTCAAGATTTGTTAACCTAGTGAAAACCTCCTTCAGGTACTCCTTCCCTAAACATTTTGATACACTTGGAACTCCCTTAATTATTTTGGGCCATATATAAATCAAGGAATGATCATATTTTTTCAAACAAAAATACTTATATGGGTTTTATTTTTGGGGATCTGTGTTCCATAATATTAGAGAATTGGCAAGTTTTTTAGCTCGTAGATAAAGTAAATTATTCTCCTATAGAGTCTCCCATCTTCAGTTACTATAAACTATCTTATATTGTCAAATTTCCTAAATCTATGGCTTTGAGATGTACTACCAAATGGTCACCTCCCTTAGTAGGGTGGATGAGACTTAACTTTTATGGTTCCTCTAAAGGCAACTAAGGCAATGATGTGGGGGGAGTCATCAAGGATCATGAAGGAAAGGTATTAGCTACATATGTTGGACCACTAGGACACCAAACAAACTATGTTGTTGAATCCATGGTTACCATTTGGGGCATTTAATTATCCTCTCATATCCTCATTTCTAAGTTAATAATTGAGGGTGACTCCCTCAACATTCTGAATTCTTTATCAAGAAAAATAATCACATCCCACACTATAAGATATATAATTGATGATGCCTAAAGCATTATTTCCACCTTTAAGGAGTCTTCTATCACCCATATCTTATGTGAGGGAAACACTATCATAGACTACCTTGCCAATTATGTGGTTGGAAGCAAAAGAGTGGCCATGTGGGATGATGCCAACTTAATCCTAACCCAAATTTTAAAAATAGTTACTAATGATGATGCAAACAATCCTTAAATGCACAACAAATAGTTCTCATGTGCGAATTTCATCTCAGGTCATGTAAAACTCCCCCCCTATAATTTTAAAATTAGTGAATCAAGGATTTTAGATCACACACCCAAGACATTAATTATAGCCTTAAAGTTTGACTATTGAAGCTTTTTTCTAGAATTAGCCATTAAATAGTTAGAGTGGAAGAAGTAACATTCAATCTTAAAAGGGTGGAAACCATGATTGTATGGAACTAGTGTCATGTGTTGAGGCACAGGGGAATAGTAAAGTATGTAATAAGTTGAGAAAAGGGGACCTAAGAAAATTTATACTAAGGATAAAAGACCATGATGAGGTTCTTTCCAAGTAGTTTATTCTCACCTAGAATAAATGAGATGTGAGGTTGAGGGAAGTGAAAATCATTGTCTAAAGAAAGTATCAATGAAGCTATTGGGATGCCATGTGAAAGATAAAAAGCATATAAAGATAAAAGTCATAAGTTGGAGTTAATGCCAAATGTTTTCAAGATAAACATAGTGTTGAAAAGTATGTAATAAGTTGAGAAAAGGGGACCTAAGAAAATTTATACTAAGGATAAAAGGCCATGATGAGGTTCTTTCCAAGTAGTTTATTCTCACCTAGAATAAATGAGATGTGAGGTTGAGGGAAGTGAAAATCATTGTCTAAAGAAAGTATCAATGAAGCTATTGGGATGCCATGTGAAAGATAAAAAGCATATAAAGATAAAATTCATAAGTTGGAGTTAATGCCAAATGTTTTCAAGATAAACATAGTGTTGAAGAGTGATAAAAATGGTTTTCATAGGTAGGATCTTCCTCGTAGATGGCAAAAGTTATTTTTAAAACTCATGAAATACTTGACCCGAGAAGGAAAATATACTTTGATATTATCACATCACTTTTTACCAAATCATTTATGGGGTTATGGAATTAGCTTGCCATAATACCTCCTTAAATCCCTCAAATCCATAGCCCTCAATTTTTATTCTATGATAAAAAAATTATATAATAAATCAAGGCCTCATCTTCCTCTTAATCCAACAAGGTAAAAAAATTCATGGGAAAACCATTTCCTTGGTTGAAATTCACTGGCAGAAGACACTTCTATAGAAGACACCCCTCCTCAGAATACCCTCACTGATAACCCCTCTAAAGAAGACTCTAGACTATTAATAAATGAGGGAGGTTACCCATCCCAAATTCCCTTAAAATTGTCCTCCCCCTTTGATAGGTCAATTCCCCTCAAATTCCCTTTTCTGTTCTCCCAAGCCTCATCAAGAAAGAAAGCTAGAACTATGACTATTCTACCAGAATAAGTGGTTAATCCTAAAAGTAGGGAATTCAATAGTTTGGATGACAAAAAATCTAATTGGATTTATAAATTGGGTATTTTATTGGATAAATTTGAAGCAATTTCATTCAATATTCTATCCCTCATAAAATATTTAAATGAAATGAAAGTGGAAATAGTCAATCTCAAACATGAAATGGATAGGGAAAAAGAAAAGAATGTCACTCAGTTAGAAAAAGAGGGGAATAATGGAGTGGGACACGATCTCATAGAATACATCAAGACTTATCTAAAGGCAAAAATAAGAATCAAAATCCCTCAGTTGAAAGTAGGATAGACTATTCTAGATGGCCCCTCTAAATGTACCTAAGGAATAACCACAATTTGATGCTAGAGAATAATAAGGACAATGAATGAGCTGATTCAAAGGAGAAATCCATCTCAAAGGAGGTCTAATTTTATTTTTTGGGTACCTTTTATTTATTTTTGGTCTACTATACTTTCATGTTTGTCATTATAAGTTAGTTTTTGTTATTGGTATTATGTTTGGTAGCTCATGCGGCTTGGTTTCATGAATTTTTGTCTTATTTTATATTAAATTTTGGTTATTGGATCCATGTGAAACCAATTTTACTTTACCTATCAAATAAAATAAAAATCTTATAAGATTTTTTAATTATAAATCAACATATACCCAATCTATTAGAAGTAGTGTGCCCAATGCAACCATTAATGATAAGACTAAACCCTTGGATGAACTTATTAAGAGTGACACCATTCCTACACATCAAATTATTACTATGATGTATTTGATACATTAATTATTAAAAAAAAAATCCAGATCTTTTCTCTAAAGATAAAGTGACTTGAAGATAGACTTTCATGCCAAAATCCTAAGCATGGTACTACAAATTACATGTCTCAAAATATTTCATAAAGAAATAGATTAAGAAATAAATATCTATGATTAATGATTATGCAAGTGAAATTATCAATAACATTCTCAAACAAAAATTGACCATACTACCTCCCACTTGTCATATGCATAGGGATAAATACTATTGTGGTTACCATAGACTTAATGGGAATTACACATATAAGTGTCATGCTTTAAAAGATAAAATGCAATTTCTTCTTAATGATGGTGAACTTACATTGGATATGTATTAAGGAGCCAAAATACTTAATCAAACTTTCTAAAATTGGACAACCCATCCTAATTATGGGTCCATCTCCTAAATAATAGTTAATTATACAAAAGGAACCTATTCAAAATAAGATGTCATTGCCTACAAATGAAATACTCATTCTAAGTAATGAGCATAATACTACATAAAATTTCCTAAATAATATTTCATAAATAATAAGTTCTCAACTACATATCAAAGTGAGATAAGGCTAATAAATTTTTTTAATATGTTATCCATGACGTATACCTCAATAATAGATATGTTTATCATTATCTTATGAATTCATGATAATCAAAGTAATAATTTGATGGTTGATGGAACATTTTCAATTAATATATGTAATTATCCTCTCTCATGTCTCTTGAACATGTCATTTAATATTTAAAAAAAATTATTTATCTATACACATCACATTATGATCCATTTAGTTTCCTATATCTCTTAGTCCCAAAAAGTCTTATGTTATATGTCATGTTGCACCCTCTTACATAGGATACAATGATATATTAGGAATCCCATAGGTATAATAAATATATGTAACACATGATGAGTATAAATATTACATTACATGAGTTTTAAGCTAAACAAATAACCATTTATTGAGATATAAATAATCCAAATGAAGAAGACCATCCCATAGAAGATAAAGTTACATATAAAAAACTAACTAATGATATGCATGATATCAATAGTAATGAATATTTCTAAGAACAAATAAAATTAAATTAACCCATTCCAAATATAGTAGGATTGGATATAAATACCATAATACAATTGGAGAATATGATATTTATTGGAATTAAATGTGGAAATTAGTGTATAACTATAAAATTATGTTGATTATTACAACATATATGATACAAGAACTAAACTTGAGCATCCCATTGATGGGATCATAGTTATGTTTGATATAGTTTATTATGTGATTGTTATTTTTTCTTGCTTGATCAACCTCGTATGAGTTAATTTATTGATATCCCCATTCTTCTACTTTTACATAGATGTTTACATATTATTTCTACCTTGACCATTTTTGTATCCCTTGGCTTCAATTTTATTATTGTATGTCATTGGCCTTAGCATTTTTATTTCTTATTGAAATATCGAAATTCACACTATATGTACTTTGATCACATATGCATATACATCATTTATAATATTTTAATCTTATTTCCATTATTTATGACATGTTATACCTTGATGTGGAATCTTGTATGCACAAGATAAGATTTACACCTATCATATCTCAATAGTCATGAAATCATATGAAGGTCAGTCTAATAGATTATAAGATACTTATTTTATCTAGATAATGACCAAAAAATACATAGATATAATACAGGGTTGCCTATCTTGTAAATTCCAAGAGAAAGTGGCTCTAACATATAAGGCTATGACACAAGGATATAAATCTCACTATACATATATGAAATTAAATGTGAAAGTAAGGTAAAAGATAAAAAGTAAAGAAATAAAGTAAAGTAAACTAAAAATGTAAGGGTTAGAAAGATCACAAAAGGTAAGGTGCCAGGTTATCTAAATGGGGTTCTAGGTAATCTTAAATGTAAAATGGAAGTTATAAGTAATTTTATAGCCACACTAACTTATTAAATGTAGAGATAATATAAACAAGGATGCACACACATTAATTCACAAAGAAATAAGAAACATATATCTAATAATTACATAAATTAAAGACTATAGAGTAAGAAATACTTACCTTAGGATGGACCCATCGAGCATAAATATATCCCTTCACTCAAGTATAAATTTAAAAGATATTTTATGGTTTGAATACTTTAAATGGTTATATAAATATGTAATATATATTTATCTATGATATTTGAATGACTTCTATTGAGATTCAAACACCACCACAAGACAAGATTCCTCAATATAAGGTTCTAGACCACAAACTCACCCAAGTAAAACTTAGCATATAATTGAAATGGAAATCAAAGTGAGTAAAGTATATATGATATTATTGGAATTAAATATGGACCTTATATATACCAATCCAATACCCAAAACCAATCCTAAATTTTAAGTCAACAATATTAGTTTGATTGATAAAATTCAAATATGTCATCTAACACAAAATGGTATTATCTAAACCAATATATTATATGATTAAGAATACATTCTTAGAACTACATCAAGATAATGAATACATTATAATAAGGATAAAAAGAACTAAACATACAATAACAACCAAGACAATGTTTTAAGATATAGGTAAATCAATAAAATTCAACAAAAAAATGTGGAAGATGAATAGAAGAAGACATTATAAGGAAGCCAAACTGATAGCAGGAATGGTGTATTCATGATATAATAGAAACATGTATCATAAATCACCATGATCCTTTCCCACCACTTTCCCAAGGCACCCTTTAAGGAATTCACTCATGGAGATCAATGCTCTACATGTCATTTTAAGAGAAAATGTCAATAAATGATAAAGTGACAAATATTATGTGTATACATATGCCCCACTTGAAACTCATCATATATCACTATAGTGTAACATTGAATGGTGCTTTAGGAAATAACATTACAATACAAAGATATAATTAAAATTAAATGTATAAATAACCTAAATTAAATAAAAGTAAATAAAATCAAAATGTGTACCTTCAATTACCTTAATGCATGTATAAAATACTATAATTATCATAGGTGATGAAAGACACCCAACATGCAAAATGAGAGGCAGACCTAAAAAAGAAGATAAAATTCAATATTTTTCAAAACAATTATTAGGATCTAAACATTCTCTATCATGCCAAGAATAAAAGGAATGTTTTTGTTCATGAAAAGGACCTATGGAAACAAATATATGGGAAAATATAGTCTTGTGATAATGAACTAAAAGCTGTAAAGTAATTGAATGTATGATTATGGATGTTTTATTCTTTTCTATAAAATGTGAGAAAATTCATGGTAAAAAATAACAAAAAATAAGTGAAAAAAAATGACATCTTAAGCAAATAGATAATCAAAAAACAAAAGATGTGTAAAATGATAAATTAAATGATAAAGATGGATGTAAAACACATTAGAAAAAGATGATATATATAAAACATTATAAGTAAATGAAATATCAATGTAATATAGATCAAACAAGGAATGCAAGTAAATAATGTGATCTCATGTAAGATAAAATTTTCAAATAAAACATAATAGACTATAAATTAAAATGTAATTCAAACTATAAGACAATTACATCAATCCAAACATAAATAAAAACACAAAATTATGTAAATAAATATGTAATTCAAAATTTAAGACAATTATGTTATTTCAAACATAAAAACAAACATATATGATAATATGCAAAATTTCCAATGTAAGATAGTGAAGTCCACAACAAATTAAATAAAAACAATATGGATAAATGAAAATAAAAATATCTAAATAATGATGAGTCAAACTTATCGATTGAGATAAAGTGTGATATGGGAAAACATACCACCTAAATACAAAACAAGGATGAAAATGAGATGGTGTGGAAAGTAAAGGTGATGGGTCTTTGTGAAGAAGGCATGGTTATATTACCCAAGTGTTACAATGCAACTTATAAATTGAAATCCCAATGATGTAAGTGGTAGAATAATGTGATATGAATGTGATCAGCTAAACTTTATACATGTGAATGGGATATTGGGAATAAATTATATAAATAAGGAAATTAAAGGTTCCACATGGGTGATATAAACAATTGGACAAGGCTAGGAACTATCAATATCAAGGACCTAGGACACTCCAACTAATTAATATAAAGCTTATAATAACAAGTGAAGTATATAGATAATACCATGGAGTCTATATGCATGAAATTAAATGATCATAACTTTCCACAACATTATCCCCACTCCTCAGAACCCCTTACAAAGTTGTTGACCTACTACAAACATTAGGTACTTGTGTTAGAAATTAAGTGGCACTAAAATGTAGGAAGATATAATTTTTTAATGATATAATACCTCCTACCCCATTTATTAGAATAATATACCACAATGGACCTTGGATCTATCATGAGGCCAACTATGGATTTTGAGCTTTGACTAAGATAGGACATATGCAAAAAAAATTGTCTTTTGGTGTGATCTATTTTTTTGAAATAATTTAACTTTTGATATTATTTTAATAGTAATTATTATTATTTGGGATTTTTGTGTTACTACTCCATATAGATTCATAAAACCAAACATGGTTTGAATAAATTACTAACATAAGAGAGCTTAAACTTGGTGTCTATAAGGCATAACCTAAATACCATGGTTCCTAAAGATTCCTAGACTTTCCCACGTGTAAGTATGAAATAGTAAAAATTAGATACAAGTTCCTCAAATGAAAGGAAATACAATACTAATAGAGATCGTGGAAGATCCATCTATGTAATAAGAATGATATAATGAGGAAAAAGCTTATAGTTGATCACAAGGAGTGAAAACATTCTTTTAAATGGATAGGGATATACTATGATAGTCATGTCACTAATTAGTTTCTATTAACCAACAAGGGATATAACACAAACATTAATTAAGGTATTAGTAATCCCAAAAGAGGGGGAAAGTAAATATTCATCCCAAAATATGGGGTAAATAGTACCCAAAGAATCACAATGAGACATAGGTGAAAATGACAAAAATATGATACAAATAAAACATGAAGTGATACTTAAGTTATAAAATATAAACAAAGAATGAGAATAAAATTATATAAAACTTGAAGGTGATATCTAATATCAGTAAGTGAATTTGATACCAAAGAACTAAAATAGAAGTAATGGGGGTAAATAAAGTGATATAAAACTCAAAAGTGTTCCCTAAGATCCTCATTTGAATCTAAGGTGGAAATTAAATGATAAAAATAGAGTTTTAATTCAAAACTTTTAAGCCTCAAGTTAATCTGAGGAAAACTAAAAAAAATACCAAAAAATGAAAAAAAATGGTGTTAGTAAAAATGATATAAAACCCTAAGATACATAAGGGAATCAAAGCACAAAATTAAAATACCGAAGAACCAAAAAATAAAAAATGGTGCAAGTGATCATCCAAAAGGAAGGGGAAAGCAAAGTAAATTTATAAGATGAAAAAACATGAGACAAAATCAAAATCAAAATCTATGTTAATGATTAGATCAAAGAAGATCATGTGAAATACAAGCACATGTGTCTTGGTATTTTTATTGAAACTAAATTTTTTTATTTTTAATATGTGATAGGTTATTGATGAATATCTCATGTTAAGGATGAGATATCAAGTAGCTAAGAGAATGAGCATGGTAATTTGAAGATGCCCTAAAATCATGTATATGATCAAGGATGGGCATTAAAATATGTCCCAAATGCTAGAATATGGCCATGTAAGGTGACCTAATATGTGTAGCAATAAAATGATGAGCATCATAAGATGCCTTAACATGTGAAAAAATAATATTATGGGCATGAAAATATGGCCTAACATGTGTGATATAGGTAGATTGGAGATAACCTCAAGATTTATAGGATTAATAATGGTGTCAAATATGTGTAAATTTGTGTTACAATAGGAAATGTGGCATCTAAATAAATTTAATGATATTTTAGAGGTAAAATAAAATTGTGATGTATAGTGTCAACCAATCCATTATAATATAGATAAATAGGAATTAAATGGATTATATTGGCCAAGTCAAAATAGTCTAATAAAATAAGACTAAAATTATATATATCAGCTATGTCAATATAGTTTGATGAAAAAAGACTAAATATAAATGTATCGATGAAATTGACATAATATAGTAAAATAAATTAAACTATATCAATACATTTTGTGTCATGACCAAGGTAGTTGGTTGAAATAGAAAGAACTTTATTGACACATTCTATCTAATGTCTGATGTAGTTCACTGGAGGAAAAAAATATAAAAACACATTTTAGTTCATGGTCAATGCAATTGGATGGAGGAAAAATAAATCTATCAACATATTATGAGTCATGTTTGATTTAATTAGATGAATCAAAAATAAATATATCAACATATTTTGGATAATGTCTAATGCATTTGATTATAGGTGGGTGAAACTAAATCATATTAGGCTGATTGATACCATTGGAAATAATTAGTTTTGGTAATGATCTAGGTAGATAATAAGTATGATAGTTATGAATATTCATATAGTATTGAGGATCATAATCATCTATAATGCATAATATGGTAAGAATTTTAATTGCATGTTATTTATAGACTAATGAGTGGACTGAGATTATTGGAATTTGAGCTAAGGTTTGATGACTCATCCTTAAAATGCCTTCCAAGGGTATGTTAGAGGGTGGGTAGGCATCAAGGAAACCATTCCAAAAATTTATTGATTATTTAATAAATATGGGAAAATAATAAGATGATTTTTCATTTGTGTCATGTATAGGATAATATATGTAAGTGTGAGGATCATAGAAATGATAGGGAGGAAGATCAGGGTCATAGGCATTAGGATCTTCACTTGCTAATAAAAATCATCAAGGTCATAAAAGGGGAAATAATCTTGAGGATATTCATCAATGGTATATGTTTCATAAATGATTCCATTAGGATCCTCATAAGGATCTTCATCAAGGAGAGGACCATATTCATAATCTTCAATTTCACTAGAAGTATCATAATAAGTAGGAAGAATATTAATAAGATCCTAAACCATGAGAAAATGTGTAGCATAATTGAAGCATGATGAGTTGGCATCAGTGGTGGTAATGAAAATTTGATGTGAAAAATATTGGTTATACAAAGAATATAGTATTGTCTCTACTGATACAATTGGATAGTGAGTCAAGTAAAATGGACTATATCAGCTAGGTTAATATAGTTTGGAAAAAAAGTGGTGCTAGTGGTGGCTAAGAAAAATATTGTATTAGCTAGGCTAATTTAGTTATAAATATATAAAATGGTATTAGGCTGGTCAATACCATTGAAAAAAAGATATAAAAATGTATTGAGATGGTTGATGAAATTTGTTGAAGGTTTAAAAGATTTTTTTATAGAAACCTATAAATAAAAACATGAATTTGATCCAATCAAAGGTGGATAATATTCACATAAATTTACCATAATATATGCATGGGATAGGATTAAACTACGCCTATCCTATCTTAGTAGACCCAAACTCACATGAAATTCAATCAAATAGAGTGTCATATATTTATTTTTTATTGTAATGACTAATAAAATTTTCATATTTAGTAGAGGGTTGCCTATGTTGCAAATTATAAGTGGAAAGCATTTTAAATCCTAAGCCTATGACACAAGGATATATCTCTCACTAAACCTCCATAAAATTAAATGTGAAATTGAGTTAAATGATAGTAAGTATGTAAAAAAATTAAACAAAACTAAAATGGGTAGTTTTATAATGATCATGAAAGGTATTGTACCATGGCCAACCAAATGGGGATCTAGGCAACCTAAAATGGAATATGCAAAGTCTAAGAAATCTTTTAGACACACTATCTTATTTAGTGTAGATAGAAGCTAGACAATAATACACACATTCATTCACTAAGTAATAATAAACATATATCTACTAAGTAAATAAAGGAAAGGATATAGGGTTATAAATACTTATCTTGGGGTAGACCTATAAATCATCAATCTCCCCTTTGTATCAAGTGGAGTTTTGAAAGATATTTTATGGTTTGAATACTTCAAATGGTTGTATAATTACCTAACGTATCCTTATCTATGAACTCCTAATGAATTATCATATGGATATTGAAATAGTTCTTGTAATGCCTAAAATTTCACCCAAATAAAGCTCACAAAATCTCTACTATTTTTTTTCTCTCATGGAACTCCAAATCTACACAAGTAAACACTTCAACCATTAACACAACCATACTAATACATGTATTAATTATATGAATCTTATTATCCCATTTAAAAAAGTAAATTCAACCTTAAAATTATACAAACCCACTCAATTTATGTTATATGTAATGTATACGCTCACCTTCTATCTCAGAATGGGAGACACACAAAGGAATACAACAAGCTAACTGTGACCAAGCTATGTTAACTATACCATATGCTGAGTGAAATATTAAAATTGAGTTTTAAATTCATTTAATATCAATAATATATTGTAATAATGACACCAATACTTATCTCTCCCCAATTGGTATGGAATGTGATCTGTCAATGGTTTGTTGACACATTATTTCTACAACTAAAACTTATAATTATCCCAATATCAAATATAATAAATTTAAAATTTATTATTACACTATTTAATTTTAAACATTCATTTTTAATTGTATTTACCCAACCATGGTGCATCCAAACTTGGCTAGCTCACCTCACAATCAAGTTACAATTTTGTTCAATCACCTAACAAATGGCGATGGGTAAAATACCCCCACGAGGTGAAAATTATTTATAAAAGTTATTATATATTTTATTATTTAAAAGATACCAATATTAACCTAAAAAAACCATATTCAATAATTTAAATTCTAAAATAATGTGGCATTCCAAATAGTTTTAAATGTAAAAAAATGTTCAGCTAGACAATTTCTTGAATAAGTAGGGTTTAGAATTAAATTACAAAAAATAGTAAAAACATACAAAAATATTAAAATAGAGTTCCTATATAAATTTAAAGGTAAAATTAATCATTAAAAACCTCTATTTTTATTTAAATACTCCTTTATCCATTTTTGGTAACTCAGTTTTAAAATGATTTCACAGGTTGAAAAAGGAAATTAGATGCAAAAACTTGCCAAAAGCCTCTGAAAATAGATCCACAAAAAATAATTAGGACATGGTAGGAAAATAATTTTTATATATAATGATTATAAAATAATAAGGCTATAAATTACAAGTTTCCATTTTATAAGTCTCAATCTCAGATAATAATTTTGAGCCCATTTCTAAACTGATTTGGTTTGATTTTTAAATAGAAAACTCATAATGTAAACTTGCATTGAAATTTATAAAGGTACATGTATTCATCCAATCATAAAAATAACAATCCCAAAGGATGATATATATATATATATATATATATATATATATATATATATATATATATATATATTTGTGTGCTTTATAAGGGAGAAAATTAAGTCTCAAATTCAATTTCACTCCACTAACAAGGTTCCACAAATGACTTGCCAAGATCAACCTACCCAATTGGGTTTCCACAATGCTTAAGCTATGAGAATAAAATTATCTATGCCAAGAATACTCATTAATAATCTAGGTTATTATATATTATCTTAAGTTTTTATTACTATAATTGAATGATTCACCACAAGCATCTAAAACTCATATGAAACTAACCACCCATTACTCGATCTCAAAATTGTCATCAAGGCTAAATTGTAAATATGCTTAAACTAAGGAAAAACTTTGAAAAGAGGATGATATATTCATATATTAATGTTATCATAATATCAAGAAACCATATTATGGTTGACCAATACTCGATCCAATGAGGCCCTATATCAATTCATTCAAGGTAGTTATGATATAAAAGAGGTCTCCTATAAGGTTTCCACTATCTTTTGATATAAAACAAGATAATGAAATTCATTGTAAACTTTAAAATTCATTTTACTCTTATTTATTTATTTATTTATTTATTTATCTATTTTAATTTGGATTTTACTCATTATGAATTTGATCATATTGACCAAACTTGATCTTCTTTATTAAATTGGAGACATGTCACTTAGTAAAACTAAGTAGTTTCAATTAATTTTATGACACAATTAATCCTTTAAATAGTAAGACAACTAAGGATAGGTTGTTAATCATTGTTATCAATTATTTTAAAACTTCCACTATTTAAATAAGATAAAATTATTTTCCTTTTTCCAAAAAATTCCTTTATTTACTAGTATATATTTACCTAGTTATTTTTTCATTCATTAATCAAAATAAATATCTTCTAATGTTGTTACAAATTCATATAACAAAGGAGTCTTAAAGAATTTCAATATTTGAAGCAAATACAAATAGATAACTTTGTAATAATGGAATATTTCAGAATTATTCATTAATGATGAAATAGATATTATACAATTTTCTCCATTCAAAGTCTAGATGATAAAACTACAAATACAAGGACAAATTTATATTATTACACCACTTAAAAAATCTACCCACACCTGCATCCTGCACTATAATATAGGCACAAGTATCAGCTTACATTAAATAATTAAAGACATCCTCACAAACTCCTCTTTCACTTTTTAGAGTCATATACAAGATAAATAATGGAAATCAACCTTTATCCTAATAAAGACAATATTATAATATATCTATAATTTTTTAAAACAAAAATCAATAAGGAGAAAATGAGTAAATTCACCCCAATAGTAAAATAGGCAATATTTCTATTAAAAATCTCAAACAACACAACTAATATCCATTGAGCCTAATTTTACCATATTATTCATAATGACATTAAGTAACAAGAATTCACCCAATTTTATTGCAATATTCAGAATGACATTAAGTAACAAGAATTCACTCAACAAAATCAAGACAATTAATTTTATAAATATTTTCTCATCTAGTCTTCTGTAGAATTTTTAACATATAAGAAAAGAGAGAAACATAACATCTCAAACACATAGATGCGTTAATTTTTATCTCTATGAGATCATTGATTAAGACCTGATACAGAAATTTGATTTTCCCTCAATATGAATAGAAATTTCAAAAATAATAAAAAGGAACTAACTATTTTAATGTTGTTCCTAAATATACATGTTTATAACTTATCCAATAAAAGTCAACTCAAAATTTTACCAAATTACTAAGATTTATGTATACATTCATATGTATATAATATCTTGACATATTAATAAATTTCACTATTCTTATATAGACACACACACACACACAAACAAATATCTAAATATTTATTTAATTATTTAAAGATAATTATTTATTTATATTAATAATTAAATTTAAATATTTCACATAATATATTATGTATCTATATATATTTATTTTAATCTATAAAATAAATAATACTAAAAAATAAATCAAAATAATTTAAAATTGTTTATTCATATGTAAGAGAGCTATGACTAGCCATGGTCGATGATCGATGGCTAGGTTGTATGGCCTAGATATGGCCATGGCTATCAACTATAATGACCAGCCCAAGGGAGATAGGGAGGGTCGATTAGCCTAACCTTTCTTCCCTCCCTACCATGGGAGGGGTTAGGGGTTGGCTCAACCACCTACTCCCTACATTTTTTTTAATTTTTAATTTAATTTTTATTTTTTATATTATATTATATATATATATATATATATATAATATTTTTTAATAAAACCTACATGGTTTTATTATTATTATTATTGTTGTTATTATTATTATTATTATTATTATTATTATTATTATTATTATTATTATTATTATTATTATTATTATTATTATTATTATTAGTATTATTATTGTTATTGTTATTGTTATTGTTATTGTTATTGTCATCATCATCATCATCATCATCATCATCATCATAGCTATATATATATATATATATATATATGTGTCTGTGTGTGTGTGTGTGTGTGTGTGTGTGTGTGTGTGTGTGTGTGTGTGTGTATATATGTATATATATATATATGTATATATATATATGTATATATATATATATATATGTATATATATATATATATGTATATATGTATATATATATATATATATATGTGTGTGTGTGTGTGTGTGTGTGTATATGTATATGTATATGTATATATATATATATATATATATATATATATATATATATATATATATTCAATGTGTATATTTTATTTATATATATTTTAAGGTAAATCTATGTAGAGAGGTATATATAATTTATCAAATTGATTTTGCAACTGAAACCCATTAAATATTTATTTAACATGTATCCTTCCAACACAAATATCAAACATAAGAAGCTCTAAACATTTAGAGAAAATATTTCATTAATATAACATAGAAATGCAGTCAAAAAAGACCCAAAAAAATAGTTTTTATTTAAAAAAATCAACTAAACAAGCTATAAAAATAATCCTAATCCTAATCTAAACTTAAATGAAACCATTATTTATTGCCTACCCTATCTATAAATCAGAAAAGGAAAAAAAACTAGTTTATGAGGAAGAAACTACTTTCCTGGTTACACATAGATCTTCTCCTTCTTCTCCTTCTCTTTATTATTTTTCTTCTTCTTGGTTGGCTCTCCTATTGGTAGTGTCATAAATTAAGGAAAGAACTTGGCAATAGAGATGAAGCTCCAAACAATGCAACAAGGGAGGAAATACTACTTGGCCAAAGAAATGAAACTACAAACTCTAAGTTGGTGTGGCCATGTTGTATAAAGCTTGATTTTAATATTTTATTATTTTATTTTATTTTTATTTATTTATTTATTATTTTATTTTCTATCCTCCCAAAACCCCAAAACAATGGCTAAGGTTTATCTAAAAAATGAAGAGTCAACCTTCACTTTATAAGGGTAGCCATAAACCTACTAAAAGAAGAGATTACTCTCTCTTACATTCTCATGTGACTCCTTAAAAAAAATTAAAATACCTTTCTTTAAAAATACTCCACCAAATAGGTCAATTCCTACTAGTTAGGCTAGGACCTAAGAGAGTAGGTTTTATAGAAAACATATGGGATAAAGATCATAGGCTCTCTAGAAGCCTCTAACTCTTCTTAAAATAATAAGGGTTATTTTAGTAATTTATAAAATTCATATGATAATTATGAGGAGTTTTAATTTAACTGATTCTATTTAAACTTTTTAATAATCATCAATCTATTAATATATAAAGAGGAAATTGGAATTCAATTTCTTAACAACCTCACAATTTCATTATCAAATGTATTAATTGATAAGGGAAACAGGTCCTTCATGAAGGGTATTACATACTCCTCTTATAAAATCATCATCCTTGATACAAAAATAAAATGAATAATAGTACATTAATTTCTCACTCTCAAAATCTTTAAAATACTGCTATAAACCAATGATACTTGAATTTTTACTAGTAAAATAATAAAACCTAGATTATCATTAATATGAGTATATGGATATAAGTGTCATTTCATGGGTGAACTATAATGAGTAAAACTAAGCAACACCAAGCAATATTAACCAATACTGATAATCACTATGTCACAAACTAAATGATATCACAAAACACATTTATCATACTTTAAAGTTACATATACACAAATTATCAATTTGTTATAGGACCATACTAAGCATTTAGTGACATCCCTTTACAAACATGCCAAGTGGAAAATAAATGTTGAACCATTTCAACTTATTGTACTACCAGAGTTTATAAACACCACCAAGCTAAATTTTTGTACTAAGTCATACTATCCAACTGAGTCACATTGTGTCCCTATACCAACTGAATCAAGAATATCACATGCCCATAGGAACATGAATAGCCTCTAAAATGAGAAATTGTGAATCAAAATCATTCTAATATAATTCATGTTACCATACATATCTAACATCTACCCACTAAAACCCAAAATCCTCTTATATAATTATGAGAGATTAGGTACCCATCTAATGTATAACCAATACTGAGAAAGAATTACAAATGCCAACTATGGAAAAAATACACTGATAAGATAAGTATTCATCCATGACAACACCCTTTTTTTAGAACAACTAAACAATATAGAACCATATCAAATCATAAAGAACAATATTGGAAAGCTTGAGTCCTAATATCTAGTATCATCTAGAACACATGAGTATATGCAATAACTTGCAATGTTTTACCAAGTTTAACCATATTGAACCATATAATAGCATATTAGGTCCCAACATCCAACATCATCAAAATATAACAATATCATTTCTAAAATAACTCAAAAATCATTGTTCTCTATCATATAAACTCTTTATACCTCTTAAAATATTCATATTTCCATGCAATGACCCCCCCCCCCACATATATCTCTCTCTATATGTATGCATGTATATATACATTTATATATGTGTGTGTGTGTGTGTACACACACACACACACACACACACACACACACACACACACACACACACACAACCACCACATCAGGTGGGGTGGGAAGGATGGCATCATAAACTGGTGTAATTGGTACCCATCATGACCCACTAGTTGTATTTCAAGATACTTATTCTCCATAATACCAAGTCACTGATGTAATGGTTATGAACATTACAAACATATTTGAAACTAGTACCAATAAACATCCAAAAGAAATTTTAAAAATAAACCTATCTTGTAAAAGGAAAATCAATAAAGAAATGAGACTAAGTGGCTTTAAAAGAGAAATATATTTCATAAAAAAATAAACAAAAATTTCCATTTTTAATTAATTAAAATATTCAAAAATAATAAAATAGTATTAGTTTCAAGTAAAATTAAAATAAAGTATTCAATCAAATTTAAAATAAATTAAATAAAACACAACTAAAGTAGATCACATAATAATCACTATGTGACTTAAAAAGTCACCCAAAGGTATAAGTAATAAGGTAAGATGGTATTGGGTAGTCCACTATCCATCATAGAGAATCAAACTATGTTAGTGGGCATAGTAGATTGGTTCACCTTCCATTGCCAATATGAAATAGTCCACTAGTCATCTAGAGAATTGAACTACGTCATTGGCTAGGGTATGGTCCATCATAACAACTAGTTGATATAAATAAAGTAGAATAATAACAAAACACTCCTATACATGTCATCCTAATGTTATATGATCACCAAATGATATTATACTAGCTCACATAGCTAACTATCATATAACCAAACTATTATCAAATAACATTACTTATAGAGAGTAACCATGTCAAACCATCTCAAAAAAATTACGTCTATCCAACCAATGTCCCAATGTAATATGTATAAACATTTTCAGTTATCCATCACTAACCATTACTAAATAGACAAAATAAATATCCCATACCATAAAAAATTGATACTCAAGAGAAAGTATCCAATGACGTTTAACCATAACTATCCACCATTACAACCAACTGTTATAGATAAATGAGAATAAAAACTATCAACTCTCACACATGGCATCACAGTGCTACTTAAATACCAATGCAAACATATTGGCTCATATATACAACTATAACTACTTTAAAGTATCATATCTTATATGGAATATCATTATCAAACATATCTCTCTAAAGTTCTATCAAGTAAAAATTATATGTATATATATATATATATATATATATATATATATATATATATATATATATGTTTGAGTGTTGATCGCTAAAACCTGTTATCTATTATAAATAGTAGAAATATTAAGATGGTCTAAAAAATCATCATCGAAATAAAATAGTTCATCAACTGAGCTACTCATCAAATCATACTCTAAATGACAAAACTTTCACTAATCCCAACTAAAGTGATGATAATATGAAGAAAATTAGGTTCTATAGACCCCTAATGCATGCATCAAATATGATACTAAATGCTACTAGATCTTGCATGTTTTAACATAATATGACCTATCAAAAGGATAAAATAGTCAATGAAAAATATAAGGATCACCTAAATAGGTCATCATCCAAATTTTTTTTGAAATTATAATTAATTCTAAACTATATGCTCTAGATAACTAGCATATATACAACCAAATCAAGGTGTACTTAAATCAAGAGCATTTTTAATAGAGGGGAGATGTAGTCACTTAAGGTTACTTCTACCTAAAGATTCAAAAGAAATTATCTTACATTAATGTTATTATTACTCATAGGCCACCTACCCAACTAGGTGACATTACTAAATAATTAATCTACTATAAACAAGCATTCTATTGACTATATAAATCCATAATAGACCTATCATTACCACTTTTGTTTTAACATAGTAAGACTATTTATGGGTTTAAAATTGGTTAATTTGTATAAATTCAAGCTTGGGTCTAAGAAAGAACCATTTTGGTACATTTACTATAGCTTCAATATTCATTTACGTAATACACATAGTAAAAATCTTTTAAATCTCATTAGTTTACTTCTACAAACTATCAATCACTATATCCATTAAAGGTATATAATAGTTATTCACCACTAAATAACATTGTTTTCATCAAACCATGTGGGGAATATCATAGTTTAATACCTAAAATCAACAACATATCATATTATTAATCAATAAATATATTTAAAATTAAGTTAATGAAAGGTAAATGTTACAAACTCTAACCTTAACATTAACGTGGATTTAATAAGTCTAATCTAACATGCACACAATTGATTCTTAACCAAAATTAAATAAGGAGTTTGGAGGTTGAAACCAAATCAAGATGCATTTAGGTAGGTTTTGCATTCTTACCTATATTCTAATCATAGTATATTAGAATAGAATTTCTTATGAAAAAGTATTCAAACCATAACAAGAGCTTATAGAAAACAAAATTTCTAAACCACCTCTAAAATGGTGTCAGTAAAAAATAATAGAATACTAAGGAAGGTTATTGAGATAAAAATACCACTTAAGTAAATATATAATAAATACATTTTTATAGATATCATTAAAACATGATCCTATATAAATAATTATATATCACATAATAAATATGATACAAAATGCTAACATGAAGTATAAATATGCCAATAAAGTGATCAATTAAAAATGAAAGTAAACTTCACCCAAGTAAAAACAACATGGTCACATAGCTTAATTTATGATCTCAATTCATTATGAGTACAAATTAAGATAAATATTGCGATGATAATTTTCACAACTTCATCACAAATACCAAACACAACTCCCAAAATCTTCCAGTGTTGAACCCAATATCTGATACCAAAATGTAATGCCCAAAATTTCACCCAAATAAAGCTCATAAAATTGATACTATTTTTTCTCTTATCAAATACTAACTCTACATAATTAAACACTTCAACCATTAACATAACCATACTAATACATGTATTGATTTTATATATATATATATTATAATCCCTCATCCACAAGTAAATTTAACCTTTAAAGTATACAAACCCACTCAAGGTATTTTTTATGCAATGTAGATGCTCATCTTCTATCTCATTATGGGAGATACATGAAGGAATATGACAAGCTAATTGTGATAAATATGTGTTGAATATACTAGATATGAAGTACAAGACTACACTCAATTTTTATACTCATGGAATATCAAGCATAACTTGAATGTGATCCATCAATAGTTTGTTGTCACATTGTTTCTAAAATTATAACTTTAAGCACATTAAAGCTGTGTAAGAAACCAAACTTCTCATTATCCCAATCTAAAATACAATAAACTTACCACCCATGAGTACACTATTAAACATTATTCATTCATGTTGAAATAGATTTACCCAACCATGGTGCATCCAAAATTGGTTATCTCACCTCACAATCAAGATATAATATTGTTAAATTGCCTAACAAAAGGTGATGGGTAAAATATCCCCACAATGTGAAAAGTATTTTTGGAAATTATTCTATATTATATTATCTGTAATATACTATTATTAACTTTTAAAACCCATATATATTAATCTAAATACTAAAATAATGTGGTGTTCCTAATAGATTTTAATGCAAAAAATTATTTAGCTAGGCAATTTCTTAAATAAGTAGGGTTCATAATTAAATTACTAAAAATAGTAAAATCATCCAAAAATATTAAAATAGAGTTCATGTATAAATTTAAAGGTAAAATTAATCATTACCAACATCTATTTTTACTTAAAGACTCCTTTAGCCATTTTTGGCAACTCTTGAAAAAGGAAATTAGGTGAAGAAAATTGTCAAAAGCCTCTAAAAATAGATCTACCAAAACCATCAAGATAGGGTAGGAAAATAATGTTTATAGATAATTATTCTCAAATAATAAGGTTATATATTATAGTTTTTCATTTTATACTTCTCATTCACATATAATAATTTTGAGCCCATTTTTGAATTGATTTGGTTTGATTTCTAAATAGGAAACTCATAATGTAAAATTGCATTGAAACTTGTAAAGGTACCTATCTTAGTCCAACCATAAAATTAACCATTCCATAGGATTATATATCTATGTTCTTTATAAGGGATAAAATTAAGTCTCAAATTTAATTGCACTCCACTAACAAGGTTCCAAAAATGACCTGCCAAGATCAACCTACCCAATTGGGTTTCCATAATGCTTAAGCTATGATAATAAAATTACCTACACCAAGAATACTCATTAATAATTTGGGTTATGATCTATTATTTCATCTTGGTTTTAATATAATTGAATTATTCACCATAGGGGTCTAAAACTCATATGAAACTAACCACCCATTACCCAATCTCAAAATTAATGTCAAGGCTAAATTATGAATACAATCAAACTAATAAAAATTTTTGAACAAGAAGATGATATATTCATATCTTAATTTTATCATAATCTCAAGAAACCATGTTATGGTTGACCAATACTCGATCCAAGGAGGACCTATATTAGTGCATTCAAGGTAGTTATGATATAGAAGAGGCCTCCTACAAGGTTTACATAATGAGATTCATTGTAAATTTTACGATTCATTTTAATCTTCTTTACTTATTTATTGATATGTTATACTTTGTATTTTACTTATGAATGTGATTGCATTGACTGAACTTTATCTTATTGATTAAACTAGAGACAAGTAATTATTTAAATAGTAAGACAACTAAGGATAGGTTTTTGATCATTGTTAACAGTTATTTTAACACTTTTATAGTTAAATAAGATAAAATTATTTTCCTTTTTCTAAAACATTCCTATATTTAATAGTATACATTTAACTGGCTATTCTTTCATTCATTAAGTAAAATAAATATCTTCTAATGTTGTTAAAAATTCATATAACAGAATATGCTTATAGACTTTAAATATTCAAAGCAAATACAAATAGATAATTTTTCAATAGTGGAATATTTTAAAATTATTCATTAATGATGAAAGAGAGATTATACAATATCCTTCATTTAAAGTCTAGATGATAAAACTAAAATACAAGGACAAAGTTCTATCATTACACTACTTCACAAATCTACCCA